>NJDC01000300.1:39442-83570 GCA_002245475.1 Calephelis virginiensis | reverse complement strand
ATGACGTGTTCCGGTTCGGAGGGTAAGGTAGCCGGTAAACTTACTTTTGCTCGAGGCCTAACATCCCGACCTCAGGTTGGCAACGCACCATTACCACCTTTGGTGTCTCGAGGCGGCGTGAATTTCTTTCCATCAGGAAATCCGTCTGCTTGTTTGCCTTCCAATATCATAAAAAAAACAGTATAGGTCACAATAATTGGTTAGTTATAATTCATTAAAGCAAATAAGTAATTGTATTTGACTAGCTGTTGCACGCGACTTCGTACCCAAAAAGTTATTTAAATGTTCTCTCGAACCATCAGCTATTAATACAAAAAAATTGGTATAAATTCGTTCAGTAGTTTTGTAGGAAAAGTGAACAGACAGTTCGACAAAAAATTGAATTACCTTCGTTTTGGGTTCTGTACTTATCCTCTATAGTTGTATACAATACGTAGCAATTATTCTTTAAAAATCACTGCTTGTATAAAATTTGTTTTGTTACTAAGTATTTTATTATATGGTAGATAATAACTTTGTTTATATAATTAGTTTGGTTTTTAACGGGCTACGACATTACATGCGCTATTACGGAACGGAATATAAGTTGTCGAAAATTGATACGTTTCGCCTTTAGTTGTGAAACCCCGGCGAACCTTTATATAGCGGAACCGATTGGCTGACTTATTAAGATAAGTCAGTCCAGATAAGGTAAGGGCCTAGTGAGGTTAGTTGTCTGTGTCGCGGCATTTGTTTGCCACAAATCGAGTTAGGTTTAAACATTTGAAGCCAGTTGGTTGCATCGTTGTGTCCCCTGTGGCCAGGCGTTCCGTTGGTGCGAGGTGCCCGAGAGCATCCAGGTGACGACGACCCCAATGTACGCTCTGGTCCACTGCACCGCCAACGTGCTGGCCTGGGCGCTCTGGGTCACACCTGATGTCGCCAAGTAAGTGCCGGCTATTGCTGACGATGCTCTCAGCTACCGTTGTCCACCGGTATGTATGCACTATTTTCTGACACTGATGTTGCCGTGTACTATCCACATGGTTTCCAGAATGTATCGGGTAAGTCGCCTCTGTGGTCTAGCGGTCCGGGTGTTGGACTTGACTGCATGAGGTCCTGGTTTCGAATCCCGGGTCGGCGAACATAAAGAAAATTGGATTTTTCCAATTTTCTAATTAAAAAAAAATGTTGGTCGGGATTGGAAATGTGCCCGGTTGGCGATAGGCTTGCCACCTATCACATTGTGGGACTTAGTGTCTTCGGCTAGTCGTGGGTGCCTTGGTTGTACCTCTGCCTACCTCTTGGGGGATATGGGCGTGAAGATACTTTTTTATCGGGTAAGTACCATAACTGTTACAATCAGGCAAGCAAATTATAAGGAAATAAATACCACCCACTGACACCGACGTTGGTAAGAAAATTCCGTCCAGCGGTGTTTTGTACCGCAGTCCCGTCCCCTGGTATGGGTGTGACCGAAGAAGTTACTCTGGAGACCGGTGGCGATCGGGTGACAGTGCTAGTTCCTTTGTGTATCGGGGAACGGGACATTATTCAAATGTATTTTTTGTCAATAAAACACAACACAATTAGTTATACAGTTTAATACACACACAGCATGTATTGCAAACACAATTTTACTGCACTCAAATACCACGTTGCGCCATTATCCGCCACGCTACCGACCAATAGTTTTAGCAGGGATCAAATTTTAGTGATGTTCCTTACACGATATTTTTATATAATTAGTAAGCGAACAAACAGACGGATTTTTTGAGGTCGATATGTATTACAAGTATTGATACCGAAGATGGTAAGTTTTCAACTTGGAATACTACCGTGGCAGAAGCTAATGTTTTGACGGCAGAATAGGTAAGGCAGTGGAGAACCAGAGCGAGAATTTACTTGATTAGGTAATTATTATGTAGTTTAAGTCATTTCTGAAAAAGAGAGTATTTAATTAATAATAAATTAGTTTATTAAACTAACTCACTAATTATAAAGACTTAATGCCGCTTTTCATTGCAGATTTCGTCACTACACCAAAAATAGATCTTTAATTATATCGATATTCGCAACAGCTGTATCGACATATTTGTTCCAACAACTCGAAGCGAACATCCCTACGGCTAGTGCGTGGAAATTTTACATGTTGCATTTCATATTGAATGTTTTTAAACCCGCCGTTCTTTTAAGAATCGTACCGTACGCGGCCATGTGGCCGTACACCGGACACCTCGTTAAAGAAAAAGTGCAATAATTAAGTAATTCTCATTAATATATAGAAAGCCATGAGGCCCGTAGTCCGGGACTGGTGCGGTACCGGGAACTCTTAAAGTACTAACCTTACTTAGTATCTTCTGCTACTTCACCACGCACAACACGAGATACTCTTTTTTTGCATTTAGATGTTGGTTTATTAAAGAAAACATTGCTTCAAGGAGTCCCGGTACTCACTTAAGACTGCACTTGAGAGTAGTTGCAATTAATATGTTAAGTATCAAGTGGCGTTTTAAGTTTGGTCCTGGAATACGAGGCTCGGGGCCGCTTGCATGTTTCTATGCAAATATTGTTAAGCTAACTCAGAGTTAAATGTAACCCACGATTTAATGTAACCTTGTAGTTAAATGTTATTTTGTATAAGTATCATTTATTATCAAGTGAATGAAAGTAAAGATTTACTCATTATTTATCTGTGACAGAAATTATAATGAACAGATAAGAAAACGGGAACACCCGTGCTCTTCATGTGAAAACGTTAAGCATGAACGGTAACTTGCCACTAGATGTAATCTCTATTATTTACTTGGTAATTAAGTAAGGTTATGACAAAAATTGTGGAAATAATTGAGACAAATATAGAATAATGTAGATAAATTAATTATCATTGAAGGGTAACACCAACTTTGAAGTTTTAAACTGAACATATATTCAGCGACAAGGGACAAACATATCTGACACCATCTTAAACTCGCGTATGACAGGTATTTCGTTCTTGATACTTCTAATTCTCTCAAAATTACAGGATACCGTCCAAAAATAACTCAAAACTTTGGATAAAATCTTAAAACTACTTTTGCTGCGGCGCACGTTTTGTTTGAGCCAATATGGTTCACATTTACTCGTATATGACACTTTCATGTGTACATAGATAAGGTGACAAAATTATTCATATTTTTAAATGAAGAAACACTTGTACTTATAACAGCATCATCAGAGCTAGAACTTAAATTAGTTTAAAGTTGCGAAACCGGTAGGCTATTTATAAAATAATAAACTATAAATAATACGTAAAACAGTACAAGTGTCTCTTCATTTAAAAATATGAATACTTGGAAGTTTCACCAAATGCCGACAATGGAAAATATCAAATATGTGACAAAATTACTCATACAGCGATTACAAATAGGTGAGCTTGTCTCAGTTCGGCAACGCTAACTATAGACCGAAACTCAAAATATCATGTTTGTTGGATGTTTCACTATCGGGTACTTTAGAAATTTCAAGTTTTTCCATAGATGTCTTTTTATCAACTTTGTATTACCCACAATTTGTTGCCAATAACGCAAAAAATAGCTAAATATTAACAGAATAGCGCAGTGGTTGAGGTTTTCTTTATGTTAACCATTACATGCTTTTAATTATTTGATTGGTTCTAAATTTGATTCGACATTAAAGATTTATTTACTGTTTGACGTCCTAAATACTATTAATTATTGTAGCCTAATCTATAGCATGCATTAATTATTCAAAAGGCTAGAATAAACTTTATAAAATTAAAATGTTTTTCTTTAATGCAAAGTTACCTATATTATAGTAAATAAGATTTGGAAGTAAACCTCACAGAATCACGTTTACAAATAATCATTGTAACAAAAAATGTTTTTATGTCGGGCATATTATTTAGTTTAGATGCAAAACAATATTGACAATTAAATATAAAAGAACTGTACGAAGCTGTTATGTTTTTTCTACTTTTCTTTTATTCAAGAATATAAAACATTCAAAAATTGTATTTTATTTTTGAAATAATGTTTTTTTACAATATTTAACAGTGTGTTGTGTCTTATGTTTTGTGTGCTTGATGTTTTATTTAAACTAGAGTAATATGCTCTATTTTAAATATCATGCATATATACAGGTATTAAGTTGGCAAATTTTACATAATGCTAATTACTGTTGCAAAGTAAACGTAGCCTAAAATGTTTTAGTGAAATTTAAATTATTTTTTTTTAGTTAAGTTTATTTAATTTTAATGTTAGTAGTAAAATAATTCAATGTTCATTTTTATATGTTTGTGTGATGAGACTTTTTCCAGCAAGGCGGTATGTCCAAACAGACGAATATTATATAGTGTACAGATCTGAATTAAATATATTTTTGTATAATTAATAAATAATATTAAATTCTATGCCATGTTTTCAGATTTAACTAAGAAGCACAATAAACCTAAAGCATTGGTTGGAATAAGTTCTTAAGAAGATCAAAGTTATTGTGGTACTTTACACCCAATAGTCGGTCTGTAAATGTCTTGTGATTTTTAATACTTATAGTTGATACAAAGGGACACATTATATCTATGTTAAAGCCAAAGCGAAAACATGCGTGATTAGACTGGTTGTAATTACAGAAAAAGACTATACACATGGTAAAACTATAGTAATAACAACACACAACCCAAAGTAGGAACATGCACACAAACTACATGCAGAAAAAAAGGATGTAATAAAAAATAGTCGACTATAGATTACACAAAATCAGAAGTATCGATAAAATTCAATTGAAATTTGAAAAGTGTTTATATTATTAAAAAAAATATTCATTTAAATATTACATATCAAAATTCATTTGTTGTGTATTGTGGGAGGTCGCATACGAGGGCCTGTACCGCTCACCGCCATCTAAATTTATTTTCAGCTGTCGCTGTCTTCTTCCAGCCATATGAAGACAAAAGAAATATCGCTGTGTGTCGGTGCTCGTTTGACGAGTTAATCGGTATTACATATGAGTTGTGATAAATTGCGGGTAGTTTCTAATGCACATTTCCTGTGATATTGTACTAAGTACCTTCTGAAACTGTTTTGTTTTTTTTAAAATAAAAGCACATCGAATAGTTGGAAGTTTTTTTTTGAAACCTGCTTTTGATAACTACAACAATATGCAGTTGGTGGTCGAGTTCAGCGACGACTCGCTCGGTTTGGTATCAACGTCTATTCCTGCTGCTGTAACTTATGATATCACCAGTGTCGTATTCCAGTTTGAATCTTACTGTAGCCTTAGAACAGCTACAGAAACCATATATCTTCTAGTAGCCTCCATTCTCTAACAACAGACTTAAATTTTCTTTAAAAGCGGGTAACTTTAAGCGTGGGCTACTTTACGTAAGCTGATTTCAGACGCCCAGAATGGGACTAAGCTTGATTGAACCATTAAATTGTTATTTTTTTATCATCAATTTTCAAAAACCGTTTTTTGTAATATGTCAATATCAATAAATTAAAATTAAAAAAAAAAAACATTTTACTGTAAAAATGGAAATAATCTTAATATGCCGTCTATGTCGTCATCAATGGAAAGAATTGATATTCTGTCTGCTACCAACTATTGTCAATTATAAAAAAAACTAACAAGTACCTAAAACACTGACCTCTAAAAAAGCTTGCCATTGGCTACTAAATATGGCTGCCATTCTGACATTATAAGGCTGTTCAGAAAAAGAAGAATATCGATACATGACGATTGATAGTTAAGTTTAAGTATATAGATAATCATTATTTTTTACCTACCGAATTAAATTGCAACTATCAACTTACTGACTTACTTAGTACTATTTATAAGCAAATTAAGTGCCTTATAAATAGGTAAAATGTAATGAAACGGAAGAAAGAATACTTATTTACTTTTCACGAGCATATTTTTTACATTGTGGTGTGCAAATATGTTTATTCTATACATAAGTTAACTCTTTACACTTATCACAAGATTCATTATCGTTACAAAAAAAATATCAGTTTACATTCCAACCACTTTCTTTTCTTCAAAGTGAGCATTTGAAAGAACTCTTATTACGCAAGACTGTAATTGATATTTTCAATGGCAATAGTATACATTCATAATATTCTTTTCTAGGAACGTAAAATAAAATATCGACAGTTGGTACGATTACATCACATAACTACAATTGAAAACTAAATATGGCGTTCTTGGCAATCATAAGAACTGTCATGACGACGCCAAATCTTTACTTTAAATCGACGCCAAAATGAGCATAGACAAAAATGACGTTATCTCTTTCGGCGTTCATAATATTAACATTTGTTAAAAAGAGACAAAAAGATGTTGTTAAGTTATACGTATATTCCAACGGTATTTAGACATCTAAATTTGCTATAGAACATTGTTGCACTTCTTTATATATTCCTATTTCACATTGACATCTTAAAATATAAATGTTACCAACTCTCAAAAATGATTACCCCTAAAAGTAAAGTCAATAACACCTAAAATCCTCCAATGAATTAATTATAAATAATGTGCTGTTATGTTTTGTAACCATTTGAATTTTTAAAATAGTCAAATACAACAAATATAATTTCGGCCTTTTCTAGTGGTAAGATCCTAGCCTAACTCGAAATTTATCAAGTTGTTACTAGGATGAAACGTAAATATACAAATTACAAAAAATTTGAGTGCCTTTTTGCAACGTTAAAATAACTGTTTTATACTACATGCTTACGAATATATACCTATACTATACGTTATAGTACATAATTTGGTATATGTACATAGATGTATATACCGAATTATATATTTTATCCATTTTTGTCTGTCTGTCGTTCTGCCTGTTTGTTCCGGCTACTCTCTAAATAGGCTCAACCAATGTTGTCGGAAGTATGGCAGGTAGCTTTAAATTAACTACATAAGTAAATAAACTAAATAACTTTTTTGTTAAATTACCCGCGGAAAAAGTTTTGGGCATAACTACTTTTATAAGACATTTAGTCTTAGTCTTATTTAGTATATATCTTAAGCTTTACTTTAGGATACAATTTTCTTATTGTTATAATATTGCACCATTAATTTTTTTTTACATTAAAAATATAATTTTTAACCAGGTTTTCAAGAGCAACCCATTTTTAATATATTTTCTAACACACAAACTGTTATTATACATTTTGTTTCATTATATAGTGTAGGTATTCTACTACAAAGATTCAGATTTTTAAAACCATAACTGTAGAGTGTAGACATTAAATAAACTTATAATTTTTAGGAATAAATTGAATGTTGTTCAACTACTATGTCGATTTAATGTGAATTATCAGGCTTCTTAACATTAGTTAACATCTTAGGTCTGAAACTGTGTTAAACGGGCGCACGTCGCTTGAGCACGCGCGTGAGCACGCAGCGGTCCCCGTCGCGGGGCCTGTTGTGGAGACCCGACTTACGCAGTGTCTACAGTTTAATTTTAACAGTGTGTCATCACTCTTGGTGTGTCACGGTTGGAATGTCAGTGTGACATCTTGCAAAACGATGATTAGCACAAAAAACGACAACCAGTGAGCCTTTTCATTGAATCTAGGTTGCTATGCGGGGAATTTGTTGTAAAGTTTAGTAAATTAAGGGATAATGAACATTTATTTTGTAAGTATTTTAAAGGTTGGGTTAAAGTCTACGAAGAATTATTTTCAAAACTAAAACTGGAAGTAAGAGCTATATCAGTCATATCAGCAATGGAGAGGATAGCAATAAATAAACTTTTTACAAATAATTAAACTGTAGATAATACACAAATTACGGTAGAATTGTCACTGTTGTCATGTTTCGACGGTAGATGGTAAAGACTATATAGTGTTGATTACGGTCATGGTAAAACTCCCGTCGGCGGGCCCCGCGCGTGCAACGGTCTCCCACGTGTCTTTCCGCAACGGGTCAATTTCTTTAAGCCGTGCTCACTTTACGCTGTTTCTACGTCAACAAATAAATTAAATGCAATGCTTTAAAATAGTAATCTGTAGAATGACGGACACGTTTTGGCGTCGGTTGCTAGTACAAAAGTCTATAAATGATGGTCGGGTGGCGCCTGTCCTTTTGATTTTTTCTAACCATTTGCGGAATATTGAGCGCCTGCGAGATATTTACGTTTAGAAATTAAAAGCAAATATTGCTAATCAGAAACTCTATAGAAACTTCAATTATGGTAATTGGTAATATTAAACATTTAATATTTGTTTTTTAATATTAAATTACAATTACAATATTACAATATTTGTTTAAATCGCTACAATAAATATCAGTAAATAAACGACATCCAATTCCTTCTGTACAATATACAGGGCCAGTAATAGGTACGTGCTGGACTGGGCGTAAGATTCAGAAGATGTGATTTTGTTACTGGTTATAATGGAATATGATGGCATATAACAGTCAATTGGCTCGCCGACGAGAAACTATTTAGATATATCAGGGTTAAAACTCGCGGAAGGTGCTGTTCACTAACTAAACTTTAGGTAGGTTAGGTACCTACTTGAAGACTATATTTTTCTAATGAAACAAAAACAAAAGAGATTAAACATTTTTAAAACAACGAGTACAAACCAGTCTGACAGCCACCTGACAGCACTGAACCCGTTTTATATTCTTCTACTACTATCCAGACGACTTCTAAAAAATGAAATCAGGCCGTCTCCTGAAGTTTGGTCACGTTTACCGATCACGCAAAATTGACATAAAGAGACCATGGATGTCGAAATACCTGAATCTGCAAGTGCTGGCACCGCGCGTGCTCTTCTCGCTGCTGTTACACGTGTCGCGCACACAACCAATACCTATATGTATCTACCTATCTATATGAACCATTAAACAAATTATCGCTTAGTATGTATTGTTAAATCATTTTCCCGCACCTGTAACCGTACGATGCTTACAACTACTATACGCCTCTCACTGTGACCAAGACATCTTTAGCCGTCATACATGGTCAGTGGTGTGAGTTTTCTGGACTGGTAGTCAGAAAATCCAACCTTTAGAATCTACTATCCACCACTATCCGTCTACCGCCTTAGGTCTCAGGGTGGCAGACTTCTTTATAATACGCATAATATAGGCTCCGTAGGGCAGTGGGTTGTTAGGGCTTTAGGTAATTAGGGTTTCAACACCCTACAGGGTTACCACTTACCATCCCATCCTTATAATTTGTGTAAACGAAACGAAAATAGTTGTGAAGG
Source organism: Calephelis virginiensis (assembly GCA_002245475.1). Classification (NCBI taxonomy): domain Eukaryota; kingdom Metazoa; phylum Arthropoda; class Insecta; order Lepidoptera; family Riodinidae; genus Calephelis; species Calephelis virginiensis. The sequence continues at coordinate 74,364 of NJDC01000300.1, read as the reverse complement.
GGCTTTATAATTTCTATTCATGCTTATTCTCCCTATAATGTCAATATTACTAAACTTACTAGCCTTTGCTGTGCATTCAATATCATAAAAATAACATTAGAAGTGCCAAGTATTTTTGACAGTTTTCGACAAAACTTTCGGCGAGTCTATTTTTTTTGCTAGCCTGGGAGTTTGTTCGATAACGAATCTTTTAAAGAGTAAATATGAACAGAAATGAATCTGAGAGGTTATTATCTGCCTTAAAAGCAAGTCGGCAAAAAACGAAAGACCTTTTTATTAATCAGATTACATGAAGTAAATATATCCAAGTTGGAGTATCACTTACATTCTAGGGTTTCGTTATCATAATTAACCTAGCTACAATATTCTTACTCTTGTCCGTCTTTAGGCATTTTAAAACAGTTATTTCGATTTTTTAAAACTTTTTTTAAATAAAAGAAACTTAAACGGATGGACCACTTATTTTGTTTATTACTCTTTTGTTGTGTTAATTATTGTTAGGAGAAGATTCTTATGAAAGAAACAAATCTGCAAGTTTAGTGGATCATCAGAGAATTGAAGAGTTCAATATTTACAATTAAGACAAAGCAACGCCTGCCCGACCCGGGTAATGTTCTTATTATCATAATACTAATACGTAATGCCAAAACGCAGGAGCATAAAATTTGGTACACTTACAGTTTATGTGTAGGAGAAGTGCAGAACGCTAAAATTTTTCAATAATAGTGCTTATAAAGTACCTACAATAAATCAATAAATAAAACAATACCCACATTACCATGCATTTGACACACAAACAAATATATTGATGATAACGATAAAAGATCACAGATGGCGTAAAAACTATATTCATAAAGTTTGGAAAAAAAGTAGTTCGTCTTGATCAATGAAGATGGCGTTCTTTTCAAAAAAGATATTAAAATTTGTTATGGTCGAACTTTGATCGATGGGTGACCAGTAGTAAAAATAATTACTTACCTTACCTACTATCACCGTAGTGATCACCGAATAATGAGTAGATACCTACCTACTTAAAGTATGTATAAATAAAATAAAAACTACTTATGTATACTCATTTTAAAAGAGCAGATGCAGTGTGATCTGTAGACATTACCCTATTAATATTATACATTTTTGTGTGCTTTTTTGTTACCCCGTCACGCAAAAACTGCTTAACCGATTTTCACGAAATTTGGTACACACAGAGGGTAACTTGGATTAACTCAAAGGATAGTTTTTATCCCGCAACAATCTTCTTGTGGGACCACGCTGTCCTCAATTATTACCTATGATAAGTATAAAGTTAGTAAGTAGGGTTTCCATAATTTTATTTAAAGTGCGGAACCTTAATGAAGATCTTTGTAAAAACAAACAAAACCGTTTTATCCACAATTAATACCTGTCATACCCAACATGGCGGTGCGAGGTCACAGATAATAAACGAGCTCTCTTCTCCAATTATATACGTATCTTGTTCCAATTATTTATTTAATTTTTAACTTCAAATTGTAAATAATAATGATATGATATATTTCTCGTGGCGGTTCGGGTGTTTTCAGGGTTCAAGGTAGAATAAAGGTAAGTAAGGTTAGGAATTAAGGTCATACGGAGGAGTATTGTAAAGCACCTAGCGGTTTTTTTTATTTATCCATAACTAGGTATACTTCCATACTAATATCATAAATGCGAAGGTATTTTTGAGGGAAAGTGTTTTTTTAAAAGAGGTCAACGGTCAAGTACAAACATAGTAACAGTTCTCCTGGATGGTTAGACACATCCGTGGCCTATAATTATGGATAAAATTAGGGATAAAACGCGGTACTAATCTTGGTGACATTTGATAAGCATATAGTTAAAGACCCGAATTCAAACAACAGTTTAAGTTCAAGTATAGTTTAAGGGCCCTTTTTTATAACATGGTATGAAAGAATATATTAAGGTAGGTATGGCATTTAACGCCCAATGTGTAATATCGCCCGAAAGCTAAAAATCTAATATAATGCCACGCGAGATACGTTACACTTCACGCACACAAAGAATAAACCAATGAGAACGCGCGGACGTGACGCCGCGAGGCTCACGCCACAAAAATTCTCATTTACGATCCACACCTTGAGGATTGTAACAGTGCAAGGCTGTTATTATAAAAAATCCGCCGACAATTTGGTAAGTTTCAGTTTATTTTTATGCTTTGTATGTCTTGTTTTGTGATTAGCTTTTATTTTAGATACCTTTATTTTATATTTTATTGAGAATTTCGTTGATTTGTTTGTAATTATATGTGATAATATGATATCTAGGTAGAAGGTACTATTCGGGTATTAACGCCCTGTAAAGTGAGGTTTGGGCGTTAATACTCTGTATGGGCGCTATTAACCATATGTTGGCGTATATATGCAAAGTTTAATATATGTGCATCATAATGACTTTTTTACTGTTGAAATTGGCTGGCCTGTTGGTCAAGTAGTTAGTGGTCCAAACTGCTGAGCCGGAGGTCGCAGATTCAATTCCCGCCCGTAACAAAAATTGTGTAAAGCAAAGATATTTGCTTTACACAAGTTCCCCGCGACACATGATTTGTTTCCTAGTGCGAGACATGTCTTTTTTTAAATAAAATAAAATAATTGAGCTGATTTTTCCAGATCGGGCAAATGGATTCCACACATAAGAAAAGAAGGGAGTCGTGGTCTGAAGAAACTATGAAAGCTGCCATATTGTTATATAATGTTGTGCAAAGAGGCCATTTGACTCAGCGATCAGCAACTGCAAAGTATAATATTCCGCGAAGAACCTTAAGAGATTATTTAAAAACAGGTAAAGAAATCAAACGTATGGGAAGAAAACCTATTTTAAGAAAAAGATTTAGCTTCGCGGATAAAAATATTTGCAAGTATTGGGATTCCACTGACGCCCAAATTCATTAGAAAACAAGCTTTTTAAATTTTGCGAGAGACATGACATCAAAAATATTTTAAAAGTTCCAAAAGGATTGCCGTTTTTGGGCGTCATTAGCCATTTACGTTTGATAGCGCCCAATTAGCATTTTTCATAATCTATATTTTTACGAAAAATCCTTTAGATATTGATTTTATATAGTTCCTAAACATTTTAGAAGTGATTTATTTTTTGGTAAATATGATTAAGTAGAAAGTATAACATGTGTTGTTCGTGTTACAAAATTTTAATATTTTAATATTTGTAGTTCATTTGCAACAATTATAATGTCTTCAACAAAATAAAAATATAATATACTTTTAGATTTTGTACTTCTCTAAGTCAAAATGTTTATAATTATTAAGATAATACGTAATTTAATATATGGGCGTTACTAAAAACTGTATGCCCAATAACGCCCATGACAGGTAAATCAAAAAGGCATTGATTGTATTATTTTAAGCGACTGATAGCACTTAAGTGTTATTTTTCTACATTTATTTTTTGCCAATAAAACAATTTTTCAAAACAGTTTTTTAATTCAGCTGTTACATTAAATATTATATTGATTTGAAATTAAGGGGGCGTTAAATGCCTAGGGTACCTAGTATCATAACTTATGATTCGTAACTATTGTACCCTGAGCCCTGCCGAAGTTGCGGGTAAACAGCTAGAAACCTAAAAGAAAGCAAACAAGCAGCTCTCCTGATTTTAAGAGACAATTGTTGTCTATAGACTCCATATATGTTGCTGGTGTGTCGCTATGCTATGACCAGAATCTTAGACCGCGTGAGCAATACTTCGGCACTTACCACGACAATAGCGAGAACTGACGGACGGCACGAGTAGGTACGGCGGTGCTACCTATCCCGGTATCTGCATTCTACTAAATGTTTAAATATTAGTTTGCTATCGGTCGATGAAAGTAACACTCTGGCAGTGATCTCCCGGTTACGTCAAGGGTTTGGCCTGTGCGTTTTTATAAAACTTTCGTCCCTTATTTTACCAATTTTCTTGTTGAGTTTTGGAAAACGCTGTTATAAATTCCTTACTTTTATTTTCTTTTTCAATTTATGTAAAATATCATACAAATATGTCTAAAGAGTAAAAGTTTCATACAAACATATATCACCAGCGAGAGATGATGGTTGTATATTCGACTGGTGTCTGAGGTGAAAGTTTTCCTTTCAGTTATTTATTTATTTATTGTGAAAATAATTTGGTTATCAAATATGAAATGTGGTCTACTGTCACATTTCCCGCCGTTATGCAAGTGCCGGACTGGCAAACCCCGTTCGGATGCACGGCCTCGCAATGCTGAAACCGTCCTCGTAAATAAAGAGCCGACACGTGACGTCCAATAAATAGCTTCTGACAGCTGAATCGGCATTGTTATTTCTTTATTGATTTAATTATCGTGAATTATTTGTAATAAATGAAGAGGAAAGAACGTGTGGTGGTTTTAAATGAGTTGAAAGGTTTTCTGGGTTATCAAGTAGTCTACTTTTGATGTTATTTAAATAGGTTACTTTATTTTATGGAGGTGTTCTAGACAGGCAAATGAGCAGGCGGGTTTCCTCCCAATAACAAATGCGGCTCATTACGAATAGATATCTTGTACGGATGAGAAAGATCATAATTAGTAATGACGCGCTATGTACCTACACGAGACAGTGATGTTGATATACATAATACTGTTTTGCGTGAGTGTGTCACCTTTATTACCGTTACAATTGGAACACGATGAATTAGATCTACCTAGAGCAGCCTTTCCCAAAGTGGGCGATAACGCCCCCTTGTGGGCGCTGTAAGCCTAGAGGGGGGCGGTATAAATCTTGAATAAAAATGTTGTTTTTAACTCCAGGCAAAACAAATATACTATTGAGGTTATTGACATGAAAAAAAAACGAGGTGGAGGGCGCTACAAAACAACTGATTTTCAAAGTGGGCATTAGATGAAATAAGTTTGGGAACCTCTGACCTAGAGGCTAGATACCTTAATGATTTTCAGGTCCGGTTTGCTCCAAGGTTCTGGTCCGTGCACGTGACTGAGTCACATTAGAAACTTAATAAAATTTGCGACTGTACCTTTCAAGACGAAATCCGTTAAGTCCATCCCCAAAAGAGGGTTACCGCACATTGATAGCAACTCGTCGATCTGTTCTGTACCGACCTAGATCAAAATTTAAATGGCTATCACCATTTACCGCATACGTGACCGAAGTCTAACTGAATAATAATAAATACCTACTTACCTGGACAAATTACACAAATCGGTCCAACCCCAAATTGTATACCTACTTGTGCCGTTGGGGATAGTCAACCATTCTACTACCAGCGGCGGATTATCCTTAAGGCAAACATAGTCCGGTGAAGTTGTATAAACCTCGCAGTTAGCAACATAGCCATTTCAAAAAAAGGCAAACTAGGCACGGGGATGGGCGAAAAAAAATATAACACATAAGTTTAAGGAAATATTCGTTTCACCTTTAGACCTTGCAATGGTTCTCATGCGAAAATAATAACGTCCCTTTTTTTATTTTACTGGTAGTATAGGCAACTTTTAATAAAGAAAAATAATTGTGTCATTTGAATTGTAAAATATTTAAGCGCCTTTTTGATTACTTGCATAGACGATCAACGCATAACTGTCACTAGTTATTTGGTAATTTGTGTATAATATGAACTGATTTTTAAATAAATACTGTATATAATCGCCTCTGTGGTCTAGCGGTTCAGTTGTTGGACTTGAATGCATGAGGTCCCGGTTTCAAATCCAGGGTCGGGCAACAAAAAGAAAATTGGGTTTTTCCAATTTTCTAATTTAAAAAAATGTTGCTTGGGATTGAAAATGTGCCCGGTTGGCGATAGGCTTGCTACCTATTACATTGTAAGACTTAGTGTCTTCGGCTAGTCGTGGGTGCCCAGGTTGTGCCTTTTCCTACCCCTTCGGGGATATGAGCGTAAAGATGTTTTTACTGACTATATATATTACTGATATAAATATGACTGAAAATTACTAGGTATATGTAGACGCTCCTGAAGGGCGCAATAATGTGAGCATAGCGCCGAAATAATGATGTTCGCTGCTACTGCTATAGACCTGTGTTTTAACAGAAAGCAAAACCATTCAAGACCAATGTGGTCCATACTAAGGTACCTTACTAAAGTAACCAGGAGCGTATTTTTTGTTACGCAACGCGGACTCAAAAATTACAAGAGGGCATGGTGGTGGAATAGCCAAGCACACACAGAGAAAAATCTGAAAAACACACCCTCAAAAATGACAATAATTAAAATCTTCTTAACATCGCGAAGCATACATAGCTGCCAAACGTGTAACTTAAAAGCGGTTGTCAAAGCCAGACGAGACCACTTCCATCCACTATACAATCCGAACCGTCTGAACCGTCTGAGAGGCGTCGATTGCGATCATTTTAATGAGACAGAACTGTGTGTCTCTGTGTTCTTGATTGTAACGGTAGCTGGATATAATATCACCTCGTGATGAAGGAGAATAGAGCGATTGGTTTAGCGGGAAGTGCAACCATCAGATCTTTCTCAAAATAAAATACCAGTGTCCCGATAATGCCAATTCAATTCACCGAAATTCTTAGTCGCATGCAGAAAAGGAAAATAGTCGAACCTGACAAAATTCCCATTGAAGCGTAAAAGGCGACGGGCCCTTTTGATTTGTGCATCCTAACTGACCCTTTTAACTGCATTGTACTCACCAAGGAAATCCCTTCTCTATCGAGAGCGTGGTGTAATACACTGGTCTACAAGTGAAGTCCTGAGTGATTAACTATTCCTGCCGCCATAATGACTATGTTCTGGTGAGAAGGGTAGGGTAGCCAGTAGAGTTGCAAAATAATGGCCTATCATTAAGAACACAGGATTACACTAGTCTCTTACTACTTACAACCGTCTTTAACAGCTTGAAATCGCAAAATGAGCTGAACGTCTTCTTCAAAGCATGGAATGTAAGATTCAAGCTATTTCGTTGTAGTTTCTAGTTTATCCAGTAGAATGTTCCATTACTGGGGTCAGTGCAGTATGTTTTTTCTTTTTTTTTGTTTTAGTAGCCAGCACCAAACTTTTACGCACATGTCTTTCTTCATGCAATCCGTCGACATGTTTCTTTGTCTATCTTCGTCTTTATAGCCATCAATCTACGTTTGAGGCTCACATTCTTTTTATGACATGCTTTTTGTTTTGAATTTCCGCTTAAGTACTTATTTATATCTTATCCATCCACATATACATCTCAATATCGCCTTCCCATTTGTATGCTATTTTCTTTGGTTTCTTTCTTGACTTTGCAATGAAGATGGTTGAAAAAATATTTATCTGCGCGAGAATGATATCTAATACAACAATTTTGGTAAGAGCTATGATAATCTCATTATGTTTGGACTTTTGGAACAAAGGATTTATGGGTTACATTAACAATAATTTATGTTATGTATGTTGCTGTATTTTATATTTCTGTTTTTAATGTTATTAAATGATATGAAAAAAAAGAATTTCTCTTAAAAAACGACAGGAGTATTAAAGATAGCAAGATGTAATCTAGAAGAGCCACTGCAGCCAGTTATATGTATTTGATCTTGGTATTGGTCTTGCTAGACTAATGATAATCTTGGTAATGGTCTTTTTGGACTTAAGACCAAGACCAAATATTTTGCTCATTTACATATTTATCTTTATCGCACAGTAAACAAAATCAGTTTGTACAAAAGGCTATAAGCCTTTAAATGAAATTCAAACGTACAACTATAATAATATCACGTGTGTATTTGCCTAAAACATTAATTTCACCTCCAACTCGATTTGATCTTGATGCTTAGGTTCGACTCCTGACCCTGTCAGGAGTTTGCGAGAGCAGCATATTTATCTATAGTTTTGGATTTCGATTCTTGGTATTTAAACATTTCTACGAAATTACTTTTTTTTCTGGTATATAATATAAAGGTATTGCTTCCTAACTTAAATCTATTCCTGCATGATTTTGTATGCAAGTATGTATGTTTGCCTGATAGATATTTTGTCTCTTTGTAATATTTTCTAATTTAATATGTATTTTTTAAAAATTCTATTGTCACATTTTTCAAGGTCCAAGAGAAAGACGTCACCACTCCGCAGAACCAGCTGCAATAGTGACGTCACGATACCCTTTCTAGATGAAGTAGGGGGAGTTTCGTCCACAAGCAGTAGCACATAGTCTCTGTTGTTACAATATTAGATACTACCCAGATATATATCAGCAGTTTACCGCGTATTGATGTGATTCAGCTCTTCATCGGAAAGCTGTTGGAATCTTGGGGTGAAAAGAAGCATATGCTCATTGCCCGTTTCCATGGTCTAATCTATTTCTGTGTTAAAATTTATTAAAATCAATTCAGCCGTAACGTAAAAACGGAACACGCACTTACCAATTTATATCTTTTATTACATTGTTGTATTTTGTTTTTTTTCTATTAAATAAATAGGTATGTATAACTGTAGGTTTTTAATACTATACACCCTTTGTCTCCTTCACCGTGTCTTCACCCATTCGTCTTGCTGACGGTGGCAAGTCAATCATGATTGTGAATGTCATAGTATTAGACTGTTTGGTTCACTTGATACTGACTAATGGCCAATGTCAATAATGTATCTCTAAAGATGGATTTCAAGCAATCTAGATAGCTGCGTATCCGCCGGCGTATCCTATACCTAATTGCCATATTTATTCTGTCCACAGATACGTTAATGGCAAGCGATAACCATAAAAATGGATCAAAATATCAATCTTGGACAGAAGGTTTGGATTAGGATTGATTATTAATATTGGCCGTAAGTCGGTAGCTTAGAGGCGACTGGAAGCTACCTACCAAAGATATATAGACAGACTGTTTGGGAAACTGACAGAAACAAGTTCAATAACTTATCAACGGTACGTGTAGTTCGCCTGCCAGTCTGTGACATACGGCAAGGGATAGCTGGGAGAGATAGTGGTGTACAGTAATATTTCAATAACTATCTAAACGCAGCAAAATTGCAAAATAAAAGGCTAAAACTTTAATATCAAATTGTCGTCTGATTGGACAAAAATAATCACCCATTGACCCAAAAACTAAAAATTGAATCTAACCTCAAAGTAATCAAATTATATGCTTGTGCTATGGGCTTTAGTCAACGATACTAATACATAAAAATACTTAAACCAGAATAAATTTAATAAACACAAATGCAGACATCATGTTAATCACACAAATGTTTGCTCCCGTCGGGAATCGAACCCGAGCCTCGCAATTGGTTGGTGGAGTTAGACGTGTATGCTTGCCTCTTGACTAACGATGCGGTCAAAGAAATAAAAAAATATTTTTCATTCGTTTATTTACAAAATTTTACATTTTATTACAAAAAACGGACGATCGAAAATTCGTATTTACAAACAATATGGCAGTGACGGTTTTCGTTAGTTTTTCTACGAAGTAGGGATTTTGGAGATATGGCCTTCGATTTTGAAGATAAAAGTCGTATGAAAATCTATGTTCAAATCTTATCTTATAGTAAAATAAACCTAACTGTTCAGTGGCAGTATGGGTAGTTGGGGCAGGCGGCGGGGTTCAGGTTGGCTGGGTATTTGGCACCGGCAGAGCCGTACGGGCTGGAAATATAACACAACTTTAAACAAAACCAATATAGTTTTATACTACCTAGTACTAGTATGGACGCAAAATAACTTTTTTAAGTTCTGAGTGATGCGACAAAGTTATCTAAAAGAGTGATTTAATAGTAGGTTTATCTATCTTATTAAAATCGCAGCTTGCTTTTGGCTGGTTAGAGTAGCTGGTCCGGGTCCTGAGTAAAATAGACCACCTACCTCACCAATTAATTTATATTCTAAAAATTGGTTGTATTAATAAATAATCATGTAATCAATACAATAAAAGTAAGTAAATAATTGAAATAACTAATTTAATTAAAACCTATTAAAATATTTGCACACCCTAAGTTGGTAGAATATGTAGAAACGCCTAAATAATTTTATAACATCTTTGTAACACTCATATTCCGCAAATAAATATGTTTTCTTTTCTTTTTCTTTCTACCTTCCTGCGTTGCAACGTGTAAGAGGCAAGAAAATTTCAAATTGTTCATTAACAAAAATACCACTGGTGGTAGAGTACCGTGCTGAAAGTTGTCCGGCTACGGATCCAACGCCTCACCTATTCCTGCCGCTATAATGAGAGTGTCATGTTCTGGTCCGGAGAGCAGTGGACTTGTACATAGCGTGCCAACAACATAGGGAGGGCCGAGTAATTGTTCACTTTCAACTACGGATACATTCTTGTAAAATGTCATCAAATGCAGATCAGGGTTGTACCAGTGAAAGCATAAAAGGCAAGCTCGTACTTAGTTTAGTATCGACTACAATTTAAAACTAATTTATGTTTTTTGTAGGTTTATACTTTTGAAAAAGTACAATCTGAACGCTTTTCGCTGAAAGTTCTCCGTGAGTGGTAGAGTTCCGGTCACAAGAATTGCTGGTGAGAAACATAAGTAAATATTTTTTGATTAATATACTTACTCGGCAGGAGCCACAGGTAAGATGGATGGGTTGTAAACCCACTCGGGGATTGGCTGTCCGTCAGGGGTGAATCGTGCCCATGCATTAGTGTCACAGTAGGGGTAGTTGGGGCAGACAGCTGGGTGGACGCCGGCAGGGTACTCCCGGGCGAGGGCCACCGCGGCCAGAATGCAGACTAAGAACTGGGGAAGGAAAATAATTGTTTTTAAATGTACAATAAAACATCTGATATAACAGCAGCCGAATCAATCTGATTTTTTAAATAATTGTTTTTAAATGTACAATAAAAACATCTGATATAACAGTAACCGAATCAATCTGATATTTTTTCATTGTTTTTAAATGTCCAATAAAAACATCTGATATAACAGCAGCCGAATCAATCTGATATTTTTAATAATTGTTTTTAAATGTACAATAAAAACATCCGATATAACAGCAGCCGAATCAATCTGATATTTTTGTTGTTTTAGTGACAGCACGTCGAATCTTTTTTTTTTGTTTTTCAGATAGTTGAAAAAAATAAGTACATTTGGTTCATTTTTAATTGGCATAAATAGAAATCAGGACTATGAACATCTCGCAATACCAATTATTTCATATTTGTCTACGAAAGGTTGAGTAACCGTTCCGATGCAACGAAAATCCTGCAACCGTGTGGCAACACCGGCCCAGCGATGTGTGGGGACCTAATTAATCGGTTTATTGACGTACAAAATATAGTTTTTATTCCCAATTGCAGGTAATTATACTATATGCTTCCTGCCTTTTCTCGAATGTTAATACTTTTTGAATCTCGACAGGTGAAACAAACAAAAGCAACTAACAATTAAAACACCAATTTTGCAACCGGGTTAGTCAGTCAGTTAATCGCCTCTGTGATCTAGCGGCCCAGGTGTTGGACTTGACTTCATGGGGTTCCGGGTTCTATTCCCGGATCGGGCAAAAATAAAATCAGAAATGGAGGTTTTCCAATTTTCTAATAAAAAAATTTTATTAGAAAATTGGATATGTGCCCGATTAGCGATATCACATTGTGGGATTTAGTGTTTTCGGCTAGTCGTGGGTGCCTTGTGTGCCTCTGCCTACCTCTTCGGGGATATGTGCGTGAAGATACTTTTTAGTTCATTGTTTTTGTGTACCTATTGATGGAAGATAATTGTGTATAGAGAAAAAAGATTTCGAAATTTATTAAGTACAATATTTTGACAGTTTGCTTTTTCACTTAGTACCTATGATAGGTAGGTGGTAAACCTGTTGCCAAACGGGCACATATCCAATAGGTACAAGGCAACGTTGTTTTTATTAGAAAATTGAAAAAACACATTTTCATTTAGTTGCCCTATCCAAGGGCTTCATAATGTCTAGTTCAGCACCGGATTGCTAGATACCAGAGGCGATTTTAATTCTAGTCATCCTTTGTAAACGTTGTTAAACAAGTAGGTTCACAGTAAACCTACCTGCAGATTTTGTCATACTTCTGTCCAACTACTGTGTGCGCCTGTGTTTTTCTTCAATTAAAAAAAAAGTATCTTCACGCCCATATCCCCGAAGAGGTAGGCAGAGGCAAAACCAGGGCACCCACGACTAGCCGAAGATACTAAGCCCCACAATGTGATAGGTGGCAAGCCTATCGCCAATTAAATATATTATATCACCTCGCCTCTGTGGTCTAGCGGTCCGGGTGTTGGACTTGACTGCATGAGGTCCCGGGTTCGAATCCCGGATCGGCCAACACAAAGGAAATTGGATTTGTCCAATTTTCTAATAAAAAATGTTGGTCGGGATTGGAAATGTGCCCGGTTGGCGATAGGCTTGCCACCTATCACATTGTGGGACTTAGTGTCTTCGGCTAGTCGTGGGTGCCTTGGTTGTACCTCTGCCTACCTCTTCGGGGATATGGGCGTGAAGATACTTTATATCATAAGGGAAGTCCCTGGCAACAGTTTCAGCTAATAATTATCACCTGTCATCGCTTCGATAAATTATAACTCCGTATCTCACCAGATCCCGTCAGGTGTTTCTAGACAATCATTGATTTGCATAAAATTGTCGTAGAAATTGCAATCCCACGTGTTTAACATTTGTGCAAGTAAATTCCACAGGTAAGTACAAACAAATTTCAGTGGGCGGGGTTTGCATATTCGTTTATTTGTATACATGCCCTCACAACAAATATTAGATTCGGAAAAGGTGGCACAAAATATGTAATAGCACAAAGCCCCTGTACTTTGGTCCCCAACATAAAATATCTATCAATTGTTTTACTGTTTAGTACCTATTGTTATTTTTCCTCTCGCTAAATCCCTACCTGCCCACTTAGAAGTAACGAGTAACAAAATTTGTGTAACTTTTATGAGTTTTACGAGAGTTTTTTTTCTGTTCCTGTTCCTGCCGACTTCAATTTAAATTAACATGAGTCCAACGTTAGTTTTTTACAAAAAAAACTCTTTCTCGTTCAGTTAATCAGTCGAAGAAATAATATAAAAGTGTATTCTTAGGATGCTTAATGATTTAATTGAGACAGTGAATGCTGTACATATTTAGAAATCGCAGTTTTTTTGTTTTAACAAATTAATTGTTTCTACCATTACCGACTGTCTTACTACAAGCTCTCGTGACAAACAGACATATAACTCGCCCGCAGGTTGCCACATACTTTATGCACTAGTTCATATTGCAATCGTTTGATTATATTTCGGTGGTATTTACTAATTGAATTACTCGACAACTGTTTTAAAACATTAACTTAAAACTACATAGATTCGAGTTCGATTCTCGATTCTGGAATAACAGTCAAAATTCGAATAGTTTTACAAAATATTCAGACTATGTACTGCACTCTTTTCTACAAAAAGACACATACATTACAAAATAAGACAAACTTAATTTTGGTTTCACTTTTAAGTCAGATTTAAGAGCTGTCATGAAATAGTTTTCTGGCAAAGTGGAATTGTTGGGAATTTTATTGGGCACCCACTACACTAACTTTCAATAATTATAAGTTACCTTAAAAAAGAGACAAAACACACACAGTGCTGACATTTTTTTCTTTTTGTTTTATTGGTAAAAGATAGTACACACAAAATTAAAAAATGTTGGTTTACCAGAATTAACCCCTGGACAAGTTAAACAAATTTACTCTCACCCCAAAGTAAGCAAATTATATTATGCTTGTGTCATGGGTGTGATACCAGAATAAATTTAATAAGCACCCAGACCCATAAATGTACGCATCTTCATGTTCATCACATAAATGGCTGCCCCCGTCGGGAATCGAACCCGAGCCTCGCGGTTGGTCTGTGTAGTAAGGCGCGTACGCTAACCACTTCACCAACGAGACGGCCACCAGTGCCTAATTAAATATTTGAGTTTAAATAGCGGCCTGAAATACGGGCCATAGTCTTTGGAATTCAATTTAGGTCTTACCTATGCATTCCACAACCATTGAGTGGGACGGTAATTAGACATACACAGGGACATGTCATAATTATGATGTATGATATATTAATATTCAATCATGTACAATGATTAACATTTAATCACACCTGTTTAAATACAAGGCGTAGGCTTGAATTATGCTAATTTTGAAGAACGTTTTAAAATTTATTTTAATTTATACTAATTTTATACTATACTTAACTGTATATGAGTGTATTCTGTCTACATGGCTGAATCGGTTTTAATGAATTCTAGCAACGAAATAGATCTTTTGAGAAGGACGTAGGATTTTTATTCCGACATCTCAACTTTACCCACGGAAAAAATAGCTTTAATAGGCGGACGAAGCCGCAGGTAATAGACTATTACTAATAATCAGCCATTATTTTATTTGATAAAACATCTAACAAGTAAGCACTCAGCTCTTCTGACGGTAAGAGTTAACGGTGGCATGTAGACACCATAGATGTTGTAGGTGCGTCACTGACTTGTGGGCGAGGTGTTAGGTAAGTTTTACAAATGTATCGGCTACCCTACCCTGACATGATACTATCCTTACGGAGGCAGGAATGGGTAAGTATGGGATCCATACCCTGAGGAGTTGCTTCCCAGCACTCTACCACCGGTGGTCTCGTCTCTGATGACTATTGAACCTTTGCTTGCCTCTATTAATAGGTATGTATTAAATACTTATGAAATTTGCTAAGCTTTTACTGTTTAAAATTTAGATAAGATAAAGTAAAGTACTCGGAGTTGATAATAACAACTTTTTGTCGTGATTGGTCAAAGATCCAGCTGAGGAGCGACAAGAATTACAAAACCCAGGCAATAGCTGCAGCTGGTGGTCAACTAAATATAAGGTATACTTACTTACGGCTGATGTATTTATTATACATACTTTGCTTAAATATTTTAATAGTTTGAGGATGTATGTATTTATATTGGAATAAACCGCTATGTATATTTTTAACTAAATTTCATTGAAATTTAAAACTTATTTGTAATTTAAAAAACCTATTATAATGTTAAGTAGTAAGTATTTATAAGAACTAATAATTAATGTTGATCTATGGTGGAATCAAATAAAAAGTCCAGTTAAGTGTTGTAGAAAGGCGAAATAGAAAGTTAGTCTCATAATCTAAATTAAATCACTAGGTAACTATAAAAGGGAGTCCCAAAAATGCAATCGTATAAGTTTATAACATTTGTAGTCCGTAGTTTATTTAGAGCCTTCCATGTGTCGGAAATCGAATTCAATCCTCGCCAATATTCGATGGTGTTAGTTATGTATTTAGTCAACCGATGAAGCGCTCCAAATTAAAAAGTAATTAATAAACGATAATTAATTAAGAAATCAAAAATAATATAGAGCTTACCTTTAAAATTATTCAATCACCATTAATTAAGATAATTTAATAAAGTTGTTATAAATTGACATGTAATTAATGAGTTTCGACTAATATTTTACTGCACCTTATAATTTGCCTGTGTGGTCTAGTGGTTCAGTTGTTGGACTTGACTGCATGAGGTCTCGGGTTCGAATCCCGGGTCGGGCAACAAAAAGAAAATTGAGTTTTTCCAACTCTCTAATAAAAAAAAAAGATATTGCTCGGGATAGGATATGTGCCCGGTTGGCGATAGGCTTGCCACCTATCGCATTGTGGGACTTAGTATCTTCGGCTAGTCGTGGGTGCCCTGGTTGTGCCTCTGCCTACCCCTTTTGGGATATGGGCGAGAAGATACCTTACAATTTGGTAAAATTTGCTAGAAGTCGTTTTTAGCACGCTTATTGTTTGTAGAGCTCTTCTGGGGTTCCCCCCTTAACAATATGATTATCACCAAACAATAAAAGTACTAGGGTACAATAGGTAGGTAGGTGACTGCGAGCAAGTAAAGCGATGGTGGGCTTAAGGTCTGGGCGAGTACCTAGTTACAGCACACTCCGTCTTGGCCACCTAAGATGGTACTACTGGTTTGATGTTACACAGCGACAGGTTCATATGAATCTACTTCACTATTTTTTGGTCTTCGATGGCAAAAGAGAGGTGTTATGAGTTTGACTGTCTGTCTGTGGAATCAAAGCTTCTAGTCGAGTGGCCAAGATGGTTCTTAACTACGCATAGATTTTTATAGCTTTAGTTTTATATATAAGTGTTATTTAATTAAAGTAAATATAGAAAAAATAATAAATAAATTTAATATAATTGGTAAGAAAAATACAATGGAAGGGATTCTGCGGTGCGTTGGAATATTTTATTTCAAAGAAAGGGAAAAAACCATCAAGACTAATTTGATCTGTTTCTTAAGTATTCGGGTGACAGTGTTTTTGTGACGTTAATTGTGAGCTAGATCGAGCCTCCGACACCGTCCGAATGGATTTTCAACCCAAAACAACCAAGTCTCTGTTTCCTACACCTGACCACGTATTCCGATAAAAAAGTGACTTTGTTTCTACTAAGTGCGTAAACAGTAAACAGTAAAATAGAAATGGGTTTCTGAAAAAAAATCAGAACAAAAACTATTTAGGAAATTCTACTGTACCAAATTTGATTTAGTATTTCTATTTGAATGATAGAATTCCAGCTCAAAATATAATATTTCCAAAGAATATTTAACCAATAAAGGAATATTAAAATGTCATTTTGAGAGAAGATAATATTTTTAATTAAAAAAACGAAATATATCAAAACCTGGCAATGGCTTACATGTTAGATTTATACAAAGCTAGATTTTGTTAACATTCGGTGAACTGAAGTACTCACCAGTTTGGTGTACATGTTGTATATCCTCTCGACTTGATGTGAGACTGATAACGTTTGTGAATTGCGGCCCCAATTTATATGAAACGCCTCTGCGCGGCGCCGACTCGTGTGCCTTCCTGAGTTTTTTTTTTACATATAGAACAATGTTCGGAGACTTGTTCAGGAAAGATACAATACCTACATATTGTGCAGATTATTTATGTTAAGGCAGAACGAGAAAATGTTTTAGCCAGCCAGCTGACCGCCTCGTTGGTCGAGTGACTAGTGTACACGCCTAACTACACCGACCAACCGTGAGGCTCGGGTTCGATTCCCGACGGGGCAGGCATTTGTGTGATGAACATTTAGATGTCTGCATTTCCGGGTCTTGGTGCTTATTAAATTTATTCTGGTTTCTATTTAAGTATTTATATGTATTAGTATCGTTGACTAGCACCCATAACACAAGCATATATTTTGTTTGCTTTGGGATTAGGTTCAATTTGTGTAACTTGTCCAGGGATATTTATTTATTTATTAAGTTTTATTCATAAAATGGGAAAAATAAAATAAAAATGAACGAAAAATTCTACGTGAAAAAGAACACTATTAAATTTGATTTTAGTAGCTCCCCTATTAGAGTAAAATGAAAACGTTGTTATAAAAAATGACATTAAAATAAAATAAAAAGATGTTAAGTATTATTTTACCTAATACAACAAAATGATGAGAAATTTACCTTTGTACGGTAAACTGTGTAGCGTAGGTACTGGTGTTTTGAATATTATTACTGTTGTACAGTGCCACAGCCCCATCCCCGATAGTTAAGTGAAAATTATCCGTTAGTACTACATTTTTTGTCTATAGACGACATGATTTTTATGCCATTAAATACTATATATAGTAGGTGTTCAGTAACAAGCAGAATGATTTTAGAATGGTCGAAATATATGTAACCTCATTAGTAATATATGTAACCTAACGGCGAATATTAATAATTAATCCTAATCCAAAACGTGCTGTCCAAGATTGATATTTTGATCCATCTTTATGTTATCGCTTGCCAATAACATATCTGTGGACAGGATAAATATGGCAATTAGGTATGGGGATAGGCCGCCGGATACGCATCTATCTAGATTGCTTGAAATCCATTAGATTGAGATACATTATTAACATTGGCCGTAAGACGGTAATGTTGTGTTATAAAACTGGTGGTAATACTTAAAACTCATGACAAGTAAAAACATATTTTAAAACTAAATTTTATCCAAGCTTTAAATTTCGCCGAAAATTGACTAAAGTTGAAAATGAAAACTTCACTCGGACTTATCGTCGCTGCTGGTCTTATAGGAATATAAGTCGACTTCTTTTCCACAAAGTAGCTCGTATAAGAAGAGCATCCCGAGACGGTTCGTTTATCACTAACACCGTAGCGAGGTGGTCGAGTATTGTAACGACTCCGGATTAATATCACCATTTTGTCTACTGCCGTGAACACGTTAGTGCTCATTGCTATTGTGTTTCAGTCTGGCAGATACATTAACCAGTAAACTTCGGCTTCAGGTTCGACCTCTTCGATATCTACGATATATTATCATGGGATACCTATAATTAGATATGGCTTATTTATGTTATAAAAATAAAACTTTTAGATGGAATTGGAAGGCAAACAAGCAGACAGGTTCCTGACGATGACGTCATAAGGTTTATGACGCCTAAGTCCTTTGCGTGCTCCTTAATTACACATGTATAAAAATAATGTACTGCAAAATGTTGCTATTGCTTCTGATTCTGCCGATCCAGCCCCTTGTCACCTTCTCCTAATGTGTGTCGGAAATGGTATTGGATGGCAGCAGAAATAGTTTCATTCCGTCTAAATCAGATTCTACCGCCAAATCAAGGTCAAAGCAGTACCCAATTAGCCTGTGCTTGCCTCTTAGGAACCGTCGGCAGGCAATTTGTCATTACTCTTAGAAGCAGCCAGAGTGCAATAAATTTTTGAATCAATACTACTATCAGGTTAGTATATAATTTATAGATGCCATAGTCAGCCCGTGGAGAATTCTATTCTCATTTTTTTTATAACTAGTTGTTACCCGCGGCTTTGCCCGCGTGGTTAATGGTCAGGAACATTTTTCGGGTAAAAAATATCCTGTTCTATGTGTAACTTGGAATAACCTTCTATATGGGAGCCAAATTTTATGTAAATCGGTTCAGCAGTTTTTGCGTGAAGGAGTAACAAGCAAACAAATAAACTTTCCCATTTATAATATCAGTAGAATCTCGTACTCTACCATAATAAACTTCTTTGTTCCACTTAAACTGATTGGTTTCATTTTTACAACTTCATCATCTTTGCAAATAAATACAAAAGCTTACTATGAGAAATTTGTCGATTCTTTACTGAATCGTCAATCTTACAAAAAGTAAAACAACAAAGTGTAACGTGGTAAAGTGTGAATACATTAACGTTACCAGTTATCACTGCTACTAGTTACTGCAGGGTGGAGGTGACAGAACCTGGTCCTGAATCCTGGGTCTTCTAGACCAGTAGGATGAAAATACCGTATCATTTTGACGTATGAAACAGATTTGTAAAAAAAGTAATATTTTTCAGGTAAGTGCATGCTGTCTCTACTCCAATTACTGAGCCGACGATATCTCAAGTATTTACATAAGAATTCATATTTTAACATTTAGCTATTTGCGACCAAAGATGTAAACCGTTAGATTAGTCCTGTTCATGTTGTATCTACTGTTGGATGCTCGATTTAAACTGGTGAAAATGGATGTGCTACTCAATAATCTGTCGCTGGAGGACGAATTCAATAAATTCAAACGATTTTTATAACATTACATAGAATTTAAGGTAATAGACGAATTTCCCGAAAAAATTTCGCCGAGGCCAACTCCTTATTTATTTATTATCTAATCGAACAGTGCTCACCGCTGTCATGTTCCGAGTTTGTAAGCAATGTAGTTGGTATAGACTTACGCACATGGCTTAGACTAGGATTAGATAGGTACATCTTTGGTGTGCGCAGGGCGAAGGTGGTCTCTCAGCATCAGTAGAGTCCCCTGCCTATACGATATCGTATAAAATATACCCCTTGTTGGTCCGGGTAGAATATATCATATGCCTATCTGCCAAGTAGCTAAAAGGCATATTTTTGAACAATCTTGTAGGTACCTATTTTGTCGTAAGCGGCGGATCTAACAGTAGTGGTACAAATCCCTGACCGTATAATTTAAGCTACATATAAGTAATGTATTTCCATTAATTCGCAATAAGCTTTTTACTTGTCATTTATGTCTCCACAAATCAAGGTCCATACATCACCGTGGAGTCAGTCGCCTTGGGCTAGGTCCAAAGAATTCGCATAAAAAATTATTTTATCTAAATGTACGCAGGTCGGTACCTAATATTTGAGGAAGTGTAACAAGTTAATCTATTAGAATAAGAATAAGAAACTATTTATGACCAATAAAGGTAAATTTTATGTTTTAAAATTATTTCTGGGTAACCGGTTTCGGTGATTAGGTATAGCATTTCCAGGGCCAATAAACTTGAAAATATTGTTGATAAAAAAAAGTATCTTCACGCCCATATCCCCGAAGATGTAGGCAGAGGTACAACTAAGGCACCCACGACTAGCCGAAGATACTAAGTCCCACAATGTGATAGGTGGCAAGCCTATCGCCAACTGGGCACAATTCCAATCCCGACCAACATTTTTTTTTATTAGAAAATTGGAAAAATACAATTTTCTTTTTGTTGGCCGACCCGGGATTCGAACCCGGGACCTCATGCAGTCAAGTCCAACACCCGGACCGCTAGACCTCAGAGGCGATTGTTGATAAGATACACTTATTATAGTTCAAGGTGTAGAAATCCACCGCCTTGCCCACTACTACATTGCTAGACCAGGCGAGAACCTTACGTTAATCTACTTCAAGGGTTACTGACAATAAATAGAAATGTAGGTAATCAAAACTGAAAAAAAAAAAAATTTTCTTTGTTTTATTTTATTTGTGACAATAATCATAACCACTGCTTGCTTTTAAGAAAAACTGTAATCTTGTTTTTCGAATTCCACTATAGAGTTACATAAATCGTTTATTTAAAATCGGCCGCTTGCAGGTTCCGGGTAAAATTTAAAAATAAAATAAATAAACTGTTAAATTATACTCGTATGATAATTAAACCCCAGTTAAAAGCTAGCTCAGAGTTTTAACCCAGAAACGGACATACACCTAGCCCTGAGTATACAATACACTCTCTTATTGCAAAAAGTTTATCTTACATGTAAATAACTAGCTGTCACACTCGGCTTTGTTCGCTTGGCAGTAAACATATTTATTGATTATAGCGGATAAAGAAGAACTTTTATACAAACTTTCAATCCCTATTTCACTCCCTTAGGGGTAGAATTTCCAAAAACGCTTATTTTTAATAAGCAGCCAAAAAATAAAGTTTCATGTTTCTAACTCAAAAAGTGTAATACAAACTCTCAACCCCTTTTTCACCCCCTTAGTAGGAGTATAATTTCCAAAATTCCATCCGTAGTGGGTGTCTACTCAATAAAACGTACTCTACTCACCAAATTCCGTGGCTGCAACTCTTAACTCTTGCTCGGCGATGACGAAACAGTCGGTCAGGACATGTTATTTTAGAAGTATAGATTACAAATTGCACTTAACCTACATTTTTTATGACTTTGGAAAGCAAACAAGGAGACGGATTTCCTGATGGTAAGAAATTCACGCCACCTAGAGACACCAAAGGTGGTAATGGGGCGTTGCCAACCTGAGGCCGGAATGTTAGGCCTCGAGCAAAAGTAAGTTAGTGAAGTACCGACTACCTTACTCTCCGAACCGGAACACATCAATGGCGGCAGGAATAGACAAGGCGGTGGTACCAATTCCGGCGAGTCGCTGCAAAATTCTACCACCTAGTAGGATGTCACGGTGTTATTGACGATGAGCCTATACTCGCCTTTTACGAGCTGGCTGGCAGGAATGCAGATGGTCTATTCTGCAATCTGCTGATGGACCAACACGGGGGAAATTTATGATTCAACATATGATTGAATCGGCTTTCCCAAGCAAGTACGTCTTTTAAATATTTTGAGATTTAATAATAGCCTTTCTTACATAGTTTGTTTTGGTATTTTTTGAAACTTATTTGTGAGTAGATCTCTAATGGCACTGGGCAGCCAATTGTAGAAACTTATATATTATATTATTATAACTTCGTAATCCCTTGAATCCCTTTGAAGTCATTGCTCGTGAAAGAACTTATTTTTTGGTGACGATTTTCATATACTGCCAAATATTTTTATTTCTCTTTTTTACGTAACATTTTTTATTGATTTCTGATTATATACTTAGTATATCACTGACACTGTGTCTAATATTAGGTGGTAGAGCTTAGCGACGATTTATCGGGGTCGGAACCACTTGTAGGCAGATTATAGTAGTACTCTCTGGGAATACTACTTAGTAAATTATTATTATGTCAATTAGCGGAAGGTCATGGCTAATCTTTGGTTGCGTCGGAAACCGCTGGGAACAACTAACTATCCATGTAACTGCTCGTTCTAAATGACCTGTGTCTGTATACGTTGTGGGTAGCCGCTTCTAAACCTATATATATTTTTTAATTTTGTCTATTAATTATTACGTCACGAAAACACTATCGGCCAATTCAAACCAAATTGAAACACTTTGTTTTTAGCTTTTACTTTTACATGAAGAATGAAACTATTTCGCTGCTCTATACTAACTGCTAAATTGTAAACTGCTTTTATTAAGTCAGCTCTTAAGCTAACTACCAACACTACAGATAACAGAAAAGTAAGTGTGTAACATCGAACTAGAGACAAACCGTCGGATCAGGAAAGTATTCAACATTTTGTATCTGTCATTAAACTAAAGGATGGTTCATTAAAAAGTACTGTTCTAGTGTGGACATCAAGAAGTAAAGGCACGTACATAATACATTGTAGGTAGTTAATTAATCGCTTTCAAATATCGTATCCATTATCAGCCGGGTGTTTGGACCGATGGAGATGTTGGCAGTTGAAACGGCAGTTGCAGTTCCATGTGAACACTCTCCTAGGAGGGAGAGGGAGCAATATCTCGCTACGACCATGGAAACGGAACTGCTAGAAATAGAGTCATCAAAGTATTTAGATAATCAGTAAAAAGCAAAATAGGCGAAGTCGCGGCCAAACTACATAACTCTTAAAAATTATTAACATGATTAGAATGCATTGTTGTTGCGTCGAATGTCATGAATATAGTGTGATAACAATAATTGTAATGTAATTCTGTAGGTAATGTGTTTCCTCCACAGAAGTTATCTGTTTACCTATTCACAGACAAGGTCTCAAAATAGGTGAACCTGAGCGTTAACCTGAACGTTGTTAATTCTTGGGCCGTATCTGTTTGTAACGTCACAATCCGCGCTAAGACACGACACACGCTAAGGAGACTGGCTGTTATCGGTTCCTTCCAGTCCATTTCCATTCCTTCCATCGAATGATCGAACCCACCAAAATAAGAAGACCCGCCACGCCTCTCCGTCAATCCAATCCCAACACGAATTCTTAAGCACCAAACTACACTGTCGTCGCCGCATAGGTATATTGAATTAGTACCTTTACAGTTAACATAATGCTCTATACTTCAGTGTTGAGCTCGGAATCAGATATACTATTATAGTATACTACTCTATCAGGAGAGCGCCGGGAAAAGATCAATAACACGTAAATTGTTTGTTATTCGACATTTTTTTTCATTTCCTTCGAAGTATGCTGTTTCAGAAATGATACATTTATGCCAACGAATAATCCAATAATAAAAACATTTTTTAAACGCTGTTTCCGGAATTGAGTTCAGTTCTAGCCGCGAAACCTCTTTTACGTCTTCTACCGATCGAAAATTTGAGTTTAAGAAAAAGACAGAATTCGGCTGGAGCCCACCTGATAAATATGGTGGTTGCTCGATGGTATTGGACCAGTACTCGGTCAAAAATTCTTTAATAATGATGGCCTAATGCGAAGGCACGAAATGATACGGATCGGCTTGTACAGAAAGTTCAGCGGCCACCTTTCTCAAAGTTAACCGAGAATTTGTCACTGTTTCTTTCACTTTTGATAGTTGCAGACGTTGATAGCCTACCAGAACGAGGCAAATGGTTCATGGTATCGCGACCGCTTTTGAACGCTTTGTCCCACTCATAAGCACAACGTTTTGATAAAATAACGTAAAACTTAAAGTACGGCGTAAGGCTTACGTTGAATACATTTTAACATTTTCATTGACTTTGATTTTTTGTCCATTGCGAAATTCGCAATTCATGCTAAATATGATATAACTAAAAACAACACTTTATTTATTATAGATAGCAGATGCAACTCAAACTCTGCGCGAAAATTGAAAACAGTTGTGCCAATCTAAAAACAACAAACAAAACAAAAATTTGAATTTGGAATAGTGTATGAATAATTCACAAATTCTACTTTTTCTTTAGAAATCACAAAGCAAAACACATTTCACCACCACTTTAATGTACTAGTTCCAAACCATTTTGGTTTTCAAAGTACACGAAAACTAGCTGAAACCACAACAAACAGCGTTCTTCACTACAATTCGTGACCTGGAAAAATTACAACAAATAGTTCAGGCACTTGTAGGCAGGTTGCACTACGGGAGTGCTGGCAGAAGTGAAAACTTAAATAATATTTTGGAATGGTTAAGGAATAATTTTGCACGAATTGCTTTAATTATCAGTATGAAAGTACTATCATTTATGTGGTAGAATACAATATTCAATTATTGCGCTATCGTACACAAACATGACAACACGAACAAGCGCTCTGCGCCGTCTTAAGAATTTTCTATCAGGTCACGTGTCCTGACTCGAGTTTAGAAGTTTTTATACATTCCAAAAAATTTTTGCACGTTACGTTACAGCTTTGTTGGAGAATATGAGATCTACATGGTGGAATAAGTAGTCTTGTCGGATCTCTGTACCCTAATGTAGAGTTATCTCTGGCAATGTTATATAGGTATGTAAAATGTTTACTTATAAAGTTTACAACCTCTACAATATATATGCCTGTTAAAATCAGAATTTTATGATTTTTAAGTAATGGTCGGCAACTTTCTAACGGATTAGCTCCAAATATTGCTCGTACACATTTTTTGTGTCAAAAAACCCTAGTTACATTGCATGAATTCATCCACAGTATGATACCAAATCTCATCAAGGAACCAACATGTGCATGGTATGCTGTTAAGGCAGCATCTTTGCTAATAGTTTTTCTTAGTTTACGAAGTACAAACACATAAGTTTATTGCATAATGTTTCTACTTGAACTTTCCAATTTAAGTAGCAATCAATATGAAATCCTAAAAACTTAATATCTTCTTCTTTAGAAGGACTTCTTTAATAGTTTGATTGTTATAATATTCAGTTTTTGATGTTTAATTAAGTTTCGTTATGGCGACGAAAACTGCATAAAATAAGTTTTATTTAGGTTTGGTTTATTTAGGTTTTAGTTACATTTGGAAAGCTCTACAATTGCACTATTTAATCTCGATTGGAGTATTTCAGCAATATTGTCTGCAAACATAATGAAATGGTATTCCAGTATTTTTAGGAAGTTCATTAACATTTGATAGAAATGAAGGTGGTCCTAAAAATACATCCTTGAGGAACTCCAAACCTGCGATGTAGATTGTAGACTATTTAAGGTATAAGTATGAAACTCTAAGTCAGTTGTACCACTTATTTCAACATACCTATTGTTCACGGTCAGATAAATAACTATTGAATAAATTGTGTGCAACACCTCTTATAACATATTTTTCAAGTTTGGTTAAAAGATTTATATGGTCAACGTAGTAAGATGCTTTCGACATTTAAAAAAAATATTACCGTTACAATTTTTTCTATCTATATATTCAGACACAGATTTGACTTATGAAAATGTTGTCATTAGATTTTTTTAACCCATACTGATCTTGGTGTGTTATTTTATGTTATGTTTTTCTAAGAGTTACTAATTCTAATTTCTAACGCCTATGCATTTTTTAAACATTTTTATTACACCAAATAAAACCTGGTAATCCAGTTGCCTCTTATTGCCGCTTTGCCGTTTTACTACCGATTTTTTAGTAAAAGATTATTTGATTTCAAGACAGTATTGGCGATATTATATGAGCAACAAACTTAATCATTTAAGTTGTAATTTAATCACAGCTTACCAACTTTGTATCTTTGAAATATTTAATTATTCGGCACTAATAGTAAGGTTTAAAAATATGATATTATGATTTATGATACGATTCAATGTCTATATTATAAATACTTATTTCTTTTGTTAACTTTTTATTAGTTGGTGGAATAAAGAAAGTATTAAACATTTTCCAGAGCCAGTCAATGTTTTTGGTTCAAAGATACCACATAATATTTACACACCTCTAATAAGGTGTCTGGTAGTTACTGAAACGATACCTTAAACGGTAAAAGACTTCGAAAAGTATTCCCGGCAGCTAGAAATCGATTATTAAGTTCTTTATTTTCATCATCCACCATGTTCTGTGTTTAGGTTTTTTTTAAATAAATGCTTTAATAAATTAAATAATTGTTAGCTCCCAATGAGAAATAAGGAAAGTCATTGTCCATAATTTTGAAAATCATTTCGGTCATCTTGGATTGTTGTACGATAATTTACGCGAAATACCGAATTCGCTAATATGTATGTAGTAAGTAGTAATAGAACCGATAAAGTTTCTTCACGTACCTACTTCCGGACGGTACACGCAAAAAGCAAAAGCAGAAGCAAAAAGCACCGACAACTGCCAAATCCGCTAATGTGCTAACTTTAAAAAAAAACAATAATAAAATCCGTTCTCTGTAATATAAAAAAAATCATGATAGAATAGTTAAATTACCTAAATACACCTCGAGGTCAAGGTACGCAAAAACAGCAAGCGAAGGTACTAGCGCTAGAGCTAATTTTCATCAGTAAACAGTAAACTTCTTGTGTAAGTTTCCCGTCTTCCATGTCTCTCAGAAACGGACAACAATTCGACGCTGGAAAAAATCGAATGGACAGTCAACAGTGAGCGAGCGACTTCCCAGGACTACCGGTCCGGTGTATTTTGTCATTTGCAGATTTAATTAATTGGCTATAGATACACATCTAATGAGTTATTAAGCTGTAACCTCCCGACGAACATGGATGTTGTAGTCTTTAATTTATTCTTAATTAATTAGATCGATGTATGCTAAAGGTTGTAAAAGAAATCTCTGGCCTTCGGTGAAGAAAGGCTGTCTGGTTTGCATAATGCAAGTTTTAATGGTTGTTCCCGATATTTCGTTCTTTGTATTTTGCTTGAGTTTTTATATCTTAGTACTGCTTTAATCTTTCCTGCAGTCATAATGCTTGCCACTGTCCTTTTCCAGTTAGCAGAGTATGCTATCTGGTAAACATATACAAGAGAGTTAACTTCCCAGATTCTGGTTTACAACATACCATTAACGTCCTTAAATGTTGGTTACGAATAATTTTAAAAACCGTTTATGTTTTGTTAAGAAAAGTTTTACTGTAATTATTGTAACTTGACAACAATTATTGTAAATCCACTCCATCTCCGCGTGTGGGTGCGGCGCTCGGTTCTGTGGTAGTGAGGGTAAACAAGTAACATTTACCGAAACTATTTCATACCAGTTACGATCACAATAAGCATCATTCAAATTAATGGCGCGCCATGTTGCATTCTTACTTCATTAAGTGTCGACTGTCGAGTGACGCACCAGGCACCGGCCACCGTGCTGTTGCTGGATGAGCTGACTGTACAT
Source organism: Calephelis virginiensis (assembly GCA_002245475.1). Taxonomy (NCBI): domain Eukaryota; kingdom Metazoa; phylum Arthropoda; class Insecta; order Lepidoptera; family Riodinidae; genus Calephelis; species Calephelis virginiensis. The sequence goes on along the minus strand of NJDC01000300.1, from coordinate 46,790 downwards.
TTGGAACATTCACATGTTTGTCAGCGTAAGCCGTCACCATAATTTCGAACGCAACAAATCCAAACAAATCTATGAACCTTTCATATACATAAAGTAGTTATCTACTTTGGTATGTTCGCGTGGTGTGACGCGGCTCTCCTGATGGTAAGAGATTGCCAATGCCTAGAGTTAAAGGTGCATCCCGGTCATAGGACACCGACGGATGCTAGGCCTATTGTGCAAGTCTACCGGCTACCCTATCCTCCGGGCCGAACATGACAGAGTCATTATGGCTTGACTCGTGTCATTATGAATGACTCTCTCAGGTGGAAGATCCCTACCCGGTCAAGTTGCTGCAGAGCACTCTACCACTAGTGGCCTTGTTGGCGATGACTGATGACCTATATTTAAACCAACGCTCGCCACTTATCTCGGTAGCGAGGCAGATGGTCTGTTCTGCTCAGCGGATCCGGACCATTTCTTATACAATTCCTAAGATCTCTAACACTAGATCATTTAATTGCATGCACATTGTTTCTTAAAATTGTCAATATCCTTCAGCAATAAACAAAAGGTTTGTTTTGCTACTTATATATTAAATGCAAAAATGCAAAAAGACGATGGATTTGCTGACAACAAAGAATATAAATAACCTACAAACCATCTGTATATAATAATTTATATAGTATAATAATAACATACGAACTATACACCTGTTGGTATATTTTATAAGAAATCGAGCTCAATTTTTTTATTACTTCGTGATTTGGTAAAACTTAAAAAAATAAGTAAGTAACTTCACGCCCATATCCCCAAAGAGGTAGGCACGGGCACAACCAGGGCAGCCATGACTAGCCGAAGACACTAAGTCCCACAATGTGATAGGTGGCAAGCCTATCACCAACCGGGCACATATCCAATCCCCAGCAACGAAAATTGGAGAAACCCAATTTTCTTTTTGTTGTTGTAAGACTTTCTTGTAATAAATACATACCGTGTATGCCTTTATGTACTACCATGTCGTGTGTCCCTGCCGAACGCACAGGTACATTGGAAAGCAGGTCACAGAGATAATTGTAACACAATCTAGACAACACACTCAGGTGATTCGCGTCGCCGGGTGAGGTAGGTCAAGGTCACTCACCAATATATTTGGTTACGCAACTTGATACTCCAATATCAGTATCAATGTTCGCTTCCATCCATTACAGAGCCTTTCGAAATGTCGTGAAAATAGACCTACCGCTTCTATGAAATATAAAACAATGAAGGTATCTCATTAGAAAAATTCATTCTCGGAAGAAGTACATGTCGCTCATAGAAATCGCAGATGTTAAAGTTGTCAACGCTGGGGTAATAACATAAGATAACCAGGTGTACTCTTCTTTTTGATGCGAAATACAACACGATAATAGTGATTTTTTGACGTTAATGCGATAGGAATAGGTAAGGAAGTGGTACCAATCCGGGCCAGCCGACGTAATCAAAAACACTACTGAATGTTACACTCCTAACAAAGACCTGATGTCATTTCCAAATGTTGCTATCTCACTCTAGTGTACCGGCCTCTCTTTCGTTTTAACTTTGTTAATTGACATCATAAGACTCAGAAGCAGAGGTCGGTATACTGGAGTGAGACACTATTCGTAGTATTTGTTAGGAGTAAAACAATAAGTAATATTGTATGCAAACAATTCAAAATTGATTTATATGTACTCGTAAGTCGTAGCTATAACTGATAATGATATTGGTGGTGATTCTGCTGTTAACAAACTAAACTTACTTATTTTAGATGTATGCTATCTCTCTTCTTTTTTCGCCGTTTCTTCTCTTGTCTGGCTAGGTTTGGAAACGGTGGTAGATAGGGATAAATTAATTTATATTCTAAAAATTGTTTGTATTAATAAATAATCTTGTAATACATACAAAATACAGTATGTAAATAGTAAATAAATAATTAAAATTACTTATTTGATTGAAACCTATTAAAATATTTGCACACCACAAGTTGGTAGAATATGTTGGAACGCTTAAATTAATTTTGTAACGTCTTTATAACACTCATATTCCGCAAATAAATATATTTTCTTCTCTTTCTTTTCTTTTTCTTTCTGCCTTCCTGCGTTGCAGCGTGTAAGAGGCAAGGAAATTTCAAATTGTTCATTAACAAAAATACCACTGGTGGTAGAGTACCGTGCTGAAAGTTGTCCGGCTACGGATCCAATGTTTATATCCAATATTTTTTTCTTTTCTTTTTCTTTCCTTAAATGAAACAAAAACAAAAGACATGGAATTTTCAACCAACGTTTTCCGAGTGATAGATTAAATGTCTGTAGAAATGTCGTGTACACTTTCTATTACTTTCATTTATAGATGACTAGCTGCTACCTGCGGCTTCGCCCGCGTTTTCACAGAAACCCGGTGTGCGATCGGGATTAAAAATAGCCTATATGTTAATCCAGGTCAAAATCTATCTGTCTTCCAAATTTCAGACAAATTCGTTCAGCCATTCGAGCGTGAAAGAGTAACAAACATCCATACATCCATACTTACAAACTTGCGCATTTATAATATTAATAGGATAGCGAAAACTTAAAATTAGTTTAGTGGGTGCGCAATTAAAGTACCACCAACGTCATTTCAAAAATTTCTCACATGTGCAGTAAGGAAAGCAGCGTTGCCAGAACGTTACTTTTGTAACATTTTACGTTACTTTTGAGCCTCCAATGCTATTTTCATGTTACACGACACAAAATGTTACTTTTGCGTTACTTTAGAATAGAATAAAATAGAGTAACTCTTTATTGTGCACCAAAATACATAAAAAATAAATACATTAAAAGAAACTTAAAAACTAAGTGATACACAAAGGCGGCTTATCGCCAAAACAGCGATCGCTTCCACGCAACCTTATGTTATGGAGACATAATAAAATAAATTTTATGCGATGGTGCTCTTAATACACAAAAAAGAAAAATAACACATGCAATATCAATTAGAATAAAAATATTTTAAATAAAGGAAAAAAATAATAAAACAGATTAACTTTAATCGAGTCATATTGAACGTAGAAAGTGACGTTTAACCATATTTTTAAACGTAATGATATTATTATATACATTTTAGATTTTCAAACAAAAAAATATCGTGAATTGGAATGTATTTGAGAATATTATATTTTTTCATCATGTTGGCGCTATTGACACCAAGTTAATACTTAATACGAATATTCAGCATGGCAGGACTAGCGGGAGCAGATTACATCTGTCAAATTGACTTAATTATTCACTCCCGTTCTATTTCTCTATATTTCATCCCGTTTACGCATGCGACCAAGCAATATTATTCAATCAACAAACAGTTTTTACGATTTTTCTAAGTTCTAATAAGAGCGACAAGAAACCTTTTGAAAGTTTTTTGTTTTCATTGATGGCAAAGCAGGTTGGTATTGAATGACATTTCTAAATTGGTTGGTATATTACTTAGATACAAATAACTGACTGTTACGTTTTTTTCTTTTCAGCGCCGCCAGTCGATTATTCGATCAATAATTATTAAGTTTTTTTAGTTTAATTAAATGGACAGAAATCTTTTTTGTTTTTTGTATTCATTGATGACAAAGCAGGTTGGTATTGAATAACATTCCTAAATGGATTAGTATATTTTTTAAATATAAACTGTTACGTTTTTTTTTCAGCGTTGCCTCGCCATTGGGTTGTTGACCAACCATTATTACGATTTTCATAAGTTTCGTAAAAGAGACAAGAAACCTTTTTTAGTTTTTTGTATTAATTGATGACAAGGCAAGTAAGTATTGATTGAACGACATTTTTGGATTGATTGCTAGTCGATGATTCGATGAAAAGTTGTCCATTACAAGACGTGCAAAAATATTTTACTATGACCTTGCTCGAAGTTTAGTAACGCCACCCCTTTCTGACTAACACACACAGAATACAAAACTGAAGTGAAGTTAGTCGCCAACCGATTCTAATCTGAAGTTGCACGGTTTGTGCTAATTTTAACGTTTAATAAACGGGTCAAGGAACATATGTAATGTTTTATTTTATAAATAAATTGCCATAATATCGTATTTCACTAGTTTCCACAGTAATAAAAAAACTTACAATCACACAGTTTAATAAAATGTTACTTTTTGGTCAGTGTTGTGTTACTTTTGACTATCTGCCACTGGCAACACTGAAGGAAAGGCATCTCAAAGCATGTCGAAGCTTTTATATGAAGAATGTACTTTCTTTAAGTTTTGGCCTTCACGTTAGTATTTAGCCATTAGTCAAGTAGAAATTTTCATCAAAATTTATATCAATTTCAATTAATTTTAATTAGTCATCAGTCGTAAGTCATCAATAAGTCATGTCAGGCTCTTGGTTATAAAGCGGTGGCCTTTTTACACAAGGTCATGTAACGAGATTTGGCGGCAACGAGAAAATATGCGATACGCTAATTTCTTTATGATTATTTCATTTGTGCACTTTTACTGAACAAAATTGTACAAAATGCCACCAAAATTGACTAATTTCACACAATATTAACACGAAATTCAATAATTATGAAAAAACTTTGACCATCTTTTCTCTCGATGGCGCCAAAACTGAGAATGTACTTATTTAAATATATCAATTAAACCTCTGTTTTAATTAAATTAATTAAACAAATTAAACATGCCAATGGTATAATATTTTATTTAAAATGCTTAATGAATTATAAATAGAATAGGTGTCATTTATTTATTGTGCACGCTAGCCGAGCCGACAGACATTGCCCTGTTCTAACTATGAATATTGAATTATTTTAGCGTAAACATTATTTTTGTCATAACTAACACAACGAGAAAGAATTAGCAAAATTGGTCGGTTGGTTCAAGCGTCATTTGATGACCAAGGGAAATGGCGAAAGAAGATATCTATTGGTATTAATATAAGTATCTTCACGCCCACATCCCCGAAGTTTTAGGCAGAGGCACAACCAGGGTACCCACGACTAGACGAAGACACTAAGTCCCACAATGTGATAGGTGGCAAGCCTATCGCCAACCGGGCACATTTCCAATTCCGACCAACATTTTTTTTATTAGAAAATTGAAAAAATTCAAATTTTCATTTTGTTGGCCGACCCGGGATTCGAACTCGGGACCTCATGCAGTCAAGTCCAACAACCAGACCGCTAGACACTACTACTAAATGCTAGAAGCTACTGGAAAAGCTTAGTATTTTCATGGAAGAAAAGATGTAAAAGGCACATTCTCTTTACGTAGGTACCTCAAACGTGTGGTCATACGTTATAATATGCCATTAAGTTAGAGACTTGAGCTATTCAGTGTCGTTTTCTGTTTTAGAACATTGACATGTAGTTCATTTGTGAAATAATTATTCAAAGGACGGAAAAAATGTCTAATAAATTGAAATAACCGTTTGTTTGATTGGAATGCATACAAGCACCGTATTTTCGGAGACCGAATGGTGCGTCGCCAACCTGAAGCTTGTGGCTTTTAAGCCTTTTGCATGAACTTACTCATCTCATAGTCTACCGTGCCTTCGAAACATGACAATTGAGAGCACAACAGTTAAAGTCTCATTAAGTGTATACAATCAAATAGGTACGCAAAGAAACTCTGTCTACGAAGAGTATAGGATGAGACATAGGTATTCAAAACGAGAGAAACCCGATTCTTGTCAGAAGTTGGTACCTTGTTGAAACGGTAGAGTCATTTTAACAATTGATTTTGACATTTTCAAAGTGTTAACACACCAAAATAGCAAGCGGCTCTCTTGAAGGTAAGAGATAACAGTGGCTTGTAGACACCGATCTAGGTCCGTTGTAGTCCTTCTGGTGGACGAACTGTAAACACTTGTTATGTGTTGGAAATTTTTGATTTCGATTGTTTATCGTTCGTTCTTGTAATGTTCAGTGTTCACATTAACTGGTGCTCAATTACAACCAATACCTATTGAACAATGATACAGCTGTGTCACACAATTTTCATTTATTTGTGGATTCGGTGGCGTCCAGTCACATTTGCTGAGACAACAATCCGGCACTAGTGGGCTGCATGGTCACAATTCGCGAAATTTGTCAGTACATTTAAATTAATATCACTAGTTAATTATAATAGGATTTGCAAAATAATATAAAACAAATACGCATATGCCTGCTAGTATCTAACCTTACGTATACCTACTCATAAGAAACTATTGAAGAGTGAATTCTATGCAATGAAGATATTTTAAAAAATAATACAAAAATTTCACTAGCCTCCGAATAAACCGGCATGTAGGTACTCAGGAATCGAAATCAATCAAAAAATTATGATGCCCCAGACAAACACACATAGACCCGATAAACTTATAACAACCTTCTTATTCTGTCGAAAGCCAAAAAAGCAGAACAAAATTTTTGTGTATGTACGAGGGTGGATCCAAAAGTTCTAAGCCCGACCAAGAAAATGAAAGAAAAATCTAAATTTATATTTATTTTTATTCAGGAGTATGGTGATGAAACCAGCTTTCATCCATGGTAACAAATCTATGCAAAAAGTCCTCGGGATGAGTCTTAAAAAGTTCCGAACAGTCTCGCGAAATTGTGTATCGAACTCGTTTTTGTTCAGCTGAAAGCAATCTCGGGACCCAGTGAGCAGAAACCTTATGGAACCTCAACTCTTCCGTTATTATGTGTTGCACCCGGCCATAACTAATGTTTGTTATCTCAGCTAGCACCAATGGTCAAACGTCGGTCACCCAGTGCGAGATCACAAATTTTATCGATGTTTTCTTTCGTGGTAGAGGATGTAGGCCTTCCACTCCTAGGATCATCTTTAATGCTCTCACGACCGCGCTTAAATTCAGCTACCCACTTCTTGACACTGGAATACGATGGAGCAGACTCCCCCAAAGTGCTTACAATATCTTGATGGATGTCTTTTGGTGATAGGCCTTTTTTATTGAGGTACTTAATGACTGCACGGTGTTCAATTTTCTCCATTATTGAAAATTGTGTCAGATTGCTTCAAACAAATAATCACAGAAAATTTATATTGTGCAGTATCGGAATGAAACTGCGCACAATAAATCAATATGACACATACTAACAAATGACGGTAGATTTAAAAAAGATGTCACAGCTCCATGTAGGTTATGCCACGAAATTTTGGAGCTACCCTCGTATCTACCTACTTTGTGACTGTTTTTGCTCCTCACATCCACATGATGTATACCTATCACAACTTCTTTTAAAATTTTTTGAACATTTCATGATTTACATTCAAAGATACAATGGGAAATTACGGTTAGAATATTTATTTGTTTGAAATTTTCTTGAAAGAAAAGAAAGAAAGAAAGAAAAAATATTTATT
>NJDC01000300.1:18013-38850 GCA_002245475.1 Calephelis virginiensis | reverse complement strand
TAATAATGGCGGCTTCGGATTTCTAACAAACTCGCAGGCCAGTGTGACCGGTTATTTCAAATAAATAATGTGAAAAATCAGCAATTCCCTAATTAATTGATTAATGAGCTGTTTATTAAAATATAAAGTTTATATTTTAAATAACAATATTTTAATAACACTTGTATGTATATTATTTTTTTGGTAGTGCAGCCTATATCAGCACACCCACACGCAAACATTTTGTATGTGTTAAGTGCGAAAATACGTCTATACGAGAAACAGGATCCTGATGTAGGTTATGCCACGAACTTTTGGAGCTACCCTCGTACCTACCTACTTTGTGACTGTTTTTGCTCCTCACATCCACATGATGTATACCTATCACAACTTCTTTTAACATTTTTTGAACATTTCATGATTTACATTCAAAGATACAATGGGAAATTACGGTTAGAATATTTATTTGTTTGAAATTTTCTTTTAGGGATAGGTACATTTGGACCCACATTGCTGGTATAGGCCTCTTCTGTAAAACAAATATAGCATTTGCTTAGGCAGAACTCCCCCAGAGAAGAATTCCATATGATATAATGTTTTGTATGTCTGTACGCAAAATAACCGCGATTCACGCCGAATGTACCTAACCCATCGTAACGAAATTTGGCTGGCAGGTATTTTATAATTAGAATAAAATTATATATTTGTTACTTTTTAAAAGGTAAGTTATATGGTCAGAGTGTTAGACCAATTGTGTCTACCGGCTACCCTACACTACGAACCCGAATTTCATGTCATTATGGTGACAGGAATAGGTAGGGCAGTGGATCTACTACCAAATCTTGATAATAATGGCAAGACTACGATTTCGAGATGCCAGTCAGGACGGTAGATGGTCTATTCTACACAGAGGACAATAACCAACACGGGGAAAGTATAAAAATGATAGCCGCTGGACTTTTGCAGGATGTTGTCCTAGATCTTGTGCAGGAACAAGAATCTGAAACTCAACTATCAACTATCAACTATCAACTGCGTTAAGCGGAATATGTATTTAATTTTTTTAATGATATTGGAAGGCAAACAGGTAGACAGACTTCCTGATGGTAAGTAATTCCCTCCACCTAGAGACACCAAAGGTGGTAATGGTGCGTTGCCAACCTGAGACCGGGATGTTAGGCCTCGAGCAAAAGTAAGTTTACCGGCTACCTTACCCTCCGAACCGGAACACTTCACGACGTTATGGCGGCAGGAATAGATAAGGCGGGTACCAATCCGGGTAAGTCGCTGCGAAACTCTATCACTAGCAGAATGGTCTATTCTGCAAAGGAGCCCGGAACAACACAGGGTAAAAAGAATCTCAATAAAAAACAGCCACTGAATATTTTAATTAATTGATGCTTATGACATCGTTGATTACCATATTGCTATAATAGTTTAGATACCTAATGACCAGTTTAGTGTCTTTTGTTAATACTAGTTTATAACTGTAATAAAAAGACTAATAACTTTTACTAACATTTATACAACGATGATAGCTGGCAAGCGAGCTTACTTAGTTTCTTTTATTCATATAATTGTATGGAGGAATGCGCCTAGCATTTTTGTTTACCAATAGTCGATCGAAACTTATTTGTTTATTTTCGCAGAAGATGTCGTCAAAACAATGTGGACGTGAGAACACGTCACCTGCCACTTGCCAGTGACATTTACTGCGGCAGTAATCCAGTACCAAGTGTCAATTAGTGAAGTGTCTCGGTACGGCGCGCGCAGTAGATGTACTCGTTCTTTTTCTTATGAAACAACCAGTCGGATCGGCATATCGACTACACAGAGACTGACAGTGTTAATGGTGCGGTGTCAATTACTAAAACTAAGTTTACCGGCTACGTTATTCTCCGAACCGGAGCACGTCATCAGCAAACACTGGCATTATGACAACCCAAGCGAGTCGCTGCGAAACTCCATCTAAAACCTATTGTTTGAACAGTACAGTTTGAGTGTCTCCACGAAGAGGGAAGCTAGCGAACTCCTTAGGAATCATCGAGCACTAACCAGTTCACAACTCAACTAGTGCTGATGAACTGTGGTTCCTTTTACCAACGTACAAAAAATATCTGATTCGAAATTAATTTTCGATTTTGGTAATCCAATTTGAGAGAGTGTGTAGCGGGAAGAGCTTACGCTACGCCCTTGAAATGAAGAGTTGGTTTGTCTCTATGTAACAAAAAAAAATTGAAAGATATTTGTCTCTAGATAAATGATGGTAATAACTAAACGATTTAAGACATTTCAGAAAATAATAATTGGGATAAGTTAGAGACACTCTTCCCAACTAACGGACAGACAAGATGTAATTTTCGTTTTCCCGTCTGTTTATCAATACCATTTAAGGTCACTAAAAATGTGGTGTATGAATTATGTTAGATAATTCATACACCACATTTTTAGTGACCTTACAAAAGGAGAATTTACGCATTTATCACTCCCAAGTCTCAAGTCTCAGAGCAAACTTAGAACCAATTACAGTAAAAACTAAATTAGATAGTTATATCGAATTAGCAGTTTTCTCGCAACTTCCTTAACGGGAAACTCTAATGATTTTTAGACAAACTTTCATTCCCTTTGAGAGTCGATTTTGGAAAAAATTGGGCTGTGTTTGAATCTGGATCTTTAGCTAGGTATATGCGTATCAAATTCCGTAAAACGGGTCGGCACGGCGGCTTAACAATCAGAAACTTAAAGAGCAACAGGCAGTCAAACCGACTTTTGAATATATAATATTACTACGGATGTTATCGGATCAAGATAACAACATATGGTTCAACTAATTTTGTTTAGATTTACGTAGTTTGAAGAGTATTTAAATTTTTTTGAAACAATTTGAAATCTAAGCTACGTTTCATCATTATCTGTTTAGAAGTAGCGTCCATATTTTCAGCTGAAGTTAACTTGTACTGAATTGGCGCCTAGCGTGTGAAAGGCTCATACAGCATTGAACTTCTATTACTAACGTTCTGTAATAACCTCATCACATGTACATGTGGTGGGTCATATAACGTATTTGTCCAACTTGTTTTCTCGGCCAGGGTTTGGTTGCTCCGCCAATTTTCAAGTTTGCTTGCGTTTTGTAAGAAAGTGTGTTTTCCTTACCTCATAAGTGTGACTTATAATGTGACATGACTCAAAAAGCGGTAAAACAATTGCCATAAAATTGATGCCATAATACCTAGTTATGGCAACTCAGTGGCTGTTTTACAGTTCTAAAATTTAAGTCAAAGAAAACTCTATTTCATTCCTGAATAGTAAAGCTGAAATCGTAGGTTTGTACATGATATAGAGACATATTAAACATTCTTAGCTATTAAAAAAAACATGTTTCATCAAGTGACACTTTTTCTAAGCTATACACAAGTAACCAAAGTCGAACTCAAGTAATCTTAAAAACACACGCGTTTACGTCATTCACGAACAGTAATCGTTGGATGCGGTATGTTAGTTCAAACAGTTAAGTTAGTTGATACAATCATACATGTTAAGAGATGTCAATACCACAAGATTAGAGCATAATACTCACACTTGACGAAAATGCAGGCTAAGATTTAAATATATGTATATTATATACTTTTCTGACGATTACCTTTCAAGGCCACACAGTACGTGCAATTGAAACAAGGAATCAGCAACAGGTTTATTTCATTGGTCATCGGGGTAAATAATACCTAGTAACGTATTTTTATTTAAGCACTTGCCCTGTGCTTGGGATAAATTTCTATAAATTTTAAAGAAGGAAAAAATTTCGCCCCAGACAGGATTTGAACCTGTAACTTTTCGTCTCAAGCCGACGAATGCTCTAACCAATTGAGCTACTGAGGATTCAAGTCCCGTGGCGAAATTTTTAATTCCTTTCTAACCCGTTAACGCGGGTAGTTATGTCCTATAGATACACAATTCTGAGTACCCACCAAATGAGTTTTTGAAGTGAAAACTTCTTTAGCGGCGTTGCGTACTTTTTTTGGAATGGATAAACACTTCTAAACTCGTGCCAGATTCGTATAATGCAACATTCCATCGCCAGCTCTTTAACGATACGACAAGTCTAAAACTTTGTAAGCATTATTAGACGTCATTCAGCGCTTTATTTGTTATTTTATCACAATAAACTTGCTTTGAATGCTTTGCAGTTTGTGGTAGATAAAATAGATAGGTATCAGTTTAGTAAAACATCTTTTTTTAATTTGTTCGCGACTTGTAGGTATATCATAGTTTCTCAGTTGTGAAGAAATTTAGCTGTTTTCGAAAAAGTTTTAAGTTTAACAAAGGAAATGGTATAGGAAATAGTAGAAGGAAAATCGATATACACATATACATATATTATACTGAATTGAATTATGTATGAGTTTGAAAAAATAAATATTTTATCATATTTAATCTCATAACTCATATTACATTACTATTTTAACTGGCCGAGGTAAATTATGAAGTGGCGGTACTAGTGGGTAGCGTACTGAAGTTTCATGGCTTAGCACAGAGTACTAATAGGTAGGTACTAGTACATTTGTACTGATAATTAAAGCAATTCGTGCAAAATTATTCCCTAACCATTCCAAAATATCAAAAATGCACAACGTTAATATTCAAGTTTTCACACTCCCGGAGTGCAACCCGTCTTTTTTTTTATTAATCCCTGCTCGAAACCTACATTTAATATAGGTAAGAACTATCTCAATCACGCCAGCTTGTAAAAAAAAAGCATCGGAACCGGTTCAACCGTTAAAAAAATATGATGCCACAGACAAACACACACACGCGTACATAACAAGATTTACGAAATCCTCTTTTTTCGTCAGAGGCTTAAAATAGCTATGCAGTTTTACAAAATATGGATGTGAACTCGGGTTCAGGCTCTGGGTGATTTTGGTATTTTTTCGAATCAAATTTTTTAATTACGTTGAATGGCAATCGATCAGACGAATTTCGATACGCACAACGCAGCTAACGTGTTGAATGAGGACTGTCACTTGATCATACCGGAATTACCCTGCATTGTCAACACTCCTATCTCATCAGGTACAGCTTTTGGAGTTTGCTCTGTCTGTTTTGGAAGTCTTTTTGTGAGGTGAAAAATAAATTAGATAGATAGTAAGGCACTTTAGGAAGACACGATCTCTTAGTTGTTCCATCACACATTAGAATTGTAGATTCTCAATTTCATTTTAACCTACTCACTCACTATAGGTGGTAAAATAGGCATGTATCTACCTATTCCAACCTAAGTTTATTTAAAACACTTTAATTTGTATCCCTGTTTTGCAAAAAAAAAATGATTTGAGTCCAAATTCTTATCAATTTATGTATGACTATTCATGACGTTCGATATCAGAAACTCCAAAATGTGAATGTGAGCTTCCTTTTTAACGGAGGAGGCTCTTAATTCGACTGTATGTCTTTTTTTTGTTTGTTGTTACCGATTTTGGTTCTTTTTTTGAAAGATAGATCATGATGCCGAGGTGCTCCCAAATTTGTTTTATCATGATTCGATACGTGGTTTTTGAGTAATTAATAGTGCATAAAATTTTCACACATAAGTAAAAAATTAATGCGTTATTAAGTGTAGCTCAAAAACTACTAATGTGATATTGATAAAATTTGTGTGGCACCTTTTTGGAAACATTTGTTATATTTCGAAAAAATAGTTATCAAATCGCGTCGTGGTACCTAATAATATTCGAAGTCAGTTTTTGTACTTTTACTGACTTTAATTATTATTGTATATAAATTGTATGACCGCTTCAAGTTGTGGCTCCAAACTATGGAACTCGACTTCTGATTTATTTATTTGAAAAATTATGAACTTTAGATTATTTAAGATGCGTCCTAATCATTTTTCATGTGTCTTCAATGCATCAATAACTCTACAAATACGCCATAGACTTTCAACCAGACAGTTAATTGGTCTACATGCTAGCTAATAAGTTAAATCAATTATGCATTTAATAAAATAACCCTTATTTTAATATAAATTTCGTTAAACAATGGCAGTGGAAAGCATGATTTCTTTTCTCTTTTTTGTACAGACTTTTTTAAGAGTAGAAATTTCTCGAATAAAATGTCACATCCGATACTCGCTAGTCGGTGGCAATCCAATATTTTTATGCGATACACATTAATTGCGTAGGCTCCTTCCGCCTACCTACAGTGGGCACCTACGTGGGTACCTACAGTACGTATGTGGTCTAGGCGCAGTTGCTGCTATGTACCAGTGTCCAGTACTCGAGTTTAGACACACCACGTAAACACTTGAGTTGTCAGCAGCTTCTGCACTCCTATAATGTTGTTTGGCTATGTAAAGGGAATAACTTTTCACCTAACTGCCATAAGTGCAGAATAAAGAAGTATGGAGTGACACCCTGTTATGGGTGACACTCCTGATTAATACTACGTTGCCAACCTGAGGGTGAGATGGTAAGCGTCTTTCGTAAGTATTCGATAGGCGGCCCTAACCTCCAGGCCAGACCATAATACCTATGTACCTAAACTGAAGTTACACTGCAACTGATGCTATGTAACTTACATACAAGTGACAACATACACACTCTTTCTCACTGTTCCATCACGGGCCATTATACCTACCAATTTCGTGATTTTTCCGTGCTCTGGATAAATTCTGTATTTTTTTTAAGAAATAATAATTTTACCTCGGACAAAAGTTAGCCTAGCAATCTAAATCTCTAAAAAATGATCAACATGTAAAATGTTACAAGTTTTAAAATATATACTTAGGAAATTGAATTCAATTATACGTATTCATACGTCATATCAATCATACGTCAACAGTGAGAGATTATCGTCAAGTTCCAGTCTGAGGTAAAACAATTTCATTCTTAATTTGAAAGGTTTATTATATTTCTGTACTTCGGCATTTCTTTGTAACAGGTTTGTAATCAGAAAAGAGATAAAATCAATTCATAAACGAATGAAGCAGTTCAACATCAAATAAACTCATTTTGAAGGCAGGTGAAACCTTGGCGTGAACTCAACAATATTTTCTGCAATTGTTGACATTATTATTATTGAATTGATATAAATATTATCGGCTCCAATAAAATGATATCGAAGTTCTCGACTCGTTGTCCAGTTAAATTATGACTATACAGGTTGTGTTCATATAAATAATTATTCTTAGTATTTTTTGTTCCGTTATTACTGTAATGGATGTCTTTACCTACGTTATAAAATGTTTTACCATTTGCGATTCAGCTATGGGTTGCTCTTCCTGTAGACATATGCGAGACTAATAATTCTCTCGCCACATTTAAATCACGTGCTTCTTTTAGAAATGTTTCTTAAAACCCCTTAAATTGATACACATACACATCCATTTCATTTCGGTTGTACGTATATTACATATAATATTTATGCATTTAATTAAACATCACTCTAGCATTAGACATACTTTTAGTCTATTTACCTATGAAGTTATTAAGTATTACAACATATGTAGTGAATAAATACATTATCATCTTGGATATGCCAATTTTGCATAGTTGCATAAGTAAATTTAGGCCGATTCTAGCTTTTTATTATTTTTAATAATTAATTGCGTAGTTTTAAAAATGTTTTTTTTTTCTTACTTTATGCTTCAGCCACCAAGACCACCGCTAGGAAAGTGCTGTAAAGCATCTTACCTAGGGTAGGGATCCACCGCCTTACTTATCCTGCCGCCATATTGTCAGGGTCAAGTTTCGTTCCAGAGGACAGGGTAGCCGGTAGCTAGAGGATTCGATCCCGGTCGATTTTTCGTATCCCGGGATTACGGGATTGTCTACAGCTAATCCCGGGATCCCGGGATAATCCCGAGATTGTATTGGTGAATTCTACTTTCTAGAAAGTGGTAAGAAAAAGACATTTAAAAAACATTAAAGATCTATTTTTTTTAAATCATTAGGTAAATCTTTAAAAAACAAACCAAAATTATTCTTACTTTGATAAACTGACACTTACTACAGAATTGCCCATTTTTTACAATAAAGTCAAAAAAATATAAAAGACTATATGCCAAAGAGATCAATGTCTACTGGTACCTACTCATATTTTTAAAATTAAATAGACCACACTAACGAAACGTCTTCTTTTTTATGTTTGACATAAAAACTTTCTTTGGATAATGACATTGTTTTCTTCTTAAACGCATTAACAAAACAATCCACCATTTATTGTATTCATTTGTTATAAAAAATGTGATAAATGAAAAACCGCTCGACCGATTTTATCCAAACTTCACATAATAGGCTCAACATCACTAACACCGTGACATCTGACTAGGTGGTAGAGCTTAGCAGCGACTCGTCCGGATTGGTACCACTGCCTTACCTATTCCTGCCGCCATAACGTCATGACGTGTTCCGGTTCGGAGGGTAAGGTAGCCGGTAAACTTCCTTTTGCTCGAGGCCTAACATCCAGGCCTCAGGTTGGCAACGCACCATTACCACCTTGACTTGAAAATGACGTTGTTATTTTTAATCTATATCCACTTAGATACATTAATGGTTTGTTATTTTTTAATAAATTAATTGGTTGTCATCAATTCACAAACAATATCAATGTGAATATTTCACACGAAGTAAAGCAGTTTTCACAAGTAATACTATGGTACACGGTCGTTAGCAAATACAAATGAAATCAGCTGTGTTTAAAAGATGGCCGTCAAAACGTCAAATGAAAGTTAAGATGTTTCGTTTCACGTACATTTGTATGCCCATTTTTAAAAAACTATAAATCCCGAAAATCCCGCAATTTATGAAATTTAATCCCGAAAATTTATTGACTAAAATATGAACGGGATCGAATCAAATCGAATCGGAATCGAATCGAATCGGAATCGAATCCTCTACCGGTAGCTTCGCACAGGGCAACGACGCACCTGTAACATCTGGCGTTTAGACCACGTTTGTCTCTTACCATCAAGGTGCTTGTTTACTGTCTTTTGCCATAAAAATAAACCTCGTGTTTTTGTCCTATTTACCCAGAATATACTGGTACAAAATGCGTACTGGCATTAAGTTTGCCTTTGTACATATTATGTTTTTAGTTTAAGGTTTGTGGATTACATACAATCCAATCCGACTTCAACGAATGTCAGTGCTCGACACAGTCTGGAGGTTAAGATGACCCTTAAAGTAACCTGGATAAGAGGTATAATGCCCTAACACTATTGCGACCATGACTAACATTGTTGTTAGGCGACGTGTATTTATTACCATCAGAAAGTTCGCCTTCCCGTTAACCTTCCTGTTCAATAAATAGTTAGGATTACTTTCTTGTCACATTTATTTACTTGGATTTCCATTTGGAATTTGGAAGCAATTCAGGCCTCGACCTCAGAACTCAGTACTGATACTGCCAACATTTGGTATACAAGTAGATACAATATGGGCATCGACTTGGGAAAAGCAATTAAAATGAAATAATTCTGATGTAGGTGTTAGTCAACGATTATTAAAACTACATATAAATGTGTATATGTATTGTTATAAAACGACCAAGCGCAAGGCTCGGGTTAGATTCCCGTCTGGGGCAGACATTTGCGTGATAGCCATCTGGATTTCTACATTTCTGGGCCTGATTTGTTAACCAAACCTATTCTGGTAGTTACCTAAGTATTTCTATGAATAAGTATCGCATACGCCCATAAAAGCAAAATATAATTTGCTTACTTTGAGGTTAGATTTCATTTGTTTCATTTGTCTTGGAATATTTAAAACTAAACTGAAATAAACTTGATAAACACCCAGATCTAGAATTGCCTGCCCTCGTCGGAAATCGAACTCAAGTCTCTTCTAGGATCAGTGATGTCACTCCTCGAACAAACAGACCCCAACAAATGTTTGGTGTTGTTGTCACCTATCATTAGGACAGCCCCCTGTAGCTTGGTATGTAATATAATTAAAATAACGTGTCGTTATCCTCGCTGTGCCCTAATCAATAGGACCTGATAATGTTTCGTATTTTATAAAATAAATTTATTTCCATCGACTCACTCGAGAACTATTTACATTATTTAGTTTAAACTGAAAACATGTTTTACAACTACCGACGATTTGTATTTAACGGTTAGTTCATACAATAAGCTGCCAAAAGGTTAAATTAATATTAACTTATTATATTGTCAAACAAAGTATAATTTGTTTTAGAAAAAATGTGATGTTTATTCTGTAAATACGAAAAACAATGAAACAATCTTGCTGTACATATGTCTTGTCTCCACAGAATTGGTTACAGTTATTTTTGGATGGGCCAATGTATACATTTTTACAATAAACTTTCCGAGCATATGAAAGTCTTAAGTACCAATTAATAAATTTAAAAAAAATGTGCTAAATCTAAGTTGCATGGTAAGGATTATTGTAAGATTTCAGAATATTTAGAAAACAGAAATGCTTTGAATTAATTGCTACCATACCAGTATCTACAAATTATGTGTATAATATATTTTTGTAAATTAGATGTATAAGAAATGAGACAAACTCGCTAAGTTTCTTTCTCCGGATCTTTCAGTGAGTAGCCACGTTCCGATCCGGTGGTAGTTTTTAGATTTATATAGACATGTCACAAGACTTTTTGTATAGATCCTTGTCAAATAAATATATTTATAATTATTATTATTAAAAACATGAAATGAATATGATCTCTAGGAAAATAGATTTAGGGCAGAAGCTAGAAGAATAGCCTAATAGTAAAAGAGTTATAAGAAAATTTATATCCAAAACCAAGAAAAACTTTTCTAGAATGAATAGTTTTTAAGTTGCAAGAAATCGGAAATTTGTAAACAGAATCAGATTATCTTACACACAGCGTGTTTATGTCCACCATATGTATTGGTACACTATAAATATTAGCATTTTTGTAATTTTTATAAGACGAGGGAGCAAATAAGTAGGTAAGTAGTGAGAGTTGCTGGTTGAAAGATACAAGCACCGTTTTTTGAAATCTTGTCCTAAACTATGTTTTTTCTACCAATAATCTAAGGATGTGATAAATTCCATCACTCACTATGATCGCGGAAAAAAAAAATTGTTTATAAAATTAATAAACAGGGTAATAAGTTGGGCGTTGTTAAATTACGTATATAATGGTTTTCTTTAAAAAGTGACAAATATAGATATATTATAATACTTTGTTTTGATTTTGGTTCGTGTTACACTTCATCCAAGTGTTTGAAGATTACGCAAAGTATTTTCTTTCTTGCGAGTTTCTGGCATAATACCATTCATCGATGGACCGGTTAAAGTACTTAATCTACATAGGCGGTAATGTATGGTTGCATTGCTAGTAGAATGTCAAGGGCACGCAATGAATCGTATATATATTTTACGCGTCATTAAAATGAAAAAGGAAGCTCAATATCACTTCTTTTGGGGTTCCGGAGTAGAATAATTGAAATATACACAATATTATAAAGTTGAAAATTTATAGGTACCTATAGACACTTTGTAGGAATATACTTTATAATTGTAGTCTAGTCTAGTTGGTAAATACTCTGTTAAACCTGTACTGACCTGTAACGACTTAGGAGGTATCAGGTAGAGAGGCAGATAGTCTGTTCTACACAGGGTACCCGGACCAACACGGGGGATTATTCAAAACTATTTAACCGATAAAAAATACAACAATGGCTAGGTGTTTAAGTAGAGTTTATGGATATACCTACTCGCCTATGACGACCTCGTTGGTCGAGTGGCTAGCGTACGCGCTTAACTGTACCGACCAACCGCGAGGCTCGGTTTCGATTCCCGATACAGATATATACATGTATGTATATGTCTGTATTTCCGGGTCGGGGTGTTTTGACTAACATCCATATTACACAAGCAAATAATTTGCTTACTTTGAGGTTAGATTCAATTTGTGTAACTTGTCCAGGAATATTCATTTATTTATTACTATATGTATACTTGTATTGTATTGTATACTTTATTTATGTATTCATAAGACTTATCTATCGTAACCACAAAATTAAAAATGGTACTTAAATCATATCGACATCCAAAACAAAATAGAGAATCAGAAACTAAGAATGACAACAAATTAAATAACGGTTAAAAGTATAGAGTACCCAGCCGGTATACCTGCACAATATTCCGGCTTCAGGACAGTGACCCAACGATAACATTAATGGTATAGGGCACGGACATTTCTTAATATCTAGAGTTTAGCGCGCTTGTTCGCTGCCCTCCCACTTAAAAATAAATAAAATATAGTTGATCGTCACACGAAATGACGTTACAGGTATGTTGCAAACATTGTATTTGTCTTTGTGTATGCTAAATGTACATATTATCAGAGATTAGTAAATATATTGTCTTTGATGTTATGGTAGATATGCAATTTCAAACTTTTTAAAAATTCAGGTACCTACACATTCTTATTTTGAATATAAACTTATTCTGCTGATTTCCACTTACAGTTTAGAATTTAGACGATAACATCAAAACATATTTATAAACAGTCGCGAAAGACAGTAAAACAGTTTTTTTTAGTTTAACAAATTCTAAGGAATGTAGCTAGGTACGTACCTGTATACTTACAACGAATGCAGGTAATTTTCATGGCAATTGATTTAATTTTAAAACCTTTAATCTCACCAGTATTTTTTTAAATATCTTCAATATACGTACAATTTATTCACAAATGTACAGTATTGATTCAAAATCACTGTAAATGTAATGAACCTTTCTTAATAATTTACTGTCTGACTAATTTTCTTCTCCACCTTTATTTAACGGCATTTTAAAACAACTCTTAGCAGTAACGTTTTAAGTATAAAAATCGCGTTTCTCTCAACAAGTTTTGGTAATTATACAAAGAAACCAATACATCAAAGATAATTGACCTGTACTCAACGTCTCCTGTTTATTCGGTTATAATACCTTCATCAGGTCGCTTTTAACTTATAAAAGTATTTATTATGTTGCCATCTTGCAAGTTCGTTGCTTCATTTAAATTGGTTTTTAAAAGGAAGTAAGAGACTGTCTGTTCAACCGGTCTGTAAGAGAATTTTATTATTTCAACTGTTGTATAATGTATTATATTAAAAGAAATGTTTGAAAATTGCGTAATATTTTATTTTGATAAAATTTAAGAACTTACCTATTGTAGATGATTGTAATTGTAAATGTCCTGATGACGCTGTAATAAATGAAAATAATGGAATGAAATAAAATGAATTTATTTGCGAAATAATTGTGCCCAACTTTGTAACAAAATATTTATTAATAGCCAATTTGTTATTAATCATCCCTCGTAAAACGGCACGAGATTTAGCCCTCCCCCTTCTCCATCTTCATTTCTCCATCTTCATAAGTAATGTGAGAAAATGTCAAAATCAAGTTTAAATACTAAAGAAAAACAAACTTAAAAATCACGTAGAACTGTTATTCTAGTCTACTTTCTTTGCAAAAATATATTTATTATATTCCTTCTCCTTCGGCCATAAGCACACTGCTAAGTATCGTGATGTTTCCATCTCATTCAAAGTTTGAAATCCACGTATGTCTTGTGGGATGGGAACTTTCACGATCTGAGGGATAGTCTAAGTCTTTTCAGTCTTATGTTCAATTTCGGACTCCTATTCCTAACTCTTGCCATCGATCTTATTAGTTGTCACGAACTTCTTCACGTTGTCGCTGGGTTCTCTGATTTAAATACTTTCACAAAGTACTTAAGTACTTTTGCAGACATAAGCTGGGGAGGAGAGTTTTTGCTTAGCCTTCAAATCATATAGGATCGAGACATTCGTTCTATGAGCTGTCGAAAGGGCAACATGCAGTTCCAACAATATTTCAAAAGCATCGATGCGCTTTCTATCTACTGCTTTCTGTGTCCAGAACTTCACTACACTTCCTTGTTGTTGTTGACTGTAGAGCCAAGGTACACAACGCTACGCAACGGTACGAAGTCATGACAGCTCAGGGGAGTCCCTGCTCGTAATATGTCAGTTCTACAAATAAACATAAGCTTTGTTTTGACTGCCTCTAGGCACTGCACCAGCCCAACTAGATCAGCTTTTGTGGCCGTGGATAACGTGGTATCATCGCCGTAACACAGACTTGAGATCCGCACGCCTCCCACTGTTACATCACAGTCCCTTTAGGCTTTGGGCAATATATCGATACCTCCTAAATGTAAGTACCTAATGAGTCAACTAACATCATAGTTAGTTGACTCATTGACATCATAGTAGTAGGAACCCGGACCAACAGGGGTTGGTCCGGGTTCCTTCGCAGAATAGACTACCTGCCTTCCTGCCAGGCAGCTCGTAAAAGTCAAGGATAGGCTTAACGTCACTAACACCGTCACATCCTACTAGGTGGTAGAGTTTTGCAGCGACTCGCCCGGATTGGTACAACCGCCTTACCTATTCCTGCCGCCATAACGTCCAACGCTTGCCGTTGACGTGTTCCGGTTCGGAGGGCAAGGTACTTTTGCTCGAGGCTTAACGTTCCGGCCTCAGGCTGGCAGCGCACCATTACCATCTTTGGTGTCTTCAGGAAGTCCGTCTGCTGGTTTGCCTCCAATTATTATAAAAAAATATAATAATTTAACAGGATATCGATTTGAAGGGAGATCGTTTCTAGTTTATACTTAAGTTAAATTACATTAATTCGAAATAACTTACGAATTACACACTTTGGAAGCTCTTTCCTTAGTATAAAATGATTTTATGTATCTACATGACAACTTTGGGGTATCCCAGTGGGAAGTAATAGTATAATGGTTTGTATCTTCACGCCCATATCCCCGAAGAGGTAGACAGAGGCACAACCAGGGCACCCACGACTAGCCGAACACACTAAGTCCCACAATGTGATAGGTGGCAAGCCTATCGCCAACCGGGCACATATCCAATCCCGAGCGACGTTTTTTTTATTAGAAAATTGGAAAAACCCAATTTTATATTTATTGCCCGACCCTGGATTCGAACCCGGGACCTCATGCAGTCAAGTCCAACAACTGAACCGCTAGACCACATAGGCGACGATGGTTATGGAATGGTTTGGTGTACCATGGGGTACACCAAAACAGGATTGTCATTTTTATTATTACTAGTGGTCGCCCATTGGTCCAAATTCGAGCAAAATAAATTTTAATATCTTGTTGATAAAAACGCAATCTTTATTTCTCAAGACTACTTTGTTTTCAAACCTTTTAGTGCGCCATCTGTGATCTTTTATCGTTATCATCAATATATTTGTTTGTGTGTGTCAAATGCATGGTAGTGTGGGAAATGTTTTATTTATTGATTTAATGTACTTCATAAGCGTTATTATTAAAAAATATTAGCGTTCTGCACGTCTCCTACACAACGTGACAAATTTTATGCTCCTGCGTCCACGCAATTTTTGTAAAAAGGGGTCCAAAGTTTTGGCATCACTCATTAATATATAGATATAGATTTACATCCGTATTAATTCTCATCCCCTACAGTTATGCATCTATATTCGTATTTTCAATCTGTTTCGCGTGGAGAAAAATTACTTGATATTTCCTGAAAGGGGTGGGGCACTCTACCCCCAATTAAGTTTAGTCAAGTATCGTCCGGGGCCCTGTCCTTTATCGTTATACAGTTTTAGTAAAGATTCACATTTTTTCATTTCTTGTGCCATGTGGTCCTAAAAATGAAAAAAATGAAAAGTGAAAATCTAACGAATAGTCGCGACACTCTTCTAACCAGTCACAGTGTTGGTACCAGATTAACTGAACTTCGCCTCTTATTAGATGCTTGTCACGACTGTACCTACCAGACCTGTAGGTAGCTGGTACGCACATGCTATTGGGTTGGCCAACGAGGTCCACGCAGTGTAGACTAACACTCAATAAACATTCACAAAATACTTAAGTTGTTGACGAAATAATATATAAGTAAAAGCAAAAAAAAAAACTAATGTACCTACTTCGTTGTAACTGTCATCATATTTCGGCAAATAGGCTGCAATTTTTCGTTTGCAATAATTAATTAAGTATAGCTGAATTGCAGTAACTAATAAGCTAATTAATACTATCCGCTGTTTCGTCTAGTAGGTGATGCAATGTTCACATAACGTGGTTTGGTTATTTTTGTTTAGTAGACGGCAGCGTCTACTGCGTTGTGCATAATAGTTTCTGCAATCTTTCCAACGGTCCTCCAAGTTTTGCCAAAGAAACGCATTTCGAACAAGTCTACGTAGTGCTTACTGTTGGGGCAACTATCCAAACCTTTATAACTTAGACGAGTTAACTTAAAACATATAACAAAACTTAGGCAAGCAAACAGTGTGGGACACAACAGAAGGTGGACATAAATGTGATGATTTGCACATTAGGCCTAGTCCTGGCGGCAGGGTAGCGACTCACTTCTGGCGTCTTTGGCATCTATAGGGATTGTCTCTTACCATCCATTACAATTTCAACCTTAATCCCCTATTAATATTTGGCCGGTCCTTTCAAAGTAAACCTGTACAAATATACAGGGTTACTGGTGCAGGTTGGTGTCATTATGACTTGGTAATGAATTTTTAATATTATTCCCAAATTGTAATATTTACTTTTGTAAGCATTCATTTAAAAAAGTCCGCAAAAATGTTTTAGTTGTTGTCACGCTACGTCGTACCTAGTACAAGTCTTGACGTCACCAGCTTGGGAATGCGACTGCAGTCGGCCGGAGCCAGTTTTATGCTTTGTTTACATTATATAGGTTAAACATTATAAATGTTTTTTTTTATTATTTTTAACTACTTCATAGATCGAGTGTTACAGATTTCGAATCGTTTCTCAAAATTTGGCTGGCACTTTAAATGTCACATATATAAAAGAAAGTCGTTGGTACCCCTGCTGGTCCGAGCTCCTTTGCAGAATAGACTATCTGCTTTTTTGGCAGGCAGCTCGTTAAAGGGAGCATAGGCTTACCGTCACTAGCACCGTGACATCTGACTAGGTGGTGGAGTTTCGCAGCGACTCGCCCTGATTGGAACCACCGCCTAACCTTTTCCTGCCGCCATAACCTCAGTACCTCGGTACGCAGGATAAGGTAGCCGGTAAACTTAATTTTGCTCCAGGCCCAACATCACGGTCTCAGGTTGGCAACGCATCATTACCACACTTAGTGTCTGTAGGCGGCGCGATTTTCATACCATCAAGAAATCCGCCTGCTTGTTTGACTTCCAACATCATAATAATAAAAAAAGAAATAAGTGTCAGTTATCCTATTTATAAAATAAGATCGGTATAGATTTGGCTGAAAATTGATGGATAGGTAGCATAGAAGCAGGAGACGGACATAGGATTATTTAAATCCCTTTCGGCTGCGAAGAGACTTGAAAAAACAACATTTTGATTTTTCGCATACTGAACGGGTGAAACGAAGTTTGCCGGAACAGCTAGTTATAAATAAATTTAACTCGTAAACTGTAAGCTTATGCAGCAGAGACTTTTACCTAAGTCACCTCAGATTTGTAAATAATTTAGTATTGTTACCTGAAACAAGTTCTCAATTGAAATTCATAACCACTGGTCTTCACAGTTCGAGCAAGCAAGTTGACCTGGGCAGGAAAAGATCACAAACAAAATTGTGACATACCAATTGAATAATATTTCTTGTTATGTTTTTTCAATGGCTACCCCTGAAAGTGTTGCATGAAATTAATTTTATTGTTTGCTAGACTAGTCATATTGTGCGAAACTACCGGCTATCCTACCCCCCTGCCGAAACTTGACCGAGTCAACATGGCAGCAGGAACATGTTAGGTGATGGATCCTTACACGAGCAAGTTTCTGCACAGCACTCCATCACCAAAGGGTTCGTTGGTACTGACTTGTATTTGACCAGTGCTTGCCTGTTACGAGCGGTCTGGTAGAGAGGCAAATGGGGTAAAACCTCTTTATCTAACATGTACTTTTAAAGACATAAGAAATTTGATGAAATGAAACAAACGTTCAAATGCACAATATA
This sequence comes from Calephelis virginiensis, assembly GCA_002245475.1. Taxonomy (NCBI): domain Eukaryota; kingdom Metazoa; phylum Arthropoda; class Insecta; order Lepidoptera; family Riodinidae; genus Calephelis; species Calephelis virginiensis. The sequence goes on along the minus strand of NJDC01000300.1, from coordinate 20,885 downwards.
TTCGTCACAATAATGTAATATTCAATAATATAATATTAATAACAAATATTTCTTATCACTATTAAAGCTGGCAGATTTTAATTGGTTTTACCGCAATGCTAATATTATAACAACTCTGATAATTACAATATAATTTAATTTACTTAACCCGACATAAAGCAATGCCAAACATAAACACACCCTAAGCCATAGAAATCAAATTAATGTGCGATCCCGAAACTGAAATTCATTTCAGTTGCGCTTCCCTATAACTATGTAGTATGAGTATTTTCCCTAAAGTCTAAACATTACACTTCTGCATCGCGAAGGAATCTCTGTTTATATAAGTCCGTATCAAGTACAAAAAAATCTCAATTTTGAAAGAAAATATTTTTGTCAATATCCCCATTGCAATGCAAAAACATCTGATAATTGCTTTTCGTTAATGCGCACGCGTTATTTTTAGAATACGTTGCTTCAGGGCATTTCAACATCATTTATTCCAATTGTGTATGAAATATGTATTTAAATGTAATAAATTTAAGTATATTTAAATGTGTGATTTGTCGCGAGATATATTTTTGTTTATTTATATTTACATTACTTTTACGACCGAGACAACATGAACGCATGCGCTCTTGGTATGACATTTTAATGTAAAGTAAAAAACTTCACTAGTCTTTTTATTTATCTTATCTTCTTTGGTTCTATGGTTTGTATATTATTATAACAAATTTTCTATTATATGTTGGTATCTATCTTTTTGGTTAAAATGGTTACAATCATCACATGCATGCTCAGCTGAACAATTCCAGGAAGTCATCGAGTCTCGATCTCTTCCAGCCTTCATAACTGAAGGAATCACCTTTTTGTTCCAGAAATCAATTATAATCCCTGATCCTAAGAATTATAGACCCACTATATACAAGCTGCTTGCATCCGTTTTAACATCTAAATTACGTAAGCATTTTTATGTAAATAATATTTTGGATTCTGCTCAGAATAGGTGCAGAGTAGAGTCCCATGGTCCTAAGAAGCTTCTCCTCATTGACATGGATGTTAACCAACAAATTTGCAAAGATCGTAAGAGTCTCTCAACTGACTATAAGGACAATAACAATACCTCTCAGATTTCTCTCCGAAGTGGAAACATATAGGTACCTTGGAATGCTGGAGGGATTAGGTATACTGGATCAGATGTTAAACAGCTGGTGAAAGAACGTTCTTTGGCCACTTGAAAAAAGTTCTAAAAAGTTTTTTGTCTGGGGGTAACAAGATGTGAGCTTTCAACAGTTGGGTAATGCCTCCTCTCGTGTACACCGTTGGTATATCAAGGTGGAGTCAGAGGGAGTTAGATGCTCCAAGGCATCTAACTCCGTCGTAAAATCCTTAAACAACTGACAGCGTACCGCATGCATCATTCATGCTCATCAATAATGAGAGTGTACATTCCACGGAAGTGTGGTGGTCGTGGCTTTCACGTAAAAAACCTTAATAACCATTAAATATATAATCTCAGGGAATACTTCCTTCATGTTGAGAGTGAAATGCATCGTGACGAGTGGTAGTAGTTGCTTAAATTTGTAGAAGAGTAAAGAGCTACATAAACGGTTCCATCAGGTTCTGATGTTGATTTATTGGCGTCCGTCTCTTGGTTACAATTTGGTGATATTTATTTGAAAAACTGAAGGTTTTACCTGTGCTGTAGCTGACGAGATTTTCAAGACGAACAACTACCGGAAATACATCATGAATGACGGCATGTTGACATGATACGTCGAGCGTGCCGTCATCCTGGTTTAGTCTATACGACATATTATTTCCGGTTGTTTCCGTCTTGCCAATAGCGAGTATTTACACAAGCATAACAAAGTAGTCAAAATTATTCTCCAGTAACTTGCTCTCCGATGCGGTCTTATATTGTCTGAAATGCCATATTACAAGTGTACACCGGAGCCTATTGGGATCGCTCTGTTTATTTATTCATTTATTTATTTATCATCATTTATTCCAGTAACATAACGGGTGCATACCCAAGGCGTTACAAGCTTAATAATTATTGTAAACATTACAATATTCTTATTAAAAAACTAACAGTTATAACTGAGATATTTTATTGCGCTAGATTTGAATTTTCAATTTGATGAAAAAAAAACGCTAAACTATTAACAAATATATCAACTTCTGGTATCTGAGTTAGCATGCCATCGAGTAGTGTGATGGCTCGAGCTGCCGGTGCGTTACTCGCGCGACCTGTTCACATCTGTTTTCCAGGCTATACACAAATATGAGTAGGCAAGCCTACTGAGGCATATTCTGTGTGTTAAACAAACAAAAAACAGTGAAATAAAATTCATTTTGTTATCCAAAGAACGAAAGTGATTAAAAAAAATCGATTAAAGTTAATTTAATTAAAAATAGAAATGAGCACTTTCAGATAGGCAAGTAATTATAGGCATATTTGTTTATAACTTATATTCGATAAAAAATATGTCTCATCTGGTTATCAGATCGGTGAAGGTCGATCTCCCACGGTCTCCTCTACTATTAAGTACATAGAAATATTTAAATAGACACCACAATAAGTCTCATAAACATCCAGACCTCAAAATACATAATACAATTTTGTTCATTACATGATCACACATTGAACCCGAGCCACGCGCTGGCATCGGTGGAATTATACGTGTACGCTAGCCCCTCGACCAACGAGGCGGTCAAAAGAACAAAAGAAATAAAATATGTACATACATACATACATACATATCTTCACGCCAAGTCCATTACGGGGTAGGCAAAGAGTATCGAGTGCCAGACCTCACGATCCTGACAAACCTGTCTTGCTTCCTTCACATTCATAACCCTTTTCATACAAACACGCCGGTTTCGGAGA
>NJDC01000300.1:4320-17729 GCA_002245475.1 Calephelis virginiensis | reverse complement strand
AAAAAAGAGATCTGCATATTTCCCACTTAAAGGTCCATTACATAAATTGTAAAATTTAGGACACTTTCAGTGAGTTATTATTATTTATGTTTGACATTGCCGCCCGTCGGCTTGCCTAACGCCGAAAAGTGACTTTTATAATTTGTATACTAAATAAAACAACTGCTGTAGGTACCTACAGTTTTAAAAAGTATGCTTTTCAGTAGAGTAAATTTATTTTTCTTGTTCGTTATAAATATAATTTAAATCCGCTCAATAAATCTTTACAATCTTAAATAACGGAGTTTTTTGAAGTGGGTTTTAATTTTTTTACGCGTTGCATCAAATTATAGAGCTCACTCCGATTCATATTCTAGGTACGAGACGAGTTTCTTTTTAATTTGGTGCTTGCTAGTGAAATGAAAACATTCCAGATAAAATGAATTTGAAGCAGCGCGAGCGGCGCCACCGGTGCCCCACTGCCAACGATGTTCAACATGCTAGTATTGTTACAAAATACAAAAAACAATTACAATGAAATTTTACTCTGAGCAATAAAAATTCATAATGAAATCTAAAATTAAAACACATACTGTCTTATTGCTAAACGTGGACTAACGTGCGAGTAACATTTTGTTAAAAAAAAATTGTTACTAAAATTTTACATTATCATTAAAAAGCCACTTATCATAATATCTTGTCATACACCAACTACAGACACTCACACATAAATATAAACAATTTTATTATTAAGAAACGAATATCTTACTGACAATGGATACTCTAATAACTAATTGATACCGATAAAATCCTTTCTCCTACTTCCAAAAAATAATTATCTATAACTAATGAAGATACTGAAGCAAACTTATTCTATAGGCACGCCAATCTAGTGACGTATAATAAAATTAAACGCGTGATAGTGATCACCGATTTCGATTTAAATACTTAATTTAGGTATTAATTGTAGAATTGAATTGTAAAATGTGAGCCTCAAACATATTTTATTCGATTCGAATATAAGCAAATACAATAGAAAAATAAGCTATACTTAAACAAAATTTGTACCTATTTTATTTACGTTTACATTAAAATTTATATTTATAAAATAACAGAATGCAATCATTATATAATATTGATCTGGCAAATAAAAATACTAAAATTTACGAAAAAATGATACAGCTAATTTAATGGCAAATGTTTTTTCCACATTTACATCACAACACACAGTTACGACAAATATAATATTTTTTTTAATAAAATTCATGATATTACACTAATACAAATATATTTTTTAGGCTACAATTCAATTTAACTAAATGTAAATGGACGATAACATCTTAAATATAAAGAAAATGCTAATAAAACGATATATCAAGCCTTTTCAATTATTCTATCTCTATACAATTAATTCAGCTAATATCCTAAATTTACATTAAAAGCTATACAATTATAAAAACAGTCAATTTTTAGATGTTCTCTATATCCTATAAAATAAGTATAAAAAAATAAAATGTGTGTGTATTCGACACTGTGTACACACGAAAGAAGTGAAACTTTTTTAAGACGTCAGTTTCGTGGAGCGTAACAGAGATGAAGTTTCACTTTAACAAAAAATTGTGTATCGCCCGTAGCACGAGGTACAAGAGCTTGTAGATATATAGGCCGAAGAAAAAAAATTACGAGAAAGCAGTATGAAATTCGATAAAATACAGTGTTTTTTTTTTGTAATTGTAATTAAAGGTAATGTGACGGCAAATTTCTCTCATCCGTCGATAAAGAAGTTTCACTTCAATAAAGCATTAATGTGTTTACTATAGAATACAATAATACATTATTCTCTATTTATCTTGAATGCCCTGACCACAAGTAGTCAAATAATACACTTTCCGTTTGGTATCTACATTCCGATATGTGAACAAATAAGTAAAAATAAAATTTTATTTGAATTTCAGATAATGTGGCTAGGAGTTAAAGCAAAGAATAATGTTATCAATTGCTTTTTATAAGATCCGTCTTTGCTACAATACTAACAATACTAAAAAAATCCGTTTAAAAGTTTCCTTAAAGAAAGAAATCTTCGATTTACAGAATAAAGAGTTGAATATCTCGTAGTAGGGTCGCGCTCCTTAAACGTGTTACAACAGGTTAGGTACAAGAGGCGAGAGTCTATTTGTGTGTCCATAAAACTGTGGACACGCAAACATAATTACAAAAATTTGGTACCACCTCGTTACCCGTGGCTGCCGGTATAGCGCGAGTACTTGACGTTGTCATATTTTAGTCTGGACGGTAAGAAAGCTGATATTTTACGTCAGATTGGAAACGCACTATTACTAGATTTAGAGTCTAATGCTACGAGTTTTTCTCTCCATTGGCCCAAATCCACACATATATTCGTTAATGTATAGAGGAGATGAGCCTAAAGCGGGAAGGTTGCCCAAAGCAAGCACTCTCTTTTATATGTATTGTCATTCCGAAAAAATACACTCTTAAAAGGTAAACTGAATCTCTGCAGCCCACACGACCTGCGTCATTCGCTAGTTTCAACTGAGAGTGCGCCACAGTGAATTGCGTCTAAAAATTGTTTTAAGCTGTTTTTTGAAAAAAATTGCCAGGTTTATTTCACATGTCCTCTCTTTTTCGTCAACAATGCTATAATCAATATGTGTAAATTAGTAAGTGCTTACCTAATCACATTACTTTTGCATTATAGCCATGTATTTTAATATTTTTGAGGCTAAATATTGTTTTATATATTTCAAGTGTCAAAAAAAGCAAAGCGGGCAGGGTAAAGCCGGAAAGTGCTTAAACCCGGTATGATAAAAGCAATTTTAACGAATCTTTACGTATTTGGTATATTTTAATTTTTCTCCTTTAATGGTAAACAATTATAAGCGAAAAACTCCGAAACCTCAATCATGCGGTTAAAAAGAAAGAATTGCAAGAATTGGACACATGTCAAAGAACTATAACGTTTTTGTACATAATAGGAAGTAAACGAGAAAACGATTTACCTGATTGATAATATGATTTCCACTGCCATCAAACTCAGTGACCTCTGTGGTCTAGCGGTCCAGGTGTTGGATTTGGCTGTATGAGGTCCTGGGTTCGATTCCCGGGTTTCCCGAAAGAAGGAAAGGTTGGTGTTTCCAATTTTTAAATAAAAAGAAAGTTGCTCGGGATTGGATGTGTGTCCGGTTGGCGATAGGCTTGCCACCTATCATATTGTGGGACTTAGTGTCTTCGGCTAATCGTGGGTGTCCTGGTTGTGTGGAGTATTAATCTGAATCCGAAGCTCTTTAGAGCACTTCCCGTGCTAGATGCAGTAGAAAACCTAAGAGCTCAAAAACCAATGGTTAAGGCCGATTGATGATTCGAGCTATTCTCACCGTTAATTCGAGCAGCCCTAAGCTAGATGAGGTCAAAATAAAGTAGCTAATACTTGGGAGCTATAGATAGCCATAGATTGGGAGGCATAGAGTTGAAAGCAGTACTCCGAATGATACTGTAGTTGCGTCTTACGAAGTTGACGGTGATGGGCTGAACGGAAGTACTAGTTTGGTGTTCACAACTGGATGATCACAAAAATAAATGTCACACGACACATGTCCCAAACATCTACCCCAAGAATTCCAATACCAGCTGCGACTGCCTAAAAAGTATCTTCAAAATGTGGAAATGCGATAAAGGGAAATAAGAGTTCTTAGTGGTAAGCGCATACTTGTGCCTTCTTAGGTTTGAATTGGACTTGACTTAGACGACACAAATCAAAGACATCATCCAATAGATTCTGTATGTCTGACGCAAGTTTTTTCTGGCTCTCAATAATTTGACGCTCGACCAACGCGAATTAAGCATCGCCGGTACTGTCATTTGCATAGCAATGAATTTTATTATTAAATAAGATGTCATTTATATTTAGAAGAAATAAAATGTAAGAGATATAATACACCCTTGGGAAACATGAACATTTATAGACTTTGTCAGACATGACCTTAATATATCGATCAGCCAAAAGCTGATGAACAAGTGTAGTTTGTAACCTCTCGAAGAGACCATAAGATGGCAACTTTGAATGAAGTATTTTATGCCATACCCGATCACAGACCTTCTCCATGTCCAAACCAGGTGCCAAAACGCTTCTTGTTCTTAACAGTTTCCGACCAACGATTTGTTGCTACTAAGCCAGCTGAAATATCTTGCCGTAAGCCGCACTAACGATCACTGATCTGGTGCTCCTTTAAATATCACGGCACCTTACAGTTAATTATGGCTTCTATAATTTTAAAAAACAAGAAGGGTATTGTCATGAGCCGATAGATAGATGAATCTGATAAATGCTTTAAAGTGTTAAGATTAGAACAGAAAGCATTTTATTTCACATTAACCTTCCAAGAGGCATTTGTGTTGCGTCTATTTAAATACAGCATGATTTTTGAGACGAGTTTTTAAGATCTAGGAACGATACCATAGAAATATGATAAAATATTAAGATTATAACCGGTGTCATTTTAAGATCACATATTTTAATACCAAGTACTCCCCTAGGACCACTCGACTTATGAATGTCCAAGTAAAGAAGCGTTTTACACACACTTTTCTTTAAAGTAATTCAATTTTTGAAATTGAATAGTTAAGAAAAATTGTTAAATATTCTTCTTATATCTGTTGAAATATTTTTAGATACTATATCAAAGTATTTGTGTAAGTAAAAACATTATTTTGGAACAAAGAAGGACTTCAATGGGTAGCGCACATTTGGACGAACCAGGACGGGGCACATCGCAACGGAATAATCCTCATAATTCGTTTTCATATAATATTTTGTACTGAGCAACGCATACTATGCCAGTCCACTTAGCGGCGGATTTTGCGCAGCACCCAACGCATAGTCTTCGATGGGGCCTACAGTCACCAAATAGGAGAGTAAAAACGATATTAATAATGCGAATAGATGGCTCATGATATTTTGACGCTTAAGTTTTACATGACATCTAACACTTTTCTACTTGACGATTTTCAAATAGGGTTAGCACTCTTCTTTTTTAATGAAATCTTTAGAACAGATTAAAAAAATCAGACAATGCAATGCAGCCCGGCCTACCTGAGAGTGATTTGCAATGCAATAGGTCCCGAACCAACCCCGGTCCGACTCTCTGTTTTATCTAAATAAGCGCTTAACACTATTTTTTTGTAATAAGTGGAAAATTGTGTTATATTATTCCAGTTCTGAGAGTACGTGCCGCTGAGTAATTGCGGTGTTCAAATTTATGAAATTTTTTGTTTAATTTAAGACATGTCCGCTTCAACTTAACCATGATCCGTTATGCACGTAACGTTTGGCAAAAGCAGGCATTCGCCAAAGTTTCGTAATATGTTTATAAGTACGTTTTTTTTTTATTTCCGATAAGTTTAACAACAATAAGTTTAACAATGCTCCATTCAATAGCAATAGTTACTAATAGACGTTATAAAAAAAAATAATGTAAAAAAAAAGTATCTTCACGCCCATATCCCCGAAGAGGTAGGCAGAGGCACAACCAGGGCACCCACGACTAGCCGAAGATACTAAGTCCCACAATGTGATAGGTGGCAAGCCTATCGCCAACCGGGCACATATCCTATCCCGAGCAACATTTTTTTTGCCCGACCCGTGATTCGAACCCGGGACCTCATGCAGTCGAGTCCAACAACTGAACTGCTAGACCACAGATCCGATTAAAAATTAATGTAGCTGGGTATAAACCAGTTTTTTTTATTTTCTCTTAGGGTGTCCGCTTTAGGTCCATCTCCCCTAAGCTAGTAGCATATTCAAAGTTTAAATATACTATTAATTCAAAGCTTGCCTATTATTAAATTACTATTGTTAACATCATTGTGCTATGCTATTCACAGGACTATTTTTAGATAAAAAAAGAAAGATAAAATTATTCGAAATGTGCCACTAAGTTATTTATATTCTAACGCATTACGATTTACCTTTATTTACTTCACGGTTGCAATACTTTTCTAAAAAAATGCTACTTATCAATTAATATTTTAGTGAGTGTTTAATATTGAAAATACATATTTTAATTGGTACTTAGTACTTTCATTGATGATTGAAATTAAAAATACGTAGAAGTCGTCGTACCAATTTAAAGATTTTGATGTTGAAACTAAAAACAATAGACTTCTACTGTAACATAATGCATTTGTTATTGGACAAACTGAAGTTACTTAATTCAAGATGATTCCTTTTACCTTTTACAGAACAATACGGGAGTTATTAAAGCTGAATATTACAAATAATTACATTAAAATTGTTTACATGAGTGAATTTTCGCTATCTAAACATTTAATTGAGAGTCATTATTTGTGATTCATAAACGACATTCTGATCTATATCGTTAGTTAGAAGATTTCTGATTCTACACGCTAAACAATGAAAAGTAATTCTCAATATAATTATAATTAACGTTTTCCAGTTTCTATTTCTAATGTAATATATACTCTCTGAAACTTGGCGAAAACTTAACCGACATTTATCTAGTCCTAAAATTTTAGATCTGTGCCAAAGTGACCAAAGAATGGATACGTTATTCATTATTGTGTACAATGATAATAAAACAGTCTTTGTCCATGTATAAGACCACTCCACCAGTAAAGCGACTCTTGTTCTACAATTTCATTAGCATTTCATTCTTTTATTTTGTAGTAATATCCTTATTGTGTATTTGGTCTAAGTATATTTTCGTATCCTTATTTAAAATTTCTCATAAAATCTATCTTATATCTAAGCGTTTACGCGAATTACACATTCATAAATTATAGGTAAGTACATAGCTATTAAACGTAGATATATTAAAAAACATCGATTAATGTATTCAAATAATTGATATTTTATTCAAATTTAGATTCGGGTGCAGGTTTTCGAAATGGACGTTTTTTTTAGGAATTTAAATTTCACCAAGCAATAGGTAAATAAATAGAAGCTTTTGGACGGCTTTTTGTTTGGCGTGCTTTTATAAAAAAACAATGTTTGAACAAATCACAATACTACTAAAAAATCGATTTGTTTTCACTAACTTAGCAATTATAAGACTAATTTATCATAAAAAAATAAACAATAGGCAGTTAACATAAGATAATACTGCGTGTGATGGAAAAAATGCATTTTTATGAATGTTTATTTTTGTTGTTTTAAAATCTCAGATACGCCGTATCCGAGTACTTATTTTATAATAAACTATTAAGAATGTGCTGTTTCTATGACGATAAAATAATTAAAAAAAACATCGGTCTATCGATTTTATTTCCACAGTAGCGGTAAGTCAACGATACCAACATATACATACATTGCAAATTATATTTATACTAAAATAGATATATTAAACAGACCAATTAAGACCTAAAAACGTGTTCTATGCTTCTCATATAAATGCCAAGCCTTTTGGAAATCGAACCCGTACTGAGTAGATCGGTGGTTAAGCCTCAACCCCTCGACTAACGAGGCGGTCAACATGCATGACAATAATTTTATCAAAATCTAGTTGCATCGTTTCTACTGTATAGTTGCAAAATATATATAAACGGCATAATATAACAACTTAAAGTATATTCACCTTTTTTATTTATCTTACTAGAGATGAGTGGAATGAGAAAGAAAGGTTAACAATGTGTGAAGAGCTTAAAAAATCCTCGGCCTTTTTCTGGCGCCGGCCCCATTAACATTGGCACTTGGTTCTTGTGTGTTATTGTTATCTGAAATTGAAATAACAACTATTCGTATATTATAATTTTACCATACTATAACACTTATAAATAAATAGAAATTGCAATTACATAAGGTTGAACGGGCAGAACAAGTTCGGCTTCGAAATAATATAAGATTTTATAATAAACTTTCTTAAACAGCTTCGTGTTAATATATTTTTCAAACTTATTTATGAGTAGGTCTAGACTTCGTCACTGGGGAATACGAGTACATATTGAAAGAACTAGGTGAGTACTTATTTTATGGAGATGAGTTTTGTATTCTGCCAGATTATTTTTATTTCTGTTATATAAGACAAGCACAACATATTGTTTTAAACATGTTAAAGTACATTACTTCTTATGTTTCCTTAACGTAGCTAGATTCGATTCTCGTAAAAATATTTGTAATTTCTCTGAATTTTTCTCGTGGGAAATTTTAAGATTGTAGGACCTAAATAGCTCTTTTCTGAAGTATGAATAAAGTGTTAAAGTTATCAGAATTTCCTCAAAGAATAATCCCATAGGACACATTGCAACGTGTCTAAGGTTTTACCGAATAAACTTTTACAACTTTTTTGTGAAAAAAAGAAAGAAAAAATATTTATTTGCGGAATATGAGTGTTACAAAGATGTTACAAAATTATTTAAGCGTTCCTACATATTCTACCAACTTGTGGTGTGCAAATATTTTAATAGGTTTTTAATTATTTATTCACGATTTACTATTTACACACTGTTTTTTGTTTGTTTTGAGATTAAATGATTATTTATTAATACACACAATTTTTAGAATGTAAATTAATTTATCCCTATCTACCGTAAACTACCACCGTTTCCAAACCTAGCCAGAAACAAACTCCTAGGCGAAACAAACTCCTGCGCACCCAACATTCTGCAATTAAATTAATCATTTTAGAAATACGTACTGTATTATTTATTCTTATCTGCATGAAAATCTTTGACATTATAATAATTTTTCTCTAAAAGTAAGTTGAATACCTTTTTTCGAAATCTGTTTAATGTAAGTGATTTAAGATTATCAGGAATTTGGTTGTATATACGAATGGACATGCAAGACACGTTATTTTTGTAAATGTTGAGTTTTTGGTTAGGCACATATAGTTTCTCACTATTTCAAAAATGAGACAAACCTAGAACATCAGCATTTGTATGAAACAAATAATGATGTTTTTTTACAAATACACATACAGCCAATATATATAAGCGAGGTAAAGGCAATATTTTAAGTGACTTAAATAGTGGCTTGCATGAATGTAATTGATTGACAACATATATAGCACGTATACACTTCTTCTGAACTCTAAAGAGTCTAGTTAATTCTACAGAATTCTCCCAAATAGGAATACCACACTGCAAAACAAAAGAAACATACCCATGATAAGCTAACAGAGATGCCTTTAATCCTGGCACTTCTCTAATTCTTCTCAATACATATACAAACCTATCAATTTTATTGCAAAGTAAATCAATATGCGATTTCCAGTTACAACATTTATCGATTTTTATTCCTAGGAATTTAGTACAATCTACATTCTCAATAGTAGTATTATTTAAAACACATCTATTTTTTTAGTATCTCTATAATGTGTTTGAAATTCAACTAATTTTGTCTTCATAAGATTTATTTTTAGATTATTTTCATTCAACCATTCTGTCACTTTAGTCAAAGTTTTACTTGTTTCTTCATGTAAATAGTTTTTATTTTTGTTCTTGATGAGAAGTGTAGTATCATCAGCAAACAAAATTGAATCATGACTGATAGCATCAAGCAAATCGTTTATGTAAATTATGAAAAGTAATGGCCCTAAAACACTAACTTGTGGTACACCGCAGTCATTAAAAAGATAAGTTGAAGTATAGACTTTCTTGCGTTTCCACTTACTTTTGATATCGCAATACATTGCTTTCTATTCTCTTTATAGCTTTTAAACCATTCTAATGAATTACCTCTAATACCATATCTCTCAAGTTTCGTTCACAAAATTTTATGTGATACAAAATCAAACGCTCTACTCATATCTAAAAATACAGCAAGGGGAAACTTTTTACTATTTAGACATTCTGTTACTTTTTTAACTAAGTTGAAACATGCATAAACTGTAGACCTACCTTTTCTAAATCCGTATTGATTATTTTTTAATAAATGAAACTGAAGTAGATAACTGTATAATTTGTCATACAATATTTTTTCAAAAATCTTAGAAATTACTGGAATTAACTTTAATTTGTCTATTGGTCTATAATTGTTCATGTCACACATGTCACATGTGGAGACAAATGTATGTACTACATTGTAATTTTAAATTGCTAATAATAAATTAAACATATCTATGGAAACAGCTAAACTACACCATTTGGGTCGTTACGAAATCGGTTACCATTCTTGTTTTTAACTGAATTAAGCTTATTTGCCAATTTGGATAATTATCATCATTCAACTCAACCATTGTAACTAAGTATTCATCAATCGTCAACCATAGAAACACATCTGACTCCAAGATTGTTTTTGTTGATTTATGATGGATATTGACTTTAATGGACAATTTACTTTCAACAATTAAATTATACAGGGTTACAGGGTAAGTCGACCTAGATCCGTTAAGGGCGTACAGCTTCCATCATTTCTGACTGATTTCACTAAGAAGTTACCTTATAGTAAACCTAACCGTTTTTGAGATATTCGAATTTGTTTTTGTAAAATTTTCCGTTTTTCAGCAATCACATTAGAAATTTTGAAATAATTTTATTTTTATTATTATTGAATTTTTACATGTTAAATAAAGAGCTTTATGACCTTAACAGTCAAAAGTGATAAATACGTCGAAGACGGTCTAAAGTGAAAGCTTTTCTCAATTTTAAAAATTAGAAAGTTTATTTTTCTTTGAATGATAGCTGAAGAAAAGATTATTTCGCCACTTGTTTTGCAGATATGTTAAATGATATCTACGTTTTATCTTCTATCTTATGAGGTATAAAATGTAGGATTTTATGAGAATTAATTAAAAACGAAATGAATATAAATGTATCAAAAAAAACGCAGGAAACTGTTCGCGTAGGTTCTTGTTTTGTTCACAAAATGAGTGTAAACAAATTTAAATTTTGTTAAATAAATAAACATCCCTAAACAAGTGATACAAATTGAATCTAATCCCAAAACAAATTATATGCATGTGATAAGGACGTTGGTAAACGATTTTAATACCTAGAAATACTTAAAAATATATCAGAAAAAATTTAATAAACACCCAGACCCGGAAATGCAGACACTTAAATGTTCATCACAAAAACGTCTGCCTCCGCCGGGAATCCAATTATCGAACGAAGCGGTCACCTATAATTGTTAATTAGTAATACCCCAACACCTGCAAGGCTTCGGTGTATTTGAGCCTCGGTGTTTATTGAATTTCTTTCAAAAACATTAGACATTAGGTAATTTCTATCAGTACATATGTTTGTTGAAAACATAAATAATAATATCCCTGGACGAGTTACACAAATTGAATCTAACCCCAAAGTAAGCAAATTATATGCTTGTGTTATGAGCGTTAGTCAACGATTCTAATTCATAAAAATACTTAAATATATACCTGAATAAATTTAATAAACAACCAGAGCAGCAAATGCAGACATCTTTTCGTTCATCACACAAATGCCTGCCCCCGTCGGGCCTCGAACCTGAGCCTTGTGGTCGGTCGATGTAGTTAGGCGTGTACGCTAGCCACTCGACCAACGAGGCGGTCAAACATTAAATATGAACTATAACATTTTATATGAACTGTATGTATGTTGTTTTAATTTTGTATTCATTAGTTTACAACAAACACATTTTTAAGACAACGCTAGGAATTTAGGAATCACAAAAAAATGTAACATTGCTATTATCAATTTAATCTCTAGGATTGAAAAAACAGACTTTGAAACTATTTCCGCGTAGCACATGCGACGAGTCGGTACCTGGCAGGGTGGTTGCATCCAGGGCTCGCCGTCGATCTGCATGGGGAAGGTCCTGCGCGTGGAGATGGTGATAGCGCGGCACTGGGCCAGGCGCCGCCCGGACGCCCGCAGACCTAACGTCCATGTACTTTTACTATTTTAAATTACTACACTAGAGGCCTCCATTTTAAATTTTATGATTAAGTTATATAAGTAACTAATAAATTATTATTGAAAAATTGCTTAATTTGGTCTAACCATAAAGCAAAAAATAGGTAGTGATAGTACTAAGGTAGGTGCCCAAAGTATAGGTACTATGTATTGCTTAGGGATATTACAACGATGAGACGACGATTATTATCTTCGGCATCTTCATCACTACCTACCTCTTGTATTTTAAGTATGTATACGACGGCGCCACCGTCAATGTTTTGCAAACTACGTGCCACAGGCAAGCGGTGACGAGCGATAGCAGCATTACGTCATTCCAATCCTTCCGCCAGCCTATATAAAGGCGGCGCCAACCGATGAATCGGCATTCTTTCGTCGACCGTCGGCCAATGCACTCGTTACGTAATCACTACGCCATTTAATTATAAAGTGGTTTTGCTGTCAGTGTCTATCAATGTTGCAATTTTGTTCAAAGTTAAAATTGAGTTAAATTATCGAAAAAAATATAAAATTCGAATAAATCAATATATCAAGTGACTTTTGCGTTTTTTTTAAAATAATGTCGGTACTCGATTCTACATCTATTATATTACAAAATCTATTGATCTGTTTATCCAGTTTTTAGCACATCAAGACTAAAATACGGCCAGTTAAATGGAAATAATTTAAATCAATTTAATAGCATTTCCACCGAACATTCATGGCCGAGGTAACTATAGGTACTAAAACATTAGAAAGAATCTGTCTCACCTGTTCGTACTTGACCCATATGCAAGCAGTTTTCTAAGCCTATCACTTCGATGAGCTTGTCACCAATATCTGGAAATATCATCAACATTATACTATAGTAACCGCCATCATAGTCTTGCCGTCGTAATGTTAGTGCTATTCCCGTGTTTCATTTGGAGAGGCCAGAATAAAACAGGGTAGCCGTAGATTGAACGAGAGGATATACGTTGTGGCCGCGGGTTGGCACCAATATAATTTAAGTTCAACAAAAGAGAGACCAACCAACAAAGGTTATTATCATTATCATCATTGTTATAATTTTTAACTATCTATATATTTATTTTAAAATGAAAGCCCGTTTCGCGTGGTCATAGCATCACGCTTAAAAATGATGGACCACTAATTCTTTTTTGTCGTATTGGTTATTGTCAGGAAAAGGATCATATGTAGACAGAGAAAGACCGGGAAATTTGTTGGGAAAATAGAAAAAAAAAACATTCTTTAATTTTGTCCATACAAATTGTTAGTTGTTAATGTCAAGCGATATGAAGTTCGCTGGATTCGCTAGTTGTTTTATAAAGATTTCTATCGTTAAAAATAATCCAGAATGAGTATGTTGTACTTAGCATTCCTGAATATAGCAAGCAATTTCATTTTACTGATAGGATCGCGATGCGATCCGTCAAGGGAGACATGAGGTGGAGTGAGAGAGATAGTAGATTAGTTCAGTGGCAAGAATGTGCATGAAAATGTAGGGATTGACTTTTTGATGTGTTCGGAGGTGGTACATACGCACCTGTGCTTATTGTGTGTGTGTGATTGTATGTGTGTGTGCG
>NJDC01000299.1:57323-76250 GCA_002245475.1 Calephelis virginiensis | reverse complement strand
ACATCATTTATATTGATGTTAAAAAAATGTAAAAATCATTGGATATTGTAACTTAATATAAATAACTGTAAAATAACTCACCTTTCTTCTAGTTTACTCCACTTTCCCAAACAGTAATACTTGCTGAAATTATATTATACATAAAATATACCTCTAGCTTTATTACTTCCACTTTAGACTTCTTATTATAGTGTAAAATTTTTAGATTAGACTACAATAAACATACTAATAATAATTATATATATATAAAAAAATATATGTAAATAAATTACCAAAATAGAATACAAACAAATTATTGTAATAAAAGTACATCAAATATTTATATATATCTCATAAATATAACAGACTCGAATCAACTTTTTTTCTAAGTTAAAAGGAAATTTTGACATTTAAAATTCTGCAGAAAAAGCAACTTTATTTTATGTCAGAAACTCGCCTAGCATCAGCAAGTCGATTCAAGGCTTATAAGCACTGCTTACCTTTACATATCCTTGTTCCATGAACCACATTATTTTAGTTAATTTAATGACTTAAAAAAGCTAACTTTATTGTAAAAACAATACAATCAAAATCGATAAAAACAAAATCAGATAAACCAAGAAGAAATGAGAACTGTATATTTTATTCAGATCATTTTCTTTAAATCAAATGTGTAGTCATTCACTCTGACTGGCATTCAGCACATCCTGGTAGACTGTTGTAGTCAAACCTGGGTATGTGAGAACTGGGTAAGCAAGAAAACTCTATTAATGAGAGTATTTACCAGGTCCTGTCATTTTAAACTCATCCTACCTCTATAAGTGAGAAACATGTAACCTTCATTGGTGAGACACATTTTTCATAAGTGAGCCTCTTTGATTTAGATTGATACTTGTCTATAACTCTATAAGCGACAGTTAAAGGTGTTATACATTTGCTACACATGACTCATACCAGGGATTGGACCCGGGACTTTGAGAAGTTAAGTCTGATGCCAGCCCGCTAGACCACAGAGGTGACAATTAATACATACAATTATCAATACATTAGTAATTATACATTTTACATTTTGAAAGTAGTAAGGTAATGTGGAGAGTAACAGAAAATACGAAATGAAACAAATATTAAATACAACATTAATATATTTCTACAACACTACTTACATAATAAAAAATAGTGGATTATTACTTTTGAAACGGGTAATAATCTAAGCCTGAATTATATTTAAATTTATAAGTAAAACGATTTACTTGAGTTTTGCCAATTTCAATCATTTTTTGGACTTCTTTTCTGTATGCTGGCGGTAATAATTCTTCTTCTAATGTACAAGTTGTACTAGGATTATTTGAAACTTTATATACTTGTTGTCTTATAACATCTACGTCTCGGTTATATTCTTCTTTTAAGTCGGCGACGGATTTTGTGGAAGTGTCAACTTTAAAAACAAAATAATTGGCTTCTCTGTGCACTAACCCATGAGCACTTGTTTTGAATGGTAAAGGACGAAAACCTAAATTCTCTATATTTCTTATAATCCCTCCACGATTAAAAATTGCATGCGATATACGAGTAAGGCTTGTTTTCAATTCTTGTTTAGGCATAGTCCTTAGCATAAAAGCTAGTTCATATGTAGGCATGATTATATTTTGGTTGTTTCTCGAGATAAATCCAACTTACATTTGTTTTATACAATAACTATTTTAACACAAATACAAAAATTATGTCATACGAAATGGTGAAAAATCAAAAACAATCTAATATTCAGAATTCATTATTTAAAATTTTGAGCACAATTTCTTGACAATTTCATTAAAAACTCTAAATTGACAATGTTGCAGCACTTGCAGCTGTCAGAAATGTTGCCCAACTTAATGTTTTTTCTCTAGATTCAGTGATTTTTTTTATAATGGTGATATTCTGAAAAAAAAAACAAAAAATATTTAGTGACATTTACCAATTTCAAAAAGAATAGGAAATACATATTGACAACTCTCTTTAACTTAAGAAATCTGTGAATTCCTAAGTTTATACCAAACTATTACTAGATCATTCTCTTGTAAAAGTAAACGAGCAGTATAATTATACTTTTTATATTAATATTAATTGCCCAAAATTTAGGAAAATTGCGACAAATACTGCGATGAATACCAACTAATGTTATTTAAGAAATACACCACTTAAACATTTAAGAGAAAAAAATATATATGTTTTGAAATATTTGTGAAAAGATAAAAATACATATTTATATTTAATTTGAACCTCAGTTTGGATTTTGTCTGATTGTGTCAAACCTTTTTGTCATAACAAGTATATAATTCTTGTTTTAAGCCGTTGAAAAAACTACTACTAATCATGAGACCGTACCGACCCGATGGCTTTTATTTTTTTGGAGTTATAAATATATCTATATAATAATCTTGATATAAAAACTAAACCATTAATTACATTGACTTCATCAGAAATACAGTCGCAATAAAGCAGTAGATTAGTGCTTGCTGTTTCCATAATTTTTCATGTGGTGACGATCAAGTTACAACAAAAACATATCAAGGACTAGACTCGCTTTTTATCTTTTACTCTCGTTTTACGTAATAGCTTTCTGCAATTATTACGTTTACCCTATTTTTCAAATGTATGTAATATGACAATGGCTCCAATTATTATAAGTCACGTCATGAAGCTGAACAAATGATAATACTGTGAGTGTTGTGTTAAAATTTGTACAATAAATAGTAATGAATACGGCACAAACTACATTTTGTTTCTTCGAAAGGCAAGAAAAGGGCTGTTAAGATGACAGATATTAAAATTTTAATAACGAAATGAAAAATTAAGTAATTTCCTATTTTCATTCAATCGAAGCAATTTTAAATTTTGGAAAAGGAAACCCTCAATTATTTTAAATAAGTATTGACATGGTGACCTAAGGACCATTATTACCGTAATACCGTTTTTTCGTAAGGTTAAAGGATAGCGCCCTGTTGGACGGGCCGGGATGGGGCGTATCGCAGCGCAATAATCTGCCTAGATCGCTTGCATACATTTTGTATGGAATCACGCCCACTGGGCCGGGGCGCAACGGCGCGGATTTTTCCTCAGCGGATTTCCGCGAGGTTCCCCATACCCCGATGCGGCCTACAGTGACCAAAGATCATGATATTACTGTTAAGAAAAGAGCATTATGGTATTTTAACGCTAAGTTTTGTACGACAATTACTAGATGGCGCCACTTTCCATACTTGACGATTTTAACGTCGAGTGGTCTCTCTATTTCGTTGCCTACTATGGTACTGAGCAACAAAAATCCGCGTCGATGCGATGCGGCCCGGCCCGCATCAATGGACTTTGCAATGCGATGCGCCCCGGCCCGACATGCTCCGCCCCGTCAATAGTGGGCGTTATCCATTAAAGTTCAGATCGGCAAATATTGTTGTTACGACTCCAAGCTTATCTCTTTCGTGTACGTACCATAGTAAAAGACAAATATATGATCGCAGCCGTAGATTTAATTCGCAGCGCCAAGATGTCCCGTGTGCGCTTCCTGTTTTGTTAAAACATTGAAATATAGTGAATTTTGAAACCAAATCTAGGGTAAAAAATCTTGCGAGGTGGCATTACCGGCAGTCAGCTTTAGTCCTTTTGAAAATGGTTTGAAAATGACGTAAAGCAAGTAATTACTTGTGTTACTTAGAAATCTATGGTCTAGCATGTATCTACCATAATGTTTTGGAAGTCTTTAATTATTGGCCATTGTTTTGCAAAATCTTTCTATTTCAATAGTAGCGCTTAACTAACGACGCTATAACGTGCAGGTTTTAGGACCCTAATGGGTCGATATGATGGACACCTTCGCATACTACTGATGTAGGTAAAATATAAAAAAATCGACATATATAAGCCTGTAAACATTAAGTATAATGTCGGCTTAGGCGTTGACTTCCAAACTTTTTATAAATAAAAAAATAGTCCCTAGCCATTTACTAACTAGTATGGACATAGTCTTTTAATCACTATGATAATATTATCTTCATTAAAAGTTTTATGTTATTTTTACATGTTTACAAAAATAGTATATTTTGCATAGACATTCTAATTATTGTAAACATGTAGTATTTTATCTGTGCAAACTATAGCTGCCAACTTACAATTGTAACAACATTGAAAAAAAAATAATTGAGATTTATCGAGACATGGCTGCGGCGTATGTTGTGAAACTGTATTGAATATATATTACAAAAACCCATTGCTTACACAGTATGGGTAGTTTTGCCAAATTTGTTACAGATTATTGTAAATCATGGGAAAAATCTGGACGAGAACAATTGTAAGCTATAATTTGTTATATATTATTTTTGTAAACCACATGTTGATTTATCCTTTAAAAACATCCCTATAAATGTGTTTCATTGATTTAAACGTAATAAAATGTATATGGATATAAGATTCTATCTGATATGATAACTAACCTACGTAATCAAACTGTATGTTATGTATTTAATTATTTTAGCTTGAAGACAATTTCACAATTTATAAAAGATGATGCGAAGAGCCCTTTATTCTCGAAGTCGGGGAAATTGTCTGGTTTATCACAATGTGTATACGACTTACTGCTTTGTGGAATTCGTGGCGTTTTAAAAAAGGATTCAGTTATATCGGCACTGCGGGACTTAGTTGTAAGTAATTTTCCAACTGTTTGTTTATTATTGACAGCCAATATAAATAATACTTGTTTTTTTTTCTTTTTGTGTATGTAGGGTTTACATGCTGACTTCCCATCCATTCTGTTGGATGTTGTGTGTGTGCTAGATGCTGAAACATCGACAGAAGGGCAAAATGATGAAAGAACACAGTTTTGTTATATAATTCGTGAGCTGGAGTCTTTCATATCTGATAAATTACTTAAAGAAAGGCTAGAGATTGACACATTACAAGATGTTGGAACTCTAAAGAACAAAACCTTTTATACTAAATTTATCAAAATTAAAACCAAGTTGTAGTGAGTATATCTGTAAATTATTTATCCTATGCTTCTTTGTAGGTGGGATGTAAATTAATGTAATTAATTTTGTACTTCCAGTTACAAACAACGCAAATTTAATTTATTTAGAGAAGAAAGTGAAGGATATGCAAAGTTGATAGTTGAGTTAAATCAAGAGATATCAGAAGAAACAGAATGGAATACTATTTTAGAAATCATTCAGTCTCTAATAGGTATATATGTTATTTTTTTACCTACTAGTTCAATTTGATACACACTTAAAAAAATATACTGCATCATTCAGTTACTACAATTTGAGAAATGAAGCTAATTTTATAAATAGAATGAAATTTGCAGTATGTACTTAAATGTCTACCAAAATAGATGTACCACTTCATCAAATAATGTGCATGATTTTTTTTTTCAAAATGTTCCGAGGACTGAATTCCTCATGTTCTATGTCCCTTGAATTATAACAGTAAATTTTAATTCGCTATGGATACTCTTTGCTAAAGGTACTCTCACATTACTATTTTTATACAAGTTATATATTATGTATGCTGAGGATGCTTGACCACAGCAGAAGTTCCTCTTCTGCAGTTGCTTTTATTATAAGCATTTGTTGTGATTTGGATGTATACAACGTTTGGTACCCTGACACTAAAATAGTGTTAAGTGATAATACTCAATTTTGAGACCTAGTGCAAACAGGAAAATTACATTAAAATCTGTTTGTTCTGCTGTTAATATACTATCATAAACATAATTGCTTTTGAAGCTGTTTAAGAGTTTAAATGATGATGTTGAGTTTAGATAAAGATGTCGGATGTTCCTTTGTTAGTAAATCACATCATAACACCTCTATTTATCATATTACTATGATTAGGAACAATTTGACAAACTTCCATTTCAAGCCTGAGTAAAATATATGAAATTTATTAAATTTACTTCTTTTGTGTTTAAAATTTTTGATACAGTATTTACTGAGATAGCCATGTGGCTTTGTTTACACTTTGTAACTCTTTTAATTGTATGTTTTAGGTTGTTTCAATTTGGATCCAAACCGAGTATTAGATATCATATTGGAATCATTTGAAGCTCGGCCACATTTAGATAAGTTGTTTATACCATTAATCACCAATTACATGGGTGATCCTCAAGTCATATCTGAAGTGTTAGGGTTTAAGCTTGGGAATATGGAAGTTTTGGAGTGCTACAAAGATCCCCCACCTTTAATGACTGTGATAGCGTTACTCCTACAGAACCAAGTTATATCATTGGATGATATTTACCCTTGGGTATGCCAATTTTTTTAGTAATTAACACTAGTCTTCTATATTATCAATTATGTTGTTAGTGTGAATCATTTTCATCTAACACAAATCTTCTATTAATTTCACATCATACTAATAAAAAAAATTAGTTCTGACAATATTGTATTACATATTTGCCAAGTGACACTTTGACAGATTTGAAAAGACTGATTTTATTTAATAAATTCATTAAGTAATAGATTTCAAAAATATAATAAATTCATTTGACTAATTTAAGTGCTTAATCTTTGTTTTTAGCTAAGGCCAGATGATTCAATTATGGCCAAGGAGGCAGATAAAGAATTAAAAGCTGTTCAAGATTATCTTCGTAAGCTTAGTATTGTATCAACAAAAGGTCCCCAGACTAATGGTCCTACTGAATTTATAGAAGAAAAAGTGGATCCCCAGGTAATCAATTTTTAAAATTTACATAAAGTAAGATTAATTTCACAGTAACTCTTTATTGCACATAACAAATTACAAAGAGAATTTATATTATAAAAGTAAGAAACAAAATATCTCCACACACACATCCACAAAGAAATAGAAATAAGTAAGACCAGGCCACCCACAAAATTACAAAGGAGTATAAAATTAAAAAGTAAGTAAGAAGTATTTTCACCCACACGTCCATGTAGGGGTCCAACCAGGCCACCTACAATCACATACAATTAATAGGTGGCAACCCTATCACCAATCGAGCACTTCTTCAACACTTGGGCAACATTGTCTTTATTAGACACGCACACCCAAACGCATCTTCACACCAAAATCCGTACCATGGTTTTAGTATTAAAGAGTACGGGTCAAAGAATCCCGAGGATCACTGCGACCCCTAGCATGGTTAGTTTTTTTTAATATAAATAAATTGAAAACACATGTTTGGCGTCTCACCCGCTCCCACCCGGAAATCAAATTTTCGACTTTGGGCAACAACATAAACCTTTTCACTACAAATGCAACAGCTAAAACTAATACAAAATCAAACAAAAGTACCTGTAGTATCTGTAGAGATCGAGAAGATATTTCTTACAACCAACCAGATAAAGGAAAATTGTACATGTAATAAAACAAAAAATATTTCTCCAAAAGGAAGGTGTAGGTGACTAGAAGTGGCTGGCAGAACACATTTTTAACATTTTTAGAATTTAGGCCTGCCTATCTATATTCCGATCGCGACTCACGCCAAATCTATTAAACCAATCTTAATGAAAATTTGACAAAATTGGCAAATTAAATTAGGCAGGTAGGTACTCGATGTTTAGAAGAAGGTCATAAGCACAGCATAAATATGAGAGTATGGAAATTACCTTCAAACATTTGAAACGACACTCACTACTGTCTACATGCCCTTTGACGAAGCTTCTTTGTTTTGTGGGTTTTGCGGTGCTGCAGTAGTGAGCTGTGTGTTTATGCCATAAAATATTTGTATGTAGTTTACATACTTTTTTTAAATATTTGTACTCTGGTTATAGGCTTCCTATTATTCCAGTTACTAAAGGGATTCTCTCACGAGAAAGTTAAAGTCAAAATGTTAATTGGAATAAAATTAATTAACGCATAGTTTGATGTTAATAATTACTTTTTTGTTTTGTAGTATTTGCTTCACAGGTTGTCTTGTAAATTTTTCCAAATTATAAGTTTTGTAGTTTAGAAATTACAGACATAACAACATCAGTATAAATTGACCAAATAATTTAAAATCAGAAATGTAGAGGAAGATTTTAATCTTTTTTTTAAATTAAATCAATACTTAATTATGTTTAGTCCAATGGTGAATATAAAAATCTATAGATTGCCACCATTACAAAGGCTTACCTGAATGTTGTAGCAGGATATTTGCAAAGATGCCCTAATTTCAATGTATTTGCATTTAAAATAAAATTTTGCGATTTTTTTAAATGTGATTTACTATACGTACGTACGTATATTTTTTGAATATACAGGCTGATGTATACTTAAAGCTTACATCATATTAAGTTATTACACTGTATGTACTTGAAATGGTGTTACTTTACATCTAAAGAATAAGAATTTTTAATTATAAATGAGGTATAAACATATTTAAAGTTTATATACTTTTGGATAGTGCCATGATTTAATAGAATCTAATATGATATAAAAAAAGATTTTAGAAAAAACTTTTACGAAAAGTTTTTTTGTAGGTATGTTATGTTAAAATTGGGATAAACAGTACAGAATTAGATAATCACACACACGCACAGTTTAGCAAATGATAGTTGGGTAAATATTTGTAATAATAATAAATTTATTCTTAAATTTTAGGAGTACTGGAGCAATCAAAAATTGGTGCTAAGTGAGGCACTATTAAAGGTTACAGCTTGGAAGGAGTTTGCAGCTCTGTCTGCCCGGTTACCAATTACTGGAATGACACCGAGACCAGCCCATGCGCTATGCAACATGCTTCATGCTTTGGTGGAGCCTCTTTATCGAGAGTAATTATCTTAATATATATAAGTCTTCTAGTGTTTGTCACTTGACTTCTCCTAAACTGCTGTAATAATTTGGTTGAAATATTTTATGTAAATTTTAATAAGTTCCTGGATGACTTATATACACAACTGGTCCCAGCTGGTGTATCTGCTGTTAGTATGTAACTAAATTAAGGCGATACGAAGTTACTTAACCTAAAATAAAAGGATTTGAAAATAAACATAGCATCTTCACGGCCATATCCCCGAAGCTGTAGGCAGAGGCACAACCAGGGCATCCACATTAGCCGAAGACACTAAGTCCCACAATGTGATTGGTGGCAAGCCTATCGCCAACCGGACACATATCCAATCCCGAGCAACATTTTTTATTAGAAAATTGGAAAAACCCAATTTTTCTTTTTGTTGCCCGACCCGTTATTCGAACCCGGGACCTCGTGCAGTCAAGTCCAACAACTGAACCGCTAGACCACAGACGCGATAATTTATTGAATTTATAATTGAAAATATTTATAATTGAAAATAAACATAAAATTTTAAATCCTACATCAGAAAATTGTGTATTGTTTTCAGACAATGTCGAGTAGCCCCAAAAATATTTGGTAAACCAGTTCCTCCATTAAAGTCTCCTCTAGCTCCACCAGCATGCCAAACCTTTGAAGATATGAAGGAAACGGTCATACCTGCACTGGTACTCTTAGGACCATCTCTTCATTATGATCCTATTTTAATGTATAAGGTAAATTCGTTTTTCTACTTTAGTTTTATAGACCATTAGCACTAGCAGTTAACTTACTCTTTGTCAGGATGTGATGATCAGGCAAACAATGACATCAATGTTCTTCAAAAGCGATGGTGCTCTCTTGGAAGAGTGGATCCTAGTAGGTTTTTTTGAAATAATAATACGAGGGTGGATGGAAAAATATTCGGCCTAACCAAGGAAATGAACACATATTAATCAGTTATATTTTTATATTTCTACATAATCATCATCAAGTTTGATGCATTTTTGCCATCTCCCATTCAAAGACCGTTTAGACCAGAGATTCCCAAACTTATTTCATGTAACGCCCACTTTGAAAATCAGTTGTTTTGTAGCGCCCCCCCCCCCCCTTTTTTTCTTGTCAATAACCTCAATAACATATTTGTTGCGCCTAGTTTAAAAAAAAACATTTTTTTCAAGATTTATACCGCCCCCCTCTAGGCTTCCAGCGCCCACAAGGGGGCGTTATCGCCCACTTTGGGAAAGGCTGGTTTAGACCATTGAAAAAAATAATTCTTCCTTAGAATTAAAAATATTTTAAGGAAGTCTACTGCTGTTTTGACTTCGGTGTTTGTCGAAAATCTTTGAACTCTCAAATGTTTTTATATGTTAGGAAACAAAAGAAGAGGCCTGACAGTGCCAGATAAGGTGAATAAGGCGGATGCAAATGGATAATAGTTCAAAGCCACAATTCTGGATTTCAGCCATTGATTGCGCTGATGTGTGTGCTGTTTATGTTGTTGAAAAAGGACTTTTCTTCTGAAAGTTCCTGGACGTTTTTCTTTTAGTTCCTCTCTTGAACGACGTAGTAAGACACAGTAGTAATAATTTTTTTTTTTTTTGGAATGACTAATGTGTTGCTAACCTCGCGGTTTTTACAACTTCACTGGGCTTTCCAGTAGTAATCAGAGTTTATAGTCTGACCCCTTTCAAGATAATCAATCATAATCACACCCTTCGAGTCCCAGAATACTGAATCCATTACCTTATTAGGCGACAAAATCGTTTGAACCTTTTTGGGGGAGGTAGTGAACCAGGTCTTCTCCACTGTTTTGATTGTTGTTTTGTTTCTGGTGTACAGTAACAGAGCCATGATTCGTCCAATGTAACAAAACTGTTCAAAAATCATCTGCATCGACTTCAAAAAACTCCAGTCACGTGAAAAAGTCAATCGCGTCCTTTTTTGTTTAACTGAAAGCAGTCGCGAAATCCACCTCGCAGACACTTTGTGGAAACCCAATTTGTTGACTGTTATATTTTGAGTTTTTCTTAAGACATGTCTATAATGGTGGTGATTCTGCTGTTTTCACAAACTAAACTTGTTTTAGATGCGTGCTATCTTTTTCAAATGAAACAAAAGAGGTGGAACGTGACAGACTAATCTAACAACACTAAAAGTGTTTTGTATCTTCCTTACAGTTGTTGAAAGAAGATAACAATAATTGTATTGTATGTATTAAATTTTATTGTAATTCGGTTATTACGCTTTGAACTGTCGCCGATAAAACAATTCAATCTGGAAGAAAGTATGAATTATGGGGAAAAAACAAGCACCGCGCCGTCAAAAAGTTTCTTACCGAGCAAGGAAAGTCAGTAAAGCTATACTGGAAGAAATGTCGTCCGCTTATGGGGACTCTTGTCAGGATAAAACCGTGGTTTATAAGTGGCACAGTCTCTTTAAACAGAACTGCTCCGGAAATTATTCAAAAAGACGAAATTTAATATCGGAAGATGCCAGACTGAAGGAGAAACAGCTCACAGAAATAGTTGGAGTATCAGGTACAACCATTTTCAAAATTCTTCATGATCATCTTGGTATGACAAAAGTCAGCGCAAGATGGGTGCCCAGAATGCACACGCCACCTCTAAAACAACACCGCGTGGAGTGTTTTCGCACGTTTTTGGACCTCTGCAGTAAAGACAAAGATTAGCTATTGATTTTTACTGGAGATGAAACTTGAGTCCCAAGAAGTTTAAGGTGTCATAGTTAGCTGGAAAAATCACGGCGATTAATATTAACGAATTACAAAGATAAAAGCGCCTCCATAACCGGAGAATACTACGCGTCAATCCTAGAGAGGTTAAAAGAAGCCATCAAAGAAAAAAGTAGACGAAAATTTACCAATGGTGTCCTGCTTTTGCACGACAACGCGCCGTTCGCAAGATCCGCGTTGCGTAAGCGGCTCTGCACAAGATGAAGAAGTGTAAGACGCACTTTCAGCTTTTTTTTGGACGAAGATGAAATATTTTTATGAGTATACATAAGCTTATTCAAAGATTTGAAAAATGTATTTAGGGTTGCTACCACAATTTGGGGGTATACATCGAAAAAATAATAATTTTGTAATTTTGTTCTCACTTCTTATCCTCCATTCCGCGAACTTAAAAGCGCTCCCTCGTATATATTTCAACAACCCTGGTCATTTAGGGTTTCAAGTTACAAAAGTAACTTGAAACGTATACATCTGTAAAGTATATTCTATTAAATAAAAAAGGCAAAATGAAATCGAACTGTATGTTTCCAAATGGTCAAGTTTTCATTTCGTTTCCTTGCTCTCTTTCACGGGAACCCTAGACTGTGTTATCTTAACCAGGAAACTTTACACTTGGCAAAAGACATAATATAAACATTCTATAAATGCTCAATGTTTTTTTCTGCTGTCCATTTTTAGCCTATTAGTTTTAAAACGATAAAATAAATATTAATTATTGTACAGGATTCGCTCTTCTACAGTTGTAATACAATATGTATAGATTATAATTTATTTACTGAATTAATCTTTATAAATTATTTTAGGCTAAATTTGCGGTATATGTTTTTCAATTAGGTTATCCGTGATATTATCAATTAAGCAGTTTTATTATTTTTTAGATGTTTGTTACGATTACTCGACATATTATAACGATACTTTATTTTTCGGTTGGCTTTTGGGAGGTTATGATTCCGAAGTGGTCCCATGTAAATTTTATCACGATCCGACTAGCATTCCGAAATCTACCTAATAATGCATAATTTTTTTCACGAACCTCGAAAGGGAAAAATCAAATCGCGACGTGGTAATGAAACTGGAGTCGGTTTTTGTTGCATTTTTAAAGAAAGCGCCCACTTGGACGGGTTGGGACGCGGGGTCATCGCAGAGTAATAATACGCCTAAAAATCCGCTAAGGATTTCCGGGAGGCACCATCGAGTCGTTGTGAATAGAGCACTAATGACATTTTAACGCTAAAGTTTCGTACTTGACGATTTTAATGTGGAGTCGCCTTTCTAATTTTTTGCTGTACTCTGTACTGAGTAACAAAAATCCGCCGATGCGAGGCGGCCCGGCACGCCTCTGTGTGCCCGGCAATGCGATGTGCCCCGACCCGACACGTAGCGCTATGTCGACTGTTGGCGCTATCCTATTAGTACTCTTAAATGATTAATTTATTATAAAATAAATAATTAATCTAAATAAAGATATGTTCTTAAAATTTGTTATGGAAATGTATAAATATTGAATTTATCAACTTATTTTCATAAATCGTTTGTTTTATTTTTTTATTTTATAGTGTTATTTTGCTTTAATTCAGTTTAGTTATAGTTTTTTTTTTTTAATTCAGTTCATGTAGGTAATGTTATGTGAAAAGAGATTTTAAAATAAAGCAATTAATTTCAGATTATTCGTATATTAAGAACAGCTCGAACGTTAGATTCAGATCCATTGCATCATGAAGCACTAACAGTCCTCGATGCGGCCATACTCCCAGCTCTGACATTGATGGAAGGCAATTGTTGTATGGCTGAGGAAGTGTATACTTTGCTCAAATTGTATCCTTATCAATGCAGGTGGGTTATGTAGCAGTAGAATATAGTTAAGTATTAATAGTTTTTTTGAGATATTGAAAAATATTAACATCACAAGCATCGAATTATTCAACAACACTTATATAAATAAAAAAAAATCTAGATACCGAGAGAAATTAATACCGAAATAAACACACAGAAATACAAACATCTGTTTTGACCACACAAATGCTTGTTCCTGTAGAGATTCAAATCAGAACCCTGACGATAATCGCCATTTTTTTGTTTTAATTTTAGGTATTGTTTGTATTCTCGATGGAAAAATGAATCTGGTGAAAGGATACCATCGCTAATACGCGTCCGTGGCAATTCTCTGCAACGTATCAAGCACATAATGAAGCGTGTCTCTAAAGAAAATATTAAACCTCAAGGACGTCTTATAGGAAAATTGTCACACGCGGCGCCTGCTTTCCTCTTCGATTATATGTTACTGCAGGTACTGCTTTGTTTATTATACTGTTTATTTGTATTCTACACATTTATGATAAGTACTTATAAAATCGTAATTGATGTGCATTCTTTTATTGAGTATTACTTATATTCAACAAACAAGTTAATTCACTTCTGGCCTAGTGGTCTGGTGCTGGACTTCATGAGTTCTTGAAACTCCAAGAAATTTTATGGTCACTTCCTGTTTAGATTAATCGCAACTTGTATTTTTCCGCATTGTTTTTATATGAAACAATTAACTATTTGATATTATTTGGCGCCAAAATTACGCAACACAAATACAAAGTTACAAAATGTTCTAGAATATTTATATTTGAATAAGAAAATAAACTATCCAGTGTTCTTAATTAGTGTTCTTAAGTAGCCAGCCTGTAAGTTTGTAGTAACATGTTAATAAAGTAAAAAGTTTAAGATATGATACAACTTTATGTAACAATAGTCTGGAATAGTTTTGCAATACCGAGAGCTGTAATAGTACATACAATTAGTATTATTCCCTTAAAATTTTAAAACGCTTGTTTCTAAAAAGTCGTTTTCAATGAATGACCATCACTGCAGGTATATATTATAGCCTCTAACATTTTAACTAATTTAAATAATTGCTGAAGTGCGAAAAAGAGCAGATGATTTGTTCGATGCAATATGAGATCATTACTTTAAATATAGAGAATTGCGTGTGACATCATGTGACCAGTTCAAAGATTGCAATTCTCGAAAAATGAACACACACAGATAACATCATATATACACTAAAGCCTGTCACACACGTAAGGTCTGTTTTTTCTTAGGAGTTCAATTTGGTAAACAACAATGGCGGAACACTGACATTAGGGAGCCGTAGACAATGAATAGGGTTGTGAATTATCAAAAGACCGAATGAATAAGAATGACATGCTACCGTGAGTGAATAGTATTTATTGGTCAATACTAGTATAGTAATTTAGTAAATAGTAGTGCTATATTCATAGTAGTAATATTATTTGGGAAAGTGTGTTTGTTTATCTTTCTTTCTTGCTAAAACATAATCGATAGTGTATATTTGGTAAGAAAATAATGGAAATGGTTAATGACATAAGTATTTTTTGCGGAAAACTGGTAATGAAAAACACGTTTAAAATCTGATCGCCACTGTGGTCTGGCGGTTTTGCGTCAGAATTAGCTTCGTGAGTTCCCGGGTGCGATTCCCGGGTCGGGAGACTGGGAAAAGTGGAAAGTGTGTGTTTTGAGTTTTCTAATGGAAATGGCGGTGCCTGGGATTGGATGTGTGCCCAGTTGGCGCTAGTTGTTGTAGTTGTTATTTTCCTAGATAAGTAAATGACATATTATATAAAGTTTTTTCGTGCTTAATACTATAATATCATCACATTTTGTATAGAAAAGTACAAAACTGACTGAAAGACCAAGAAAGGCGGCACTACTTTAATTATAATGGAGAATAAGACACGTTATGTGCGTTTTATTGTTTTAGTTTTAGCAAACTACAATAGGACCTGAACTCGTAAATGTCATTGTTCACTTTTGCCCACTTAATAGCCATTAAGCATTGTATCGAGCCAGATGTGCGCATCTATTGAGGTTGTACTGTGCCAGTAATAATTATTGTTACAAAACACATATAGTATCACATTTTGTACAGAAAAGTTAAAAACTGATCGAAACTCTATTTAAATTTAATGTGTTAAAATGGTAAATTCGAAACAGATTTTAGTGTTAAACGTTTTGCTTAGAGCGAAAGAATACTTCGAACCGTTCATGTTGAGTTCAATGCATATGATTGGTGTGAAACTTGAATGTTTTTCTATGACGTGCTGTTTGTTTACATAATCGAACTTTAAAAAAAAACAGACTAGGTATATCGGTTTACATTTGTTTTTATGAAACATCTTGCTACGTTTTTTTTTTTACTTTGAAACTCATTTCGAATGAATAATTAAAGCACCCTTTAATAAATATAAACAAAGAAGTTCTACTTATTAAAACTATTCCATTACAAAAAAATCGCTTACCTGGTCGTTGCTTAACTTAAAGAGTGGCCAAACTATAGTTTAATATAGAGATTAATAAGATCCAAATCACAAATTCGAAACTACTTTATTGCTAAAATTATCATCTACAAATGAGTTTTATACTTTTTAAAAAATTGTAACCAATGGTAGTTTTTTTACTTTATAGAACCCTCATTTTACTTGACACTTTAATTTATCTTGTTGCATTGATAGAATGTCACAATCTAACATTGTATTTGATTGACCGATTTTTAATTATTTCTTAAAGTCGATTACTTAAAACCGATTGGAAGCCTTTATTTTACAAAAATAATTGCCTTGTACAAAACGACATTTTAAGATTTAAACTTTTTACAAAAGGATTACAAGCTATTTATTTTAACTTCAAAACTCTTTGTCGTTGCAAAAGAATCATTCAATTTATCATTCAAATGCATTCATCATTGCCCATGTCTATAAATTTCATAGACAGTCTAAAGTTCTATGTGTTAAGTTCATATTGTGTTACTTATCTGTGCAAATAGATTTCAATTTCTAATATGTTTTTGCAAATTTTATGCGTTAAATTGATGAATTCGAAATAGATTTCAGTGTTAAACATACCGTAACTAAACTTTCCACGTGTTGGTCCGGGTTCCTTTGTAGAATAGACCATCTGCCTTCCTTGCCAGGCAGCTCGTAAAAGGCGAGCATAGGCTCACCGTCATTAACACTGTGACATCTGACTAGGTGGTAGAGTATAGCAGTGACTCGCCCGGATTGGTACTACCGCCTTACCTATTCCTGCCGTCATAACGCCATGGCGTGTTCCGGTTCGGAGGGTAAGGTAGCCGGTAAACTTGCTTTTGCCCGAGGTCTAACATCTCGACCTCAGGTTGGCAACGCACTATTACTACCTTTGGTGTCTCTAGGCGGCGTTAATTTCTTAACATCAGGAAATCTGTCTGCTTGTTGGTTGCCTTCCAATATCATAAAAAAAATGTAAAACCAATAACATTTAGTTCAGTGCGTGAGATTAATGTGAAACTTTGATGTTTTTCTATCAAGTGGTGTTTGTTTACCAAATTGGACTCCTAAGGAAAAACAGTACTGTAGCTATAATATATATTAGTATGAACTATAGCAAGACATATTACAATATATTTTCTAGACAAATATTCAAGCGACCGCACACGCAACTATAATATATTTTTCTATGATGCCACCAACGAATATATTATCGTATATTAATACATAATACTATAGCGTGCAAACGCTAGGCCGACCATCAATGAATGAAGGCAAAATATATATTATAGCCCGGCATATTAATATAAATTATAGCTACGTGTGTGACGGGCTTAATTGAATAGTAGGCGCGTCATTTGGCTTAGACGATCTCAACCAATCCAGGAGATAGATTGTACGGAATTCTACAAGCCGGTTATGGCTGACTGCACTAATGCAATATTTCGGCATCCTAAGTTGCTAACAGCAGTCGGCGACGGCGCTTCGAAACGGCGTGCGGTGCAACGTTTCAGTGGTTTCAGATCCAGACGTACGACAACCTGATAGGGCCGGTGGTGGAGTCGCTGAAGTACCTGACGGCGCTGTCGCTGGACGTGCTGGGCTGCTGCCTGCTGGAGGCGCTGGGGGCGCGCCGCCCGCCCGCGCCGCCCGCGCTGCAGGCGCTCGCCGCCTTCGCCGGGGCCGCCTTCAAGAAGCACAACATCGAGCTCACCGCGCTGCTGCAGTTCGTCGCCAACAGGCTCAAGGCGCAACAGAGGTATGGAATTATCTTTCACTTGTACATTCCTGCACTATAAATAGTCCTTGTTAACGAATCTTTTAATTTAGCATTGACTGGAATTAATAGAATCCCAGTTTGAATCCGAAGATACAGAAACATATCTAAAATTTTGTACTCAACTCACATTTACAAATTTTACTTACGTATCAAAAAATATTACAGCCAAGATCTGATCATCCTGAAAGAAATAGTACAAAAAATGGCCGGCATTGAGGCTGCCGAAGAGATGACGCCGGAACAGCTAGACGCAATGGCTGGTGGAGAACTGTTAAAGGGAGAGGTATTGCTGTTGTTAATCATTAATTTATTGTGTATAAAATAATAATTTATATTAACAGAAAACAAGATGTTAACAATTTTAACCTTCTATTGGTGACATGCGGTCTCACGGACCGCTCAGTGTCAGTGAAACGTTGTTTTACCCCTTTCCCCGCACTTCCCCTACCTGAGTCTCTCAGTAGCTTCGAGTTTAGTTGCGCCTGCGACGTAAAGGGGGATAGTCACGTCAGCGGAGCCCAAATAGGTAAGTTAGATCGATTTAAAGTTCGGCAGCGGCCTGTGAGACCGCATGTCACCTGTTACGAGATTTTTTCCACTTCTGAAGCGCAACTGAGTTAATATGTTTTTTGAAGTTTCTGCTTAAAATGGATTGCTCCAAGTCTATAAGAAAGAAACGTAAGTTAACGGAGAGTGAAAATGTGCGACCAAGTACATCAAAACAGTGTACGTCTGTTGAAGATGTTGGTTTTAGTAGGAAAATTGAAGATTGGCTGGGCAACGAAGACTCTAGTGATTCGGAAGCTGAAGATGTCCCCGATAAATATTCAGAAAACACGAAAAACTTGTGCCACGTGCCCTCCCAAATTAAAACGTAAATCAAATTATAAATGTTCTTCTTATGAAAATCATGTTTGCCTACAACGTGCAAAACAACTGTGCCCTAGTTGTCTGTAAAATTATGAATTTTCAACCATTGTCATTTTTTTATGTTTAGAAGAGATTTTTTGTTTATTTTGAGTTGATTTATGTTTCAATTTTATAAAAAAAAGTTAAAATTTTCAAAAATGTGTTGATTATTGATATTTTAATGGTAATTTTTAAGTTGAAGTCTGATTTTGTGATTACAGAGTATAAGTAAATTATGATTAAAATATAATTAATAAAAATTCAAGGTAAAACATAAAAAACTACTTTTATTTATTCTTTGACATTTTATTGAACCCTACGTAATTACTGAAGTAAGCTAACATTAATAATTTTAATATTATTAGCAAAATACGGCAGCGGCCTGTCAGACCGCACGTCACCAGTTATGTTATATAAATAACATGTCACCAGTAGAAGGTTAAAA
>NJDC01000299.1:36317-56931 GCA_002245475.1 Calephelis virginiensis | reverse complement strand
TGTACATTTAAAATAAAAAATAAAATTGGCAAAATGAATTTCTTTTAATGATTGAAGCATTTTACAGGCTGGATATTTTTCCCAAGTGCGTAATACAAGACGTTCGTCGGCCAGGTTGAAGGAAGCGATAGTTGGAAATAATTTGGACATAGCACTTTGTATACTGTCAGCACAGCAAAGGCATTGTTGTGTTTGGAAAGGTTAGTGCCAATATTTTTTTATAATGTCATATTTTGCTTTTGCAATTGTGTAGTCCGTATTATGTAAAAAAGTGTGTTACATACATGCATATCTTCACACCAATTCCCTTATGTAGTGGGCAGTGAGTATCGAG
The DNA here is from genome assembly GCA_002245475.1 of Calephelis virginiensis. Lineage (NCBI taxonomy): Eukaryota > Metazoa > Arthropoda > Insecta > Lepidoptera > Riodinidae > Calephelis > Calephelis virginiensis. The sequence goes on along the minus strand of NJDC01000299.1, from coordinate 56,597 downwards.
TGCCAGACCTCGCGATCCTGATAAACCTGTCTAGCTTCCTTCACATTCATTGCTATTTTCATACAAACACGCTTCGGAGACTCTTAACACCACCCTCGTATAATATCCGAGTGATATGATCGTGGAATGTCAACGTTGGTCTCCCCGGGTACCTACATTCATCCACATTCGCATTGTATATCTGCAACAACCAACACTTTCTTTCAATCCCACTCTTTCTGCGGTCAGCGAGCGTTACACCACAGATTCCCCGTAGCACTCTCATTTCGACCGCATTTATCCTACTTTCATGCTTTTTCTGAAATACCAAACTCTTGATTCCATACAATAATGTTCGGATAGTCACAGAATTATGCAAAGCGAGTCTAGCTTTTTGACTCAAAACCTCGCTTTGGAATAGCTTACCAAACGCTCCACTCACACTATTCTCTGCACACACCCTCCTCTCTACATCCGCGGTGTACCTTCCATCCCTGCTAAAAGCACAACCAAGATGTACACACACACACTAAAGTGTGTTTTTATTTGTTTAGTCTGTTATTTAATACAAACCGTCTTATCAATACACGTAAAGTAAAGCAAATCTAATTATACTTCATAGTGACAGTTGATATTACACAAATTAGCGTTAATAAACATATTAATAGAATAAATTAGTCTGATATTGCTCTTTGATTAATATTTAAGGTAGTCCATGCCAATACATGGTTTAATGAATATGGATAAACCCTTGACTGAATATTTACGTTTCCGAAAATAAAATATTTCATTTTTTTAAAGTCTTTGGAATAGTTATATTGCGATACATAATTTGGCAATGTTCATAACAAAAAATAAGGAAATAAAGTACTTATAATTTAAAATTTGGATTATGTATACATATTAATATAATTAGATTTTAAATAATAGATGTAAATTATGTTTTTAATTAAATCGTCTTTTTGGGGCATGCTTAATACTGTAGGCATGCGGTCTCTTCTATTGTATTAAATATATTTTTTTTAATTAGAAAATTGCTGTCTTAGAAAATATCAATAACTAATTATAAATATCAGAAATATGGACTGATTTCTTTTAATTCGTTATTTGTATGTTCATTAATTTCGATGAATTATTTTCCCAGTAATAGTTTGTATTTTCACTTACATGTTTACACATTAGTAATTTAGTTATATTATTTTGGCGATATTGTATAAAAATGTGTTATTTGTAGAGTACAGTGAGGAGTCTTCGGGCGGTGGCGGGGCGAGTGGGCCGGGCGAGTCTGTGGGGTCCCAGCTGAAGCTAGTGGGCAGGCTGGCCGACCACTGCCAGGACGCTCTCGTCCAACTGGGCACATTCCTGGCCTCCTCGCACGCGCCCGACGAGTACGCCGCGAGACTGCCGCCGTTGCAGGTAACTTCACACACACACACACTTGCTAAATATATTTGCATAAAGCAGTTCGCTCACACAAATTTAATCCGATAGTATTTTGTTTATTATAACACTCTAAAAGATACAAGAAAAAAATTAAATATTTCATGGCAACATTACCAATGATCTGCCAAGTCACCAATAAATATTGTAACTTATGTAGCATGTTCTTAAGTTTTTATTGTAACAATACTACTTGCGTAGGTATAGTATGTTATTAGAAACTAAACAATCACTCAAAGCAAAAAAAAACATCACAAATACAATAGGTACAATACAATACAATAACTCTTTATTGTGCACCAAATACAGAGAAATTAGAAATACAACAAAATAGCGTAAACTAGGAAGATACACAAAGGCGGCCTTATTGCCACGTCAGCAATCGCTTCCAGACAATCCTAAAATAATTAAAAAAAAACTCCAGTCAATCCTGTGTTATTTTTGCAATATACCCTTATTTGAGCCGTTTAATGACATTTGTGTTACAATTTTACTAATATAATTTCAAAACAATACAAAATTATTAAGAAAGAATTCGTATATTATAAAGAATGAGACCGTGACTTTGTCAGATTAGTATATATTTTCATACAAATTTTCCAACCACTCAAGAACTATATCAGGCTATTTATGTAGTCCTTTGTGGTTGATTTTTTTGAAAAGTAGCTTTTGTTTGAACTCGAGTTTTCAATTGTATATAAATATCCAAAGCATACCATTATTCATCATTGATCATCTTACACACGCGTATGTATACGGCCTATCAACGCCTACAGACACAAACACATACGTATCGACGCCTGGTAAACACAAACACCATAATGTTGGAGCTGAAATAGTTTATCATCAATGTTAAAATTACATTTAACTTATACTTTTTTTCCGAATTGTCTGGTACTCGTACATTTTTACACATTCCATATATTGCATATATATAATGTCCACAATTCCTTCCTTCCTTTCCGACTTTTTAAACTAAATGCTAAAAAAAACCTTAATTTGATTATCTTTCGTGTTTTAGGAATTGCTTCGAGACTATCACGTAGATGCAGATGTAGCATTTTTCCTCCACCGTCCCGTAATTAATCTAAAAATTGCTGCCAAAATGGAAGCTTTAAGAAAAGGTTCAGATAGCAAATCTGACTCACAAGAAAAAAGCATAGAAAGATACAATATTGCATCAAAAGAAGCTTTGGAACCTATAGTAATATCCATAACACCGTTACTGCCAGCCCGTGTTTGGGAAGATATATCACCTGAATTTTATGTTACATTTTGGTGAGTATTTTGTTTTTTTGGTCTGTAATTTATGTTTGACTCAAACCATGTGGTTGCATTTGGGTCTCATATCATCTTATTAAAAAATCTGCTTGCTAAAATTCTTCTTGGGCTTGCTTATTGTTTTAAATGTTATAAGATAGCCAATAATCAAGCGATTCCTTGTTGGTAATGAACCGTCGCCTATGTTGCATGCATTGTTCTCTAATAGCCGGTAACTTTGGCTTTTCTGCAGGTCTACCGGCTAATATAATACATTCCAAGCACTGAATACGACCATAGTATACCATAATATAGTAGATTACTATTAACGGGTGATGGAGTCGTCACATACTAACGCCAATAATTATTTTTGTTATTTTGCATTATGTCTATAATTAGTGATAACGTTTTGTGTACAAAAAAGATATTATTATAATAGATTAAATCGTTTTAGGTCGTTATCCATGTACGACCTTAGAGTGCCAGTAGAAAGCTACGAACGGGAAGTAGAACGGCTGAAAACTGCTGCTGCAAATGCCGCTAAAGATACATCTCAAGGTACCAAAGGCAAAAAGGAAGTGGAACGCTATAATACACTTATTGAAAAGTTGCAGGTATGTTTACTTACTACTTTTGCTTTTAAAGAAAAAAAAATCGATCCAGACAGGATTGGAACCTGTATCCTTTTGTCTTAAGCCGACGAATGCTCTAACTATTCGAGCTACTGCGGATTCAAATCCTGTTGTGAAGTTTTAATTCCTTTCTTTACCGTTTATGTGAGTAGTTATGTTCTGTAGATATACAATTCTGTGTACCTCTACTAAATGAGTTCATCGTTACAAATTTATAACGGCCATAACTTTCTTTTCGTCAAAGATTTTAGTTATAGCATTTGCTCAATGTTTGGGATGTGTTGCGTCGTGCCTGTGGCGAAATTTTTCTTACCTTAATTTTTAAAAATGTATGCTGTAAGTATAACAATATAAGCGCAACAAAACTGTAAAAATCTGATTTCGGTTTCAATATGTCTAAGTACCCAAAAAAAAAGAGTGTTTTCCTCGATTTCGCTTGGATTTCCATCAAAAGATTTAGATTTGTTGGTGACGTCACGTAACTACTTCGAAATTATGTCCTTTAAAATAAAACAAATAATTTAAGATTTGCCCACAAATGACTGGGAATTCGGTTAAAAATTATAAAAAAACGCAAACCTTATTTTAATTTTTTGTCAAAAACTTACCCATTTTTAAAACAATGTAACTTTATTCTGTGACATGTCTTTTGTTTTGTAGAAGTAAGTTATCGCCTCTGTGGTCTAGCGGTCCGGGTGTTGGACTTGACTGCGTGAGGTCCCGGGTTCGAATCCCGGGTCGGCCAACATAAAGAAAATTGGATTTTTCCAATTTTCTAATAAAAAAAATGTTGGTGGGGATTGGAAGTGTGCCCGGTTGGCGATAGGCTTGCCACCTATCACATTGTGGGACTTAGTGTCTTCCGGCTAGTCGTGGGTGCCTTGGTTGTACCTCTGCCTACCTCTTCTACTTTTTTTTTAAGTTGTTAGAAATGTTGGCAATCGCAGGAGGAGCGGCGGCGGCAGGGCGAGCACGTGGCGCGGGTGCGGGCGCGGCTGCTGCGGGAGTGCGGCGGCTGGTTCCCCGCGCGCGCCGCCAAGTCCGCCAAGAACGAGACCGTGACGCGCCTCATGCAGCTGTGTCTGTTCCCGCGCTGCGTGGCCACGCCGCCCGACGCGCTCTACTGCGCCGAGTTCGTCCACACCGTGCACGCGCTCAAGACGCCCAACTTCTCCACGCTGCTCTGCTACGATAGGGTGAGCTCCTCTTTACCTTCTCATATCTTATGTTATACTATATCGTTATGTTCAATTACGAGTTTTAGCCGCGGTACACTATACATTTTGTAATTAAAGATTATTTCAATAGTTTTGTAAAAACAGATGACACATCACAGAAACATCTATATGCCAAACCGTTTAAGATTGGAATATAAAAAAACGTAAAATATACGTTGTTATAGCTATTTGACAGTTGTTAAAATCCATTTTATATTATTCAGATGAGGTTAAGGAATCCAGTAATAGTTTTTTTTTAAATCTGGTACATATTTGCTAAAAACTGTCGATCTAAAAAAATTATACTCAAATAGCGCGCCAGAACGCTACTTTGAGAATATGGCGATACAATGCGGTTGGTGACGTCACATATCTGTTATCTCTGTCAGAAGTATACATTAGTCAAACGTAAAACGGTACTTCAAAGTGTAATGCAACATCATGTGTCACTTTTGAAAATATAATATAACCTACAAACATTAATCATTAACATGCCGAAACTCGGATCCGAGCAATTCAGTTATACTGCCGCGTTATAGTTGCAGCATTCCAAAGGTTAACTCATTATTCATCACATCACGTAAAGAAAATATTACCTCACATGCCTATAATTTGTTTTCTGTTGCGTCATACATGTACCGTGTGATGTATGCGACATGGATTACAGAACGCTTTCATTATTTACAAATATGTTTTTCATAATATTTAAAACATTGGATGGTAATTAATTATTATCTCGTTCAATCACACATCTCGCCAGTCATGTGGTATCTGAATATTATGATTAATATTACATTTTTTAAATTTCACACGCCTATTAACAAAAAATATATATTAATTTAAAGAATAACTCATTCTCAGTATTATATAATTTGTTGAAATTAAATATATGTATAATGACTAATTAAAGTGATGTTAAAAATAAACTAATGAAAATAAGAATAAGATTTTTTTAACTAGGACGAAGCTTTTATGATTAAAAATTTATTCTAGCCTTTATATTCATCTATTCACCTGTCGCTTTTCGAAATGAGTCACTGTTTTAAAACCTTTTGAAATGTATTTTACGGTTATCTTTGTTATTAACTTTATTACACATTGAAAAAAATCTGTATAAAAATGGCGTTTAGGCTTGTTGGAAAAAAATTTTTGAGACCTCTAAAACAGTCCTTGCAGTAGGTTTTTTTTTGTTTTTTTTAAATATATTTTTCTTAAGATGTACGTATTTATTTGTATGTAGCTATCTTCATTATGTACTCTCAAAGACAGTGTTAATATGTTTAATAAGTAATAATATAAAAATTGCTTTGCATGTTTCTAATGGAGCTAGGCCATTAATGGCCCTTACATATTTTGTCAGCATATTAAACGCCGTATTTATTTCTGTACTGTTTCCCCGATACAAGACCACATCTCAACACTGACAATGCTTGATAGACTTTCAACGCTGCAATGTATTATTGTATAAAAAATGTTACTATTTTTTAATCAATAACATTCTTGTATTAATTTAGTTCCAAATTTTAAATTTAATTTAAAAAGGGTCAGATTACATAGGCAAAATTGCAATTTACTTTTATTTAGTAATTACTTTCTGAACATTACCTGCAACTTCTTCCTATCCACATATACCAAACTATAAAAAAGTACAACTGTATATAGTGACAATTGGTTGGTCGTCCTTGTTTGATCATACATGTTACAAATTTCTGTTGTGTATGTAATTCACTTCAAAAGTATATTTCGAACTTTTTCGACAAACAATATTAGTTACTAGAAATCATCAGTTATGTGAGAAATTAGTAATACCAGAGATTAGTAAAATATTGTCTTTGGTAATACTAACACACAAAACAATTAAAATTAGTAAATAAATTGCAAATATGATTTGCTAAATAATTTAGGTGAGTAAAATCCTATCCTATTAATTTTTAATGTCATAAATGTGAAAGTTTGTATGTTTGTTTCTTTGTTGGTTGCTCCTTCACGCAAAAACTGCTGAACCGATTTTTATGAAATTTGGCACAGATAGGGTAACTTGGATTAACACATAGGATAGTTTTTTATCCCAACAAATGATCATCTGGGATTATTAACCACGCGGGTAACGCCGTGGGCAACAACTAGTATACTTATAAATATAAACCCAATTGTGATCCTTCTATGTATAAAATTTCAAAATATTTCAACAAATTTACCATAATACTCTTAAATACGGTCCTGTGTGCCACATCTCGATATTATTCCATATATTTATGTTACATCCCGGTTGCATTGTTCCGCAAGTTGCGCATCAAAGATTTGATGAGTAACGAGTAATGTTTACGGGTGATATTACTTTATCAAAAGCAATGCGTGATGTTGTATTACATTTTAAAGTACCTTTTACCACAAGTAGGCAAACGAGGTTTACAAGCAGAAGACGTCATTATAACCCCGACCAATCAGGAGTGTTTTGAGTCTCGTGACAAACGGTTAATGTTAATGTCCTGTTGCTAACGATGGTGTTGGTCCTCGGAATGAGTAAGAGTGTGTGTGCAGCTGTTCTGCGACATCACGTACTCGGTGATGTCGTGCACGGAGGGCGAGGCGGCGCGGTACGGGCAGTTCCTGTGGCGCGTGCTGCGGACGGCCATGCGCTGGCACGGGGACCGCGCCGCCTTCCACGCCGAGTGCGCCCACTACCCCGGCTTCGTCACCAAGTACCGCGTCTCCAACCAGTTCACAGAGGCCAACGACCACGTGGGATACGAGAACTACAGGTTCGCACCGTCTAGCTATAGCCGACGGCCGCACTCAGTGATGTTAATTCAGTGTCTTCATCAGTCATTAACGGCCAGTATTAATAATCAATCCTAGTCCAAAACTTGCTGTACAAGATTGATATTTTGATCCATTTTTGCGTTATCGCCTGCCAATAACATATCTGTGGACAGGGTAAATATGGTAATTAGGTTTAGGATAGGCCGGCTGATACGCGGCTATCTAGATTGCTTGAAATCCAACTTTAGAGATACATTATTAACCTTGGTCGTTAGTCGACATTTTCTAGACAAATTGGGGCGTAATGATAGATTAAATGTTAATTGACGTCTAAGAGTGCGGCCGTCAGACCGTAATGTCTGTAATGTAAACTGATGTCGGGAAAATGAGTTGAACAATATGTGTATTTATTGAGCGTATCTCAATAATTGTAATATAATATATAATAAGAGTAGGCACACTTTTCTGGTCACTGCTACAGCAAAATTTTAATTTTAATTCTCACAACAGAATGTTTTCTCTAAAAGATCACTTTTTCGGAAATGAAGTCATTACCTGTGCAGCACGCCTAACACCCACCGACCAATCACGGGCTCGAATTCCCAAGTTACAGTTACTCGACATGTAAATAAGTTAATATCTACTCTGTCCGACCTATAAGTTACTTGACAGTTTAAGTGATGATTAGTGTTACTTGATGAGTGTGAAATGTAAAACGTGTTTTACTTTATACTTAACTTTTAAGTAACCTACTTAGAACGTTACTTAGACATTGTGAAACATAGCCTTAGGGTTATAAAAAATAGATGTTAGCCGATTCTCGGACCTACTCAACATGCTCACGAAATTTCATGAGAATCGGTCTAACCGTTTCGGAGGAGTACGGTAACGTAACATTGTGACACGGGAATTTTATATATAAGAAGACCTGAGTTCTAACTTTTTGTTTCAAAAATCATCTAAAGGGCTATAATGGCCGATAAAAGTTTGCATGAAAACCATATTGTATTTATTATGTATTATACTATTATTTTTTTTTGCTTTACTTTTAGGCATGTGTGCCATAAATGGCATTATAAAATTACCAAGGCGATGGTAGTTTGCCTCGATTCTGGAGACTACGTACAGATTCGCAATGCTTTGATAGTTCTCATCAGAGTGTTGCCGCATTTCCCCGTACTGGCGAAGCTGGCTCAAATTATAGAGAAGAAAGTTGAAAAGGTATGGATTTTACTTACTAGAAATAGTTAAACTGCACACTACAGCAACACCACTATATAATGTACAACACTTATATTAACAAAAGCATACTTAATCTAAATTTTTAAAACTGATGGTCTCTAAAATCGTTGCCGAGTGTTTTTAATACGTCAGAAGAGGTCAGCAAATTGCTGTATACGTCTACAGGCTACAGCGTTGAGTTTCTGTCTCGTAGTATTCACATTTGTATTAAGGTTGTGATTTGTGTGCTCGTGGGCCTAAGCATGTATTATTTGTAGCTGTTATTGTTTCCCTAATATAAGCTATTGGTTTACAGGTGAAAGAAGACGAGAAAAACCAACGCCAGGATCTTTACGTACTTGCCACGGGATACAGTGGTCAGCTACGGAATAGAGTGCCGAATATGATGAAGGAAAGCGATTTCCATCAGGTTTGTCAAATCATTACATGTAATATATTTATACAAAATGTGTTTTATTAAAAATGTTTGAAATAGAAGGCAATAAAGTAAAAATAAACTAGAATCTTAACCAAAAATCATTTAGAACTAACAGAAACGTTTACGGAGTTCATCGACAATCAATAAAAAATCTAATTTGTTGCGAATGCAATGTTTTTAATGAAACTATAGCAAAGAAACATTTAGACACCGTCAGACATACTGTTAAAAAACATATTAAATTTGAATTTGTAATTTGTCATTTGTATATGAGTATTCTAATTATTAAGTGATGCAGTTTCTCACTATCGATCCAATCCAATCATTCCCTAGGGACTTCATTATATCTGAAGACTGGTCGTCGCCTAGACCCGATATTAATCATAATCATAAAATCGTGATTAGTTTTATATAGTATGATGTCATGTTCTAAACTCCTTTGTTATAGGTATTTAAAATAAATGTTCTAAGAAAATATTTCTGCCGTAACTTTTTACTCCGTATTAAATTCTTGGTCCTACTACTTTTAACTTAGTGACTTTATTCGTCCATTACTTCCGGCTATTTGACAATGTTTGAGTGAGATCTAAAGAGATTGTGTTGTGAGTATTGGTGAATCCGTGTAACGGTGTATGCGGTGGCAGGTGGTGCACTTGCCGGGCGGGACGGAGCGCGTGGCGGACCGTGGGGGGGAGCGGGGAGCGGAGCGGGCGCCCGAGCCCCGCCCGGAGGACACCGAGCCGGCGCCGCAAGCTCCAGCCGCCGGTAATGTTCACCATATATTTTATGTTTTTCATTTTATAACCTTGGACATTTTAATTTTATTTGACAGTGCAACCTTAATATAACGATGACCAATACAAAGCATTCTTGCGAGAATACTTATGCTTTACAAGTAAATTTGCATTATAAAAAAATAAACGAAAATATGTAACTTTTTGTACCTCATAATAATCAATATACGAATGTATTTATTCTATGTGTTCCGTAGTAAATCCGACGTATTATCAGTCTATATTATTTTACATGATTAGCTTTGCATTGGAAGAAACAAATTATGAATGCATTTTCAACGATTTCAGATTCAGAAAAAAAAGAATCACGTAGCGATAGAAGAAGAGATGAGTCTGATCGAGAGAAAGAATCTAAACGTGATTCACGATCGTAAGTGTTTTTTTACTATAAAGAAATAAGTATTATGACATAATGTTAAATTAGCTTTTAATCTTGGAAATCGATATTTCAGATCAGTAAAAGAGAGGAACAAAGAAGAAGTGAGAACTAAGGATAGATCTCCGAGGGAAAGGTTGCATAGAGTAAGTATTTACTCTGAATTATCAACATTTGTTTACTTGGTTATAGCATTTTGCGAAGATTGGCCCTGATTGGCACAATCGTATTATCTCGTATATCACCGTACCATTAGTATTAGCTGCTTTGGTAGTCGAGTTTCAAGAGTGAGATACACACTATACTCTTGACTTACAAAAATTGGTTTATACTCAAGTAGGTATGCAAATGTCTATTTTTAATAATTTTTAGTGTCTAGCGACATGAATTTTTTTAACATATATTTGCAAATAAATATGAAATATTATTAATTTTAGGAGGAACGTTACTTGGAAACCGTGTCACCTCCTCACGATCATCGTCATGTGGCTGACGAAATAGAGCGAGGTGAGTATTTTGAAGTTAACGTTGATAGACCATTTTATAATTGATTTACTATCTAATTTTGTAATTTTGAGGGATAACTGAGAGCATCCATTGCTAAATATGATGATCCTTACAGACCTACCATGCTACTTCCACATTAATTTCCCTTTTTATACAAACATTACGGTTACTCTTGCAAGTCACACAACTTAAACAAACCCTAGCAATTTGATTGATTTGGTACCTACATCAATACATATATGTATCTGCTTTGTCAATTCACTTGTCTTTTTTCCGTATGACCGAACTAACAGACAAGATACTCTCTGTGGACCATGTAAGGGACTTACTTGGTGTTAAGATGTGTATGTATTATGTGATAGGGTTGGATTAATGTAAATTTGGCGGCTATTACAGTTACACGAGTCTAACATGTTTTTGTTTTTAAATTAATTATTACAAAACAAAAGTATTATGCTAATAAAACAAATGTGAAAGCCGTTGGTCTGGTTTTTGTTATAAAACAAATGTAAATGTTATTTACATTGTATCATGACAAAGAAATATTTGGTTTCAGATGTGAAACGCCGTAAAGTAGAAACCAGCAGCAATGGCAAGGTGAGTATCGTTTTCATAAATCGGCCTTGCATCACAATAGCGCCGGACTAAGGATTGGGCTGGACCAACCGACACCAACAATCTCCTAAGAACCTCATTAACCCAAGTGCAACCACAGATGTGTGTTCAAGATCATCAAACTGTAATATTTGTGAGTGAGAAACCGTGTGGACTGAAGTGTTATTAACAACAAAAAAAAATAATTAAAAATAACAAAAAAAAAACTAGAAGCTGATTGAAAAAAGTGATTTGAAAACTAACTAAAAAATGAAGAAGTGTCAAAATATCTACGTAAGAAGAATTGATACGAAAATTTAATGTCTGATTCATCGGAATTTTGCACTAAGAAGTGAAGATTAAGCAATTGAAAATCTACAACTTCTAAAAGAGTTTGTACGTCATATTTTGAAGAAATCTGAAATAAAATACAGTATTTAAATCAACAAATATGGATTTACATGTGTCGTAAGTGTGTCCACCCAGTCCAGCCGATCATCAGTAAGGTACTTTTGTATGTTTAATAACTGAGTCAAAATGTCCATTACATTAAGATACTACCACTAATAAGCTAGAGTTAGAAGAGAAGAAAAACGGGAATTTCTGTTTTAAAACTACACATTCCTAGAAGACACAAGAATTTGTTACCTAATTTAGAATTCGTAGAAGAAGAAATGAAGTTTCATCGTCAATTTTTTTTAATGTGGACCGTCTCATGGATGCCAAAGGATTCGCCTGCAATTCATTGTGTTCTACCCATCGCTACTGTTTGCAACATTTATACTCCATAAAATCGTAAATATTTTGTGACATTTTGGAAAATAAATATTCATGTAAAGCCGAGATTATTTACCGATTTTATTTTATGAAACTTGATCAAACTCATTGCAAATTATAATCGTGAAACCTGCTGAGACTCATCTTTCGCAATACTTGTGCACAGCGTAAAAATTTGCAACTGCAATAAGAACAATTATGTATCCAATGAAAAACCGAAATGTCGCTACAGTTTCAAAGAAAACATGCGAAAAATTTTCCATTCATCATTAAATGTCACACATTACTTAACAATGTCCAAGTCAACCATCTTCATCAACAATTGCTAATAATTAATCAAATCATAAGATTAACTTATTCATACCAACTTGAAAAAAAGAGGAATCATGAACAAGAAGATTTTTTAATTTATTTTGACGATATGCTTATCCTTCTCATAGCATATTTCATTAATTCGAACTCAATAGAAGACAAAACCAAATAAAATCTCTTTTGTGCTGCTAGTTGGAATTCATAATTTTTCAGCTACTGCATCTTTGAATGAACTCTGAAATCATCATGGAATTAGACTTGGATGTACCACGAGGGCTTAGAATTTATTGTATTATGACATTGCAATTACAAGAAACTTAAAAAAGGAATGTAAAATCAGGATTATGAAACACTGGAGCTCATGACAAGAAAAAAATTAAATGAAGTTTATTACGCGAAATCACAACACGATTGGACCTTATAAATTCGTTGAAGATCACCATATGTCAAGAGGCTAAAATATTAAGCGAAACTCTCCAAATATTCAAAAAAAAAACAAAATTGTGCATCTGTATACAAAATTGAAATTATTATATAATAATTATATAACGGAGAAGAGATCAAGCCTAGAAAAAAGAGCTGAAATTGTCATATGCTTGATTTATCTAGCTTTTCTTAATTGAATGTGCCTTTTGACTCAGCAATTCGTTTTTTTTAAATCAAATTCGTTCCATAAAAAGGTATTTCTATTTTTATTAATAATATAATTATTTACAATATTTATTTCTGAATAAGCAGGGTAGCAAAGATATAGAAGACCGCTCGCCAGAGAAGGAAAAACGGAAAGCTAAATTGAGAGGCGATGAACGAAAAGAGCGTAAGATGAGTCGCAAGAGGGTAAGTTTAACAATACTTAATCATTCTGACGTATCAGGATGCTGGTAAAATTATGATTATCTTACAAACTATCGCATCGTTACCCTCTCTTATAATTTATTTCTCCTTTCGTAAGTGTAAATAAATATCTCAACAAAAATCACAAATTGTTGTAACCGACCGGTGTGACAAATGAGTTCGTTAATATCAACGTTTTAATACACATCTTGTTTATCCTCTTTTTTTCTTTATTTAGAACTTTGAGTTTTGAACATTTTGAATTTTGAGTTTGACCAGTGTGACAAATGAATTCATTAATATCAACGCTTTAATACACAAGATGTGTAATACACATCTTCTTTATCCTCTTTTTTTCTTCATTTTGTTCTGTTGTCTGTTCTTGTCATCACAGCCCAACTTCTTTTGTGTAACTGACACATCTGCATTGCTTGCACAGTTACTTTTTAAGTTTTCGTTAATTATTACATTTCTACATAATATATATTTCTTGACGTTGTCATACAAGCTATTACATTTTCAGAAAAACCAACTAAAATTTGATTATTTGATTTACTATCCCATATAAATCGTTTTTCTTAATAATGCATAAACCATCCACTGGCTGCCAAATATACGGATATTAACCTGATATCAATCAATTGATGAAAAATAAAAAACAGTTTCATACTTCCCATTAATTCGATTTTTTTTAGTGTCTTCTATTATTATAAGTATTTGTTATGTAACTGTTACATTGTACTTTAATTATGCTTTAATTAAAGAATACACTTTCTTGTTTTATTGTAGGGTTCCGTCAAGGATTTTGCCTTCCAAAAGGGTTCTGTCACCAAAAAAGATTGAGAACCGCTGCTCTACAATCTACAGTTAGCTATGTACTCAAAAGAAATACTTAATATTATTCTCATTGTTATTGTTTTTAACGTTATATTTATGAAGATTGTTAGCATACATGGTATGCTAATCATAATTTTATCTAGTCCTGTGCAATTATATTTTTTATTAATTTACATATATTTAGGAATTTGAAGTAGTAATATTAATAATGTTAATTTATACACTTGGAACTATTCTTGTTATAATTTATTATATAATGAATTTGTTTATTTAAGGATCGAGCAGAGGAATCAGCCGTATTGGAGCAGAAACGACGACGAGATGAACAAAAAGGTAAAAACAACTATTTTAAAAACTATGATATAAAAAAGCAAGATGTAATAAAAATACTTGAAGTTTTTTTTTGTTACCAGTTATCAATTATATTACCAGATATCAGTTATATTGGGATTTTCAAAATTCTTATATAGAATATAATTGATATTTGTGAGCCTACTGTTTGCTACTTGCCTAACTATTGTGACATATTTTTAGCTGTAAGATCCAAAACTATATAAATCATTAACTTGTTACATACTTTATATTTCAAGATCACATGATAAATAATAAATAAAGATCAAATAAATGATTTAATTATGTTACATTACAGAGATTGTCGTTAATTACTGGTGGCTTCAATATATTTTCAAAAATCATTTAAGTACATAATAAAGAGAATATTGAAGTAAAATGAAATAATCGCAGTTATATGAAATAATTTCGAGTGATAACCTGTGGGCTGTATTGCTACTATTTTGGTGTCTAAATTAAAATGTTGGTTTTGATATTTAGGAATGACAAAGATGGGCACTCATCAGAATGGATCACAAGAAGATCATCATTATGAAAAATATCATAAAAGGGTAAATATATTTTAAAAACCATGTTTTATACAATAGTACAAGATGAGTGTATGTGTTTCCTATTTCTTCGCTACAATACTGATAGGTTTGGTTGTAAGGTTATTGAAATTTTTAAAATACAATGATGCATTTTGGTTTTCCACAAGCCTTTTCAATCTTACAAAAGATTAATTTTCTGTAATTTGTATAAGGTAATATCTGAACAAATCACAAACAAGATGTATTTTTTTTTACTTTTTTCACAGAATCAACTAGATAGCTGTGTCGCCTCAATTTTGTAGGCGTAGGGACGTGACGACCCCATCGCCCACTGGTGGGACGGTCCAAAAATTTGGGGTTTTTCAATTGTTCCACTAGTGCAATCAGTCATCTTTCCGAGTGGTAGTGCCATGCTGTTTGCCTGTATGGCTGCAGCTTAATGGGTCGGCACGTCCGGGGACGTACCACTCTCTCACTTAAGACCGGCGTGAAGTAGCGGCGTTGCTGTTGCGTTTCGCCTGGTTGGTGAGAGTTCCGGACGCCGACTCCCCCTCCCCCCTCATATTATAATGGAGCCGCAAATTCAAAGTTTTAGTCCCCAGGGGGGTACCACCTGCAATAGTGGTGGAGACCAATTTAGAATCTGCGGATTCTAACCAGGAAACGCTAGGTGGCCCCACGTACTATAGGGGGGGGGGGGGGGATTTGCGCGTAAAATTAGATATGTTCGAGGCAAACAGGGCACAAAACTTTCGGCGACCCCTTCCACGCTCGGGAACTTGAACTTTCCAACTTGAACGCCGTCCACTTTCACCTGGAGGCGGCAAAGCCAGCCTTGCTCTTTTTGACTGAGACGCAAATATCTTCTCCGGCTGACACGTCGTACCTCTCCTATCCGGGGTATAAATTGGAACATTCATTTATACCTCGAGCTGGCGTGTGCGCTTTCGTCAGAGAGGATATTTGTTTCCGGCGCCTCGGCAATCTTGAAGGCAAAGACTTGTCTATTCTTTGGCTTCGCGTTGATTGCTCAGACCACCCGCGTATCTACGCGTGCCTGTACAGGTCACACACATAGCGGCAATGCCGAGACCGACCGGCTCGTTGAGCACATGCAAATGGCTTCCGATTTTGTATCTGAGCAGATCCCATCCGCGGAGATCGTGATTCTTGGTGATTTTAACGCCCACCATGCTAATTGGCTTGGTTCACGTTCCACCGATCATGCGGGAAGATCTGTTCACGACTTTGCCTGATCTCACGCAATTGGTAACTTCGCCCACGCGAATTCCAGATGTGGGGGATCACACGCCTTCACTGTTAGACCTTCTGCTGACCTCTCACCCAGAGAACTATAAAGTATCTGTCGATGCCCCTCTTGGATCGTCTGACCACTGCTTAGTCCGGAGTGCAGTGTCCATTCCACCCTGTGTGCGGCTTGGTCGCCGCACACATGGTGGTCCATCGGGCCGACGTCGAGTGTGGCATTATACGTCAACAGATTGGGACGGGATGCGATCTTTTTTTGCGTCTTACACATGGAGGCAGATTTGCTTCTCGCTGGATGATCCAGACATCGTTGCTGATGCTGTCACTGATGTGGTGCTGCAGGGTATGGAACTTTATATTCCGTTTTCTTCAGTGCCTGTTGGTGGCAAATCCTAGCCTTGGTTTAGTCGTCCCTGTAAGATGGCACTTAGCCATAAGCGGAAATGCTACCAGGCCTGGGCCACGGCAGCGAAGTCTTGCGACGAAAACACCAGCTTGATTAAAAAGGAGTATAATTCTGCCTCGAGATCTTTCAAAAGAGCTATTGCTAGGGCAAAGTCCGAGCACATTGGCAGAATTGGCGAGAAATTGGCCCGCTTACCTTCGGTAACAAGAGCGTTCTGGTCTCTCGCCAAGGCTGTCCAAGGAAATTTTGCGAAGCCATCTTTACCATCTTTACACCGGAGTGATGCCTTGCTGGCCCATGATGCGAAAGAGAAAGCCGAACTTCTAGGCTCCCTCTTTGCTTCCAACTCGACTTTAGATGACCATGGAAACATGCCGCCGACCATCCTGCGGTGTGAAGTGTCTATGCCAGAAAAAAGTTCTGCAGAGTTCAGTGCGTAGAACACTTATTTAATTGGACGTCAACAAGTCGAGTGGGCCCGATGATATCCCTCCGATTGTTCTCAAAGTGTGTGCTCCTGAACTGGCACCGGTTTTAACGCGACTCTTCCGGCTCTCCTATTCATCAGGTATTGTACCGAATTCATGGAAGACCGCTTTAGTACATCCGATCCCTAAAAAAGGTAACCGCTCGGATCCGTCCAATTACCGACCTATAGCTATAACTTCCTTGTTTTCCAAAGTTATGGAATCCATAACAAACTGCCAGCTCTTAAGGTACCTAGAGGAGCACCAGCTGTTAAATGATCGTCAGTACGGTTTCCGTCGTGGTCGTTCAGCTGGTGATCTTTTAGTTTACTTAACACTTCGATGGGCGCAAGCAGTCGAAAGCAAGGGAGAAGCATTGGCTATCAGTTTGGACATAGCGAAAGCCTTCGATCGGGTGTGGCACGAGGCGCTTCTATCGAAGCTTCCTTCTTACGGTCTTCCTGAGAAATTATGTACATGGATCACTAGTTTTTTGACGGGGCGTAGCATCAAGGTCGTTGTCAATGGTGCGTGCTCGGAGTCCAAACCTGTCAATTCTGGTGTTCCCCAAGACTGTGTGATTTCTCCTACTTTGTTTCTTCTGCATATCAATGACATGTTGCAAATTAGTGACAATCATTGCTATGCAGACGATACTACTGGGGAAGCCTTATACTTTGGCCGACATAATATATCGCGGGAACATGTCATCGAGAGCCGGAACCAACTTGTGTCTAAAATTGACAATCTTTTGTCTGAAATTTCGTCTTGGGGCCAGCAGAATCTGGTGCAATTTAACCCTAACAAGACACAAGTTTGCGCGTTTTCCGCTAAAAAGACTCCCTTTGTCGCATCTCCTCGATTTGAGAGCATTTCCCTTTCTGCCACAGCCTGCATTGGTATACTCGGCGTTGACATTTCGAGTAATGTTCAATTTCGTGGTCATCTGGAGGAGAAGGCTAAAATAGCCTCTAAAAAACTTGGTGTGCTCAGTAAAGCGGGACAGTATTTCAAGCCGGCCCATCGCTTACAACTATATAAAGCGCAAATTCGCCTCATATCCATATGATAGTACTGTTCTGTATGTTGGTACTGTTCTCAACTCTCGGCAGGGGCTCCACAATACCAGCTCCTTCCGTTGGACCGCATTCAACGTAGAGCAATTCGAAATGTCAATGACCGGGCAATTACCAATCGGCTTGATTCTTTAGCGTTGCGTAGAGATGTTGGGTCACTCATTGTTCTCTACCGCATTTATCATGGGGAATGCTCTGAGGAGTTGTTTGGTTTGATTCCAGCCGCTGATTTCCGCTTTCGGACATCGCGTCAGAGCTTAAGGTTATCATGCCCATCATCTCGATGCGTGGCGGTCTACAACTGTGCGATTCCGAAGATATTTTTTACCTCGTATAACACCTTTGTGGAATCAGTTACCGAGGGCGGTATTCCCAAACGATTATGACTTAGGAACCTTCAAGAAAAGAGCGTACTCATTCCTTAAAGGACGGCAACGCATCTGTGATACTCCTGGTGATGCGGATGTCCGTGGGCGGAGGTGATCACTTTCCGTCAGGTGACCCACTTGTTCGTTTGCCTCCTCTTCTATAAAAAAAAAGTATCTGAACCTTGTTACATGGCGAAAATAATTTAATTTCATTTTAATAATTAAAGAAACTTTTTATTTAAGAAAAAACCTAAGTACATAAATTTTTTTACAAACAAAAATTTTTAACTTTTGGAAAATCACCACGGATACCCGTCGCTCTCGGGGAGAGCAACAAACTATGTCGGACTCGAACCGACTAAAAACCTTCACGCCGCCCGGCTAGGAGCGAGATGGAATTGTTTGCACATTCACCATCTGGCTTTGCGCATACGGTCCGTTCCCCGCTGGGCCTCCTCGCGCGCCGAAAGAGGAGCGTCTCCGGACGTTGGAGTCGGCACACAGGCGTTCGAGCCCAACCCACTGCTGGACGGAGAAAGCGTCCGGCAGCTCCGCTTAGGAGTTTCCGAGTAGGGGTGTGCCCGTAAGATGTCGTATCTTCTGGTGCCCTTGTGTAGATATTTTCCAAAGCATCCATGCCCGGAGAGCACCTTTACAAGTCAGAAAGTCAGCGACTCGAACCGCTGCTGCAACCACCATCGGAGGACTGGTCGGATAGCCTCCACCGGCGCCTGTCTAGAGACAGGTGGGCCTAGGTCCTCCTTCCACTGCTCCGACGTGGTCTCCTTTGCCTGCATGTGCATGCGTCTAACGCGAGTAGAGCCTCGCACCCTCGCCGACGACACCGCAAATTATGCGTCAGCGAGAACGCGTGCTTGAAGCTCCAAGGCGAAGCATTTTAACTTAGTATAACACTATTTTATATCTCTTAATGTGATGATCAGCAAATCCTCACCTCACTGAAATATTTTATATCGTATGTATGTATGTGGAGGCCTTGGAAAATAATTATTTATATTTTTCATGTAAGTAACATGTAAATATAGAACACGTCATTTGTAATCTCATTTTTGACTAGCGCGGGTATCACATAAAATGACAGGAACGAGTCGAATGAATGTGGTGTAGCGAATGGTTATTTCGTACATTTAACGAGACATTAATGAGATTTTGAAACGGATATCTTGCAAAATGTATTTTGTTTCTGTCTGATTTCAGGAGAAATCTCCATTCCGGGATCGTTCACACGAGGAACAACGTGATAAACAATATCCTTTACAATATCTTTAAATATGCAAATGAATTTCTATTTCCCGTGGTCAATGCATCATTTAGCTTATTCTTTTGTTATGTTAGTTATAGTCAGGCTTTATCTGATCTTCTTTTATATCAAAGAATCTTCATATAAGAAATCTATATTCATTTTTAGGACAGGCCAACGTCTGTCGACTCCTCAAAATACACATATTCTTATGTTAGAACTTATAAAATACCGAGTAAGCTGAAGAAGGAGAGAAAAAAGAAAGAAGTAAGACACAATGTCTACACACTATAGATACTACTGATACGTCGTTACTTTATAACCGATATCTTAGACAGTGTATACATTAACAGGCTATCCTTTTTTCGGCGCGGAATACGACAATTTCGAGCACTGAAGCTATAACGACAGTAATGGGTAAGGCGGTAGAACTAATCTGGGTGACTGCAGTAGGGCACACAAAGTATCTTCACGCCCATATCCCCGAAGAGGTAGGCAGAGGTACAACCAAGGCACCCACGGCTAGCCGAAGACACTAAGTCCCACAATGTGATAGGTGGCAAGCCTATC
>NJDC01000299.1:17209-28461 GCA_002245475.1 Calephelis virginiensis | reverse complement strand
AGAATGAAATTAATATTTATAAATACAAATGGTTTTTGTTTATAGATTTGGTTTTGTAAAAATACAAATAATGATATTTATTAACCTACGATTATTAATGCTTTAAAAAGCATATCAATTTTGCATTATTTTGTTCTAAGTAAATATTTTCCGATTTTCCAGTGGAACTTATAAAAATCGGTAATAGATTTTGTTAACATTTTTCGATAATGGCACGATACTATTTAAGAATCGCAAAAAAACTTAACATTGCTTATGTCACTTTCGTCTCGGAGATTAAAAAACGGGCTACAGTGTCATAAGCAAATTAACACGACGTATTTTCAGTATTCGAATTTACGATTTAAAAACCAACAAAAAAGGTAAAATAGGCATCGCAGAGCGTTGTTTGTATTTGGACCACATTGTTCATTGTAAAAAAAAACAGCTGATTAAAATTGAAATCTATTTAAGTTTTCTCATTTTATAAATAAATTTTGTAATGACACAATGATACAAAAATGGTTATTTTGATTTAAATGATGTATGGGAAGGGCTATTTCTGAAATACGGCAGTCAAAAACCCAAAACACTGCAATCTATTTTATATCAATGGCAATCTTTTGCTTAAAGACAAATTTATCTGTGCATTCAAAGACTACAAAATAGGTATTAGGTATACTCTCTAGAAGCTTTTGTGTTCCGATGTAAATTGTGCGTTATAAATTTAGATTTTGTGTAGAAATAGTTGTATATTGTAGCAATATTCATGAAGATGTGTCCATTAGTGAAATATAATTTGCGTTTTTATCAGTAAAAGATGTGATGAAAAAAGATTTTATCAAAAAAAAAATTCATGGCTTGTCAGTCGCCATTTTATAAAAGTGACATTTATCGGTTTACCACGTGATATATGATGATAGTAGGTATTTTCCATAGAAGGGTTATTTTATTATTTTAATATCGCAACAACCATACTTTTTTTCGTAAAAACAATATTAATCTTATTGATAACTGACCTATTTCAAAGTTTTGTGATAATTCGTTGGTGACTTCTCTTGTCCATGTGTGCGGCGTACCTACAAATCAAATTTAACGTCAGTGTTGCAACATGTTTCTTAGAGTGACATATGTCAAATATTTACGGTGGACAGCAAACGTCAGACGTCAGCGTGCTTCCTATTTAACTAGTTATAGGTGCCTACGGCACAAAAATAAACAACATTAAGCAGGTATTGTATCAATGAATGTGTGTAAAACAACTTTACATTTCACCACAACGTTTTGTACAAAAAATCAAGAATAGGCTAGTATGAGTGCTTATTACAGATTTTTTACAGTAGTTCGTACCTACCTACACTTTATTGTTGCACATAAACCTATACGACGTAATACGTAATTTCATTTATTGTAATTGAATTAATTGATAACACATGTAGGCTTCAGTAGGTAGGCACCTACTTTATATTATGTCTAAAATTTACGATTTCTATAAAATAATAAGTGTCTAGAAATGGTAGTTTCTACTTTTTAGTCTCAGCCATGTGTTACTAGTCTGTGGTGTCAACTGTCAACAATCGGCCATTACTTACAATGAACAAAAACTTACTTTAAAATGCCAAAATTATTAGAAATATTGTAATTACTGTGACCTTTATTTAAAAAAAATATTAGTAGTGAAGTGATACCACCAGTAACAATAGTGGACATAAGATTTAATTAGATTAAGTTTATCAAGATCATTCGAAGTAACAATGACGTTTTAGTCGCAGCCATTTTTTAACATTTTACTGCTTAGTTGTTTTTTCAGTTATGTAAGGTAAGTATAGTGCAAACGTTTTTAATTTGTCTTTTATAATTAAAGAATATTGGTAACGACTAAAAATATTTAAATTGGTTTTAATGGAGCTAATAAATTTATTCAAGTCTGCCACTTGAGTAGTTGTTGTTGCTGTTTTTTAATTTTATCCCAGTCGGAGAAAGGCAAAGGATCTGAGCCCATACAGCCACGTGTTCCGTATTAATAAATCTTTTTCTTGTTGTATATTTTCAATTCATGTCTTCCGTATTCATTCTTTATTTCAGTCATTAGTCACTAATTTACAAAGTCATGTCTGGTCTTGAGTAAAACGGTGGTTTCGTTACACAAGCTCGTCTGAGATTTGGCGGCAGCGAGGAAATTGACGTTTCACTAATTTCTTCATGATTATTTCGTTTGTGCACTTTCACTGAACAAATTTAAACTAATTCCCAGCTAAATTAACCAATTTTACTCATGTTTTACACTAAATTCAATAATTGTGAAAAAATTACTACCATCTTCATTCACGATGGCGCCAAAACTCCCACTTGACTAGGTTTTGAAAAGCCAAGTTTTTCTGTTTTAGTTTTTTTTGCATGAGCGTGAACTTTTGCCATTAGTCAAATTTAATTAATTTTCATCAATTTGTTTTCCATATTTACCAAAATCGGGCGTAACTTATTCCAAATAAGTCAAGAGTCATCATTATTTATTTCCATTTATTTCCATTCTTCATTTACTCGATGACAGATTGCCGCCCATTTAATTTCGTGTCGTTTACATTAAAATGTAACAGATCATCGACGGGTAGTGACGTGCTACACATAATGATTTCTATAGAAACTATATCTAACTATAAACATAACACGATAACAGACCAGGTTTTAAAAGATGTTAGAATCTAAACTACTGCCGAATACTTGTGTACAAAGGGGATTGAACTTTTTTGTATGAAGCCGGCTTAGTGCCCAGCCGCCATTTTGTGTTTTTTTTCAAAATGGCGGCGCACGATAATTCTTACGAATGTGAATAGTGGACACTTGTACAAACAAAAAATTTTTAGGATTAACATATCCTAAAGCGTCATGTTACAGAATTATTTCCAAAACAAAACGATTTGGCCCAAATCAACAAAATTATATTCAAAGTTGTATTTTTATTTGTATAAATTATACTGAAACAAAAACACAAAATGGCGGCGGTCGACTAAGCCATAAAGGTTCAAACCCCCATTAGTTATATTAAAGTATTTATATTTATATATAATTATAATATTTCATTTCATTACAAGATGTTACGCGTATGAATTCTTGATTGATAATGCCTACTTATTTAATATTTTCGGAGCTGGTATAGATATAGGTAAGTATCCCTCAATGAAACGAAATAATTATAACGACAGGTAATATTTATTTATTTCAATCAAAATCTGATGAATCGTTACACTCACTCGATTAGCTCTCCCCAACATTTATTATAAGTTCCTGTTCTTGTATATTGTCGAATGCCACATGAATTTTCCAATCCAACGCTAGAATATTGTGGCTACCTTTCACAACTTTTTCCCAGTTTTCGGCAGTTACTTCCGCACAAGCATTTTTAAATCTAACACCTTGTTTACCGTAAAAAGGGGACGAGAATTGTATCGAGCGTCGTGTCCTTTTATTTGTGCCCATATTAGTTCTATAGTATTGTACTGGCAAAGATACGGCGGAATTCGAATAACCTATATAGATTTTTCAAATTCGGCTCACATTCGGCAACTATTTCGTCGGTATTATATCTATAAGGGAGGCTTTCTTTCGATTTTAAAATATTCACTAATTGTAATTTTATTTTTTCACTAAATATTTTTTCGAAACCTTCATCACTTAATACCGCTGGTTCTTTATCATCTCTGCTAACGTCAACACATTTCAGGTCGTCTGTTTTATTTGGTTGATAGTTTCTGTATCTGAACTAAGAACCTTTGCACTTTTTTGTTTTACGCGTCGGTATATCCGATATAGTTTATATCGGCAATAGATAATATTTAAATTCGAGTGATACGATTTAGAAACAATTTCAAATGTGAGGAAAAGATGCAGATTATTAATTTATCGAAACCAGATGTCTGTGGTAGGTCGGGCATTGTCCTGCATGAAAACTGCATTCTGTGCCAGGTTGACCATAAATGCACCGACATGCTCATTAAGGACCTCTTCCATGTATCTTTGTCTAGTCAAAGTCCTATTTATTCTACGAGCACTAGCTCTGCGATTTTGTAAAGAAATGCCTGCCCACACATGTACAGAACCGCCATGATATGGTACCTTCTTGGTTAATCTGGTATCATTACTCTTGATCAATCTTTAACAGTCCAATTGGAGTCCCGTGCATATATAAGTCTTGATACACTTAATTTAGGAGCATTTGCTGGTCGAAGTGACTTTAAATTGGCTCCAGCAGGCCGTCCCTGCATTTGGGTTGCTCCCTCCGAGATATAGAAATTGTTACGTCATTGAAGTTGCCGTTAAAAACAATGCAGGGACGGCCTGCTGGAGCAAATTTAAAGTCACTTCGACCAGCAAATGCTGATCATCGTGTGCACCAAATAGCGATCTCCTCTCTTTGTAGTACCACCTATTCTTGGCATCCGCAGACTAGAGACGGTTTCCCGAAAACGTTGTAGAAATCGTTCAACAGTTGATAACAACACACCGACTGTCCTAGCCGTATCACGCTGACTTGGCCCAGTTTCTAGCAATGTAAGGATTCTGATGCACTCTACAAGTGTATGTGACATAATGAATTAGCTAATGGAGATTGAGATAAGATTCAAAGACGACTTATTTATACCGTCATAATATCACATCGACAATAAAGTTAAAAACAGATACATGGAAAAATATCAATTATTATTTTTAGTATGTTTTGTGTCAGGACTTGATAAAAACCTAGGAGTTGCATGTATTATTTGAAAACATATTAAATTTTGAATTGAACACAGCTTATTTTCTTAGGAATGATATTTTTATGTTGAAGATATTCAGGTTTCTTTAACCAATCCTAATTACTTGCTTTTTAGTGTATTTCCTAAAAAAAACCTGTGAAAAACGGTTTAACGCCGAGCAACCGCGTAACAAACGTACTTAAATTATAAAAAAAAGTAAGCGGAAAATTCACTTAACAGACTTGAATGGGGGCTAGTCATTCAGTCTGTGTCATGTTTGCTAATATAGGATCGGTACATGCCGTCCGATAGACTTGCTCGTCGATTTGCTTGTCTGTGATGGCCGTGACGGGCAAGTCCGCGGGATTGCCTGTCGGACCTCGCTACTATGTCTGATGTGCAAACATCAAAGATCTTGAATGAAATCATCCTAGCTACCAGTAACATCGAAATTTAATCAAAGATCTTTCTAGATTATATACATGCTATCTTTAGTCTATTTTATTTTTTATTATATATTATGTGTACTCGTTACATTGTTATAAAATCTTTGTTGTATTAATATAGTTTCACATTATATACAGGTAATGTAACGGTATATATAAAGGTAATTCTAATAATAATAATAATAGGTTTGCATAATTACTTAAAATAAGTGACCAAAACAGACTCATTGTACCTGCACTTCTGGATTCTCAAGTGCACTCGGTACTCGGTTGGACAGCTTACAGGTGACGGCATAGTGCTGAATCTTATAATTTTATGCTTGTATCGTCCTATATATATGTAGCGGTTCATATGACCCATCTATTTTAGGCATGAGCCTGTAGTCTATAATGGCAGATGCGGACGCTTATGCACAAAACTTAAAACCGTTAAATCACTATTTTAAATCAAATTTAACTTTCGAACTTCCCAATCGATAATACTGCTTAAATTTTGAAGGTTACTAATATAAAAAGCAAAAAACAGTATCTTAACGTCCATATCCCCGAGGAGGTTGGCAGAAGCATATCCAGGGCACCTACGAGTAGCCACAACGTGTGGTGACCAGACTATCGCCAACCGGGCAACTTCTAGGTTACTAATATTGTAGATGTTTTTTATTTACCCGGTATATAGTAATAGGTTATCTGGCTTGGCTGTTCAAAGTTCTGATAAGTCTTTAGCTGTGAAAAGATCTAACACAATAAAAATAGTTTCATTTATGGTCGAGATAGGGTACTAAATAAATTTTTGTTTTGAAAGTAATAACAAATATCTGTTTACAAATATGTTTCTTTATGACGCTAATATAATGCCAATAAAAATGCTAAATTGATTCTAAGTGCAATAATTCATTTTGCTAAATAACTTTAAAAAATGCCAAATTTAGCAGTAAAATTAGCCAAAACGCAACACCGATCAAACCGGCAGTAAACGTATTGAATAATATTAGTTGTATTAGTTGTTAATTAGTACATACTGTATTGAACGGGTGGAATGGGCGTCTGTCCTAAAAATTTATCGAAGCTTGAATATAGATATTAGAACTTTGACCAGTGGAATAGTCTGTGTCATCTTTGCTAGTGTGATCCATCGCGAACAGTACTTGCCTGTCGCGTGTCCGAGTGATCTCATTTTGTCTGCGCGGGTACAGTCTTGCCCGTTCGTGAACGCTCACTACGGGTCGTCCTCGCTAGGGACGGGTCGTCGACGACTAGACTGTCTAATACTTTTCATGTACTAGTCTATTAACTATAAATTTTAAAGAAAGAAAAACATTCGCTACAGACAGGATTTGAACCTGTAACCTTTCGTCTCAAGCCGACGACTGTTCTAACCATTTGAGCTATTGATGATTCAAGTGCTGTGGCGAAATTTTTAATTCCTTTCTTTACCGTTAACGCGGGTAGTCTATCAACTAGTTACTAGTACTTAATGTGTCAACGAGTTTGTCTATCTAGACGTTGTGATGCCTACAGAGTATATAGCTAGACTCTATGTATCATTAATTATTTCACAGTAAAATTTTGTGAAGAATAAAGATGCATGCAGGCATGGTATTATTGATTGAAGTATGAAAGGATGGATGTTTGCCACTCCATCAAACAAAAATTACTGAATGAATTTTAATGATACTTTACAATATTATACCACACAAGTTAGATTAGCATGTAGCCTGACTACACACACTATTAATACAATATTTATTTAGGTAGGTACTTTACACAATTAATAATTTAAATTCAATGGAATTGCTAAAAACCGACCTTAATTTCAATATTAGGTCGTGTAAGTACTTATACAAAAATACCTAGATGATCTATCGCCTTTGTGGTTTAGCGGTCCAGCGTCGGACTTGACTTCATGAGGTCCCGGATTTGATTCCCGGGTCGGGCAAAAAAAAAATGAAAACGTCATCGGCTCGTCGTGGTTGCCTTGGTTGTGCCTCTGCCTCCTTCTTCGGGGATATGGTCGTGAAGATCCTTTTTTTTAACCTAGATGATTTTTACCGGTTTCCCTGAGATTCCATCATCATCACTCTTGAATCTCGATATCATGCGAATTGGAAATTGGAATCGTATATTATGTCATTTAATGTACTTTTGAACGCAGTACTTGCGGATTATTACCATTTAGTTAGGAATAAATTCAACGAATCCGATAAAATAATTTCTTCTTTACTATTACCTAAATGTTAATTATTTGCCAGTATTGTGTTCAAGAGTACCTAAAGTGGCATACTCGATTCCAATATCCAATATTGCATGATCGATCTTCAAAAGGAACCCTACATAACCTGACCAACCCAATTTAGTACCACCCATTGGTTTGGTATGTAAACATTTATTATTGTTACTAAAATTAAAGTCCGATTTTTTAATCTCTGAGACTGAATTGACAGATCTAAAAAGATGTTTAAAATAATAACTGATTTATTTCTTATAGTGCTGATATATAATGCCGATTTTTGAAATGTAAGTTAACGTCTATTATTATTCATGGAAGAATACTATTTCTTTTCAAATTGATTTTTGATTTGTTTGATTCTGATACCCTAAATTTATCACTAATGACACTGGTTTCCATTTTTAATAAACAGTGTAAAAGGAGGAGTGATAGAATGTTCGTCGTTCTATTCCTTTATTTTTGTGTATGTTTATTACGTATGTTAATCGATTTTTCTGTCACTTCAAAACCAATTTCAAAGATTTTTTTTTATTTAAGACAGCGTACTTCCAAAGTGGTCCTATTTTCATGAAGTCTGGACCTGATAATAGAAGCCCATAGTTGAGGAAAATAATCTCTTTTTGATGTAATTAGACAAGATAATATTGTTGTAATCAAAGTAGGTTTTTAGCCATTGTACTTATCTTTGAATTATGTTACCCTCGTTCGTCCTTATATCTATGGAGTATTTCAATGCTTCAGTTGTGCCTGTTATGTGCAAGTTATGAATTGTACAACTCTTTGAATAAAAATGACTGAGAAGTAGGGTAGCAAATATAAAAAAAAAATACAAGCTAAACTCCTCTAGTTTTTGACGTCGATTAACAAAATGTAAAAAAATTAAAATCTCAAATTACCTACTCGCAATTATACGTACGCACGTCCGAAATAATAATAATACAAGAAGTTTAAATAAAAAATAAATTTTTAAAAATTAAAATTTAAAATCAACCGTTCGAAGAGTATTCAACGCACATCCCTAGCCCGCGCTCAGACATGAGATGACACCGACACACGTCTGTTTTTATTATATCATATATTATTAACTGTGCGATAGTCTTTAGAGCCCGCGCAGACATCACAAGCGTTTAGGCGTTCCACGTTCCGAGTTCTACGGTCAGCATTGTTTGTAATTAGCGAACTACTATAGGGTCGCGCAGACACAACGGCAGTCGGACCGCCGATGGCGCCGGTCAGTGCGAACGCCCGAGTTCTTACGTTCTATTGTCAGAAAGTCAAAGAACTCGCGAAACGCCACGCTTACAAGATGCCTCCACCTAAAGATTAATTAAGTTAGTAAGGGGAAGGTGACTTTTGTATGATCTAAATGATTCCGATTATAAAAATCGTCATAAGATAAAAGCATGGCTTAATATAGCTACAGAAATGGGCGTAGAAGACGGTGAGTGGAAAAAAAATCAATTTTTCTTATAAAATATTCATTTATTTCAAAAAGGTACATATACTTATCTGCAGTATTGGGCTAAGAACTCACTGAGTGGTTTCAATCTTATAAATTGGCTTTGGGCTGAATTAATGCGATTTCTAGACGATTTGAATAAAAAAATAGATCATAAGACACTAATGTCAACTGTGAGTCTCAATCACATCTAAGAAATACACAAGAATACTTGAATTCCAGCACACAGAAGAAAGTATCGATCCTAGCTTACAAAATAAGCTCAATTTAAGCAAACAAGAAAACACTATTTCAATTACACACGAAAAATCAAAGGTTTCTCATAGTGAGTCGCATTTTTCAGCCCAGAAAACCGAGCTAAGAAGAAAGCAACTAAAAAGTACTGAAATACATCCTTATGAAAAACGAATAATAGTCCAAAATGGATGAATCGGATTACTTCTTCTTAAATTACGCTCAAACTTTTAAGAAACTCTCTAATGGGATACAAAGTGTGATAAAATTAGAAATCGCTACGTTGTTTGCACGGTACGAACAAAGCGATGATGATATACCTGCGTGGCAGTTTTAGCACTCATCAGGAATACCCATTAGTCATACGCAGTCCTTTGTTGGTATTTTTACGGCCGAACTCCACTTATCTCAGAGAAACTTCTACTCCTGAAATGACTAATGTGGCTCAAGAAGATTCGGCCACACAAAATGTAACAAAATATTATGAAACAATAAAGTATACGATTAATAAGTCTTGAGACTAAAAATTACTTTAAAAATACTGCCACCCTTTCTTTTGTAAATAAAGTTTTTCTCCAATTCCTGACTTCTTTCTCTATTTCATGTTGTATATGATTATGCAATTCATTAAAACTATTGTCATTCGAAAGTAAATATGGAAACGTTCTTTATCTTTAAGTGATTCTGCGGGGTTAGAATGAACACAGTCGTCTTGACACGAATGTTTCGTTTTGGCCCGCATTGAAATGTCAAACTCAAAAAACGTAGAATATCCATGCAAAACAAAACGTGACGTCGGCGATAGACGATAGTACGTCATGAAACGTTAGCGAATGAATGACATTGTTAGAAATTCGTAGAATAATGTGCTCAAAACTAAGATTTGAGAGACGAATTCGTTTTGGAAACAAGACGAACGTTCGTTTTGCCTGCGATCGTCTTGTATGCCACGTTTCTAGAACTAATCATATAGTCAGCCACGTTTCCCGTATGTTTCATATTTATTATTCACGTAATTTTAAATTATTTAGTATAACGTTTTGATTACATTTTTGTTTATTTTTTCTTTTCTTGTTTTTTTCTTCTTATTACATTTTTTGTACTACGAATGAATTAATTTTGCTCCTCCAGTTTTCTATCTTCTGCAATATTGAGTATCACGAATTGCTACTTATTTTATTTATTTATTTTCATGATATTGGAAGGCAAAAAAGCAGACGAATGTCCTGATGGTAAGAAATTCACGCCACCCAGAGACACCAAAGGTAGTAGGTAATGATGCGTTACCAACCTGGGGCGAAACGACGCGATCGTGCCTAGACGAAAGTGTACATTCTAGCCCCGCTGGTAAAAGAACACTAAACTCTCTTTTTTCATCTCGCTCAGTGCCAGTGTCTTTTTTCTTTTTTGACTTTTTAAAGTCCACAAGAGTAATGCTTCATTTTCTGAAGACTAACTGGTATCGTTGGTAATCAATCATATAATCTATGCTGGGTGGCAGAAGAGTGGTCTAGTCCATACAAAGAACCTGGAACTACACAAAAAAATATTTGAAAAATCTGAAGTAATATACATATAATATATAGCCCGCTGTGCCCGCGAATTCACCTACTTGGAATTTAACAAGAAGTTATTTAGTTTGTTTAGTTAATTTTCAATTTTTTAAAGATCAAAGTATAATTAGTTACTCCTAATTGACAACATAAGCACAATAATATTAAATAATGTTGTCAGTGTGATATCAAAGTCTCTTTTTCATATAATTAATTTATCATTTTTAGACGAAAAAAATCCTGATCGTTTAAAAAAAATCTATTTTCAAGCCGTTACTTGGGGAATTGTGTGACATGAACAATTATAGACCAATAACTTTAATTCCAGTAATTTCTAAGATTTTTGAAAAAATAATGTATGAAAAATTATACAGTTATCTACTTCAGTTTAATTTATTAAAAAATAATCAATACGGATTTAAAAAAAGGTAGGTCTACAGTTTATGCATGTTTCGACTTAGTTAAAAAGGTAACAGAATGTCTAAATAGTAAAAAGTTTCCCCTTGCTGTATATTTAGATATGAGTAAAGCGTTTGATTTTGTATCACATAAAATTTTGTTAACGAAACTTGAGAGATATGGTATTAGAGGTAATTCATTAGAATGGTTTAAAAGCTATAT
>NJDC01000299.1:0-15132 GCA_002245475.1 Calephelis virginiensis | reverse complement strand
CTCATACACCCACATACAATCGCACGTTAATCTCTCACACACACACCTTAAGACAAACAGTCAGATACACACACGCCAACACATGCACGCACACGTACACACCCGTTCGCCAAGACACGTCTAACATCCCTCTCTTAAAAAATGTCGCTCAAAATAAAATTTATTAGTTTCTTCTATCTATGTATAGATAAGTGTGAATAAAAACAATTACGAAATAAATATGTTTTTGTTTCGTTTCAGCTGTAAAAATGAATAACGAGAATATTAAAGTTTTTGAATCCAAAATTACCAGAAATATCACAAAATATAGTAACGATTTTAGTGAGATTACAAATATCGTTCCTGCAAACCCTGTTTCAGCGGATTGTAAAACTTTTGATTATTGTGATTATAAACCTAGAAGTGACAAATATTATGTTCCGAAGAAGAGAACTGGATTGTCAAAAGTGAAAACTGTTAGAGATATTAGAAGTGAATTTGTGAAAGATGTATATAGTTACTTACCTATTGAACTGGAGAAACAGCGAAATTATTTATTACGTAAAATTAGACATGGATCTTCGAAAACAGAGAAAACGAAAGAATTTGCTAAAAATATAATTAAACATGATAACCCAATCTGCAAGACGGCTTGGCACATGTTAATGAATATCAACCCATATGAATATGCTTATCCTACACAGTTTGTGCTGTGGAAAGGAAAACGCATACAAGTGAATGGTAGTAAAGGAGGAGCCCATCAGTACATATGCAACTACGACATAGGAAAAATATCTAAAGGTCCTGGTAAGAAAATATGTTCGCCTAAAAATAGTAGCTTATTGAATAAAAAAAGAAGTTTACTTGAACATTCACTTAAAGTTGAATTTAAGCCAGGACCTTTAACTAGAAAAAAATATTTGGATACATCGTACCAGAAATATCAGTTTGGTGACATGGAACTAGTAAATTTACCAAAACCTGGATTAGAAATTCGACCAGCGTTAAATAAACCACTAGGACCTTCTATCACCACTTTTTTGTATCAGACTTATATTCCAGACTTCAATAGTGTCATATCCGCGAAATGGGCTGAATTTGCAGTATCTGTGTTGGGAAGTAATGTAAGTGATAGAGAAGCTCAGTTGAATGAAAGCTGTACCATCTCCTTTGACTTAAACTACAAACGTTCTCAAAATAGGCTGCTTATGCGGCATGATAGTGATATGATTAAAAGAAATGGTGTTATTAACGATCCACTTATCAAAAAGTTTGAAGAAGAACACTCTGAATTTGAGATTATTTCGGAAGTGGGAAACATCTTAAATGAAATGTTGAGAGCTGTTGATATCAGCATACGCCAGGATCAGATGTATACAGGAGAAGATGAACTAAGAGATATTTCAGCAACCGATGGGAACAGTAGTGGAAACTCATTATTTTTATCCAAACCTAAAAAAAAATATAATGAACTTGATAGACTTGATGTAACAGTAATTAGAATTTCAGAAAACACAATGGATGACTCAAGTGTATCATGTAAAAACGATTACTGTAAGTTAGGGTGTGTATGTGCTTCCTTGAGTTCTAGTCTTAAAACAATAAATCATTGCAGTAACATTGGATGCATGTTTCAATGTAAGTGTGGCTTCTTAAGTTATGATATATCTGATTATTTAAATAGCAATTCTGAGATAACTAATTTTGTTACTATTGACAAAATCTCTCGCAATAAACTAGCAAAAGAAGAACAAAAGTTTCATCAAACCGTTATTGTAACTGATGAAAAAAGTATTTTGTTGAAATCGCGAAAACGAGATTGGAAAACATCAAGAAAATATAGCGAGTTTTATAGTCACATGAAACTTAAACCCGATACTGATTTTAAGAAAAAACTCTCAGTTACAGTTCTGAAATTGAGTGTTACTAACGTAGAACCTTTTTGTATGGTACATAATTTGTACAAATGTTTTTGTAGAGGAATATTTACCCATACTCATAATACTGACGCGTTTGAAGAAACTGCACCTAATCACCCAACAGCTAATGAAATTATACAACAAAATTCAGAAAAGGATAAATTTAAGCATCATGAACAAGAAATTCAAAGTGGCTCATGTCAAATAAGTCTCCGCTCAAAAAGAAATCGAAGTAAAGATTCTATTACCGAGTCCATATCAAATGTTGGAAAAACTACAGCATATTATACAATGAGCGATAATGATACAAATATCGATATCTGTGCGAGATTGCTACCATTCAAGATAAGAAAATTTTGTAATAGCTTTTACAAAGATATGAACAATAAAATCAAAACATTAGAACGAAATGACAAAAGATTACAAACTAAATTGCTAAGTATAATGGGAAACTGCGAATGGATAGAAAAGGACGAATCACCAGATTTTATTGAGAGAGCTCATCCGGTACCAGAGTTAAAAGATTTATTGACTACCTTTGCTGAAGGAAAATTACAGTCTTCTCCTACGGCCCCTGTTATGGTTAAAACGATCTCTAAAGACGTAAACAGCAAGAGTTTTTCCTATAAAGTTAAATTAGTCTCTTGGTTAGAACATAATTATAAACAATATAGAATGAGAATAGACCAAGGAATTGTACAAACAAGCTTAGATCCACCAAAACCTGGGACATTAGTACTACATCCGTGGGATTTTATATTAACTAGATACCGGGAAAGAAAAAATTATTTTTTGACATCCAAGCAGAAACCTTTTCGAATATTTTTAGCAATTGATATTAAAAACTCCTTTTTTGATAATTGTGTTAATATTAGTGATATTCCTTGGTCTGATCTTTACAAATATCCGATTACTGTTAAAAATTTGTTAACTAATGCAACTGACCTATTAGACAACTTTTGTATACTTTACGGGCTCTCAAATTGCTGGGAATTAATTGGCTCGGTAACCAAAGTTCATGAAAGCAGAAATAATAAGTTGCAAGATCTTAAATCCACTGAAGATGAAATCGACTTATCAAATGAAAACGAATCTGAGAACAGTAGCGGAAATTCTCAGTGGTTACCTGACATATCCAAAACTAATAGTAATACAACAATAGAAACTATTACCGAAAAAAGTAGTGAAAAAAGTAATACAGTTACGGTTGACCATAATATTAGTACAAAAACAACTGCAGCTCATAACAATAAATGTAATATAAATAATATGATATCACTTGAAATAACATCTAACGCAAATATAACAGAAGTGCTAAAAGAAAAATGTAATACAAAAAGTGAAGAAGTTTCCAAAAACGAGAGTAGTACAACTAAAGAAATTAAAAGTGATTTTTCAAAATGGTTTTTGATGAACATAGAAAATGATTTTACTGAGATTCAGTTTTACGTAAAAGGATTTTTCGTGAAATATTCAAGTTTAATTAATGCTATAAATGTAGCTCGAGTTACAAATAAAACTGTTCGACTATCATCGCAGAAATGCGTTACTCAACAAGAACCTCAATTTGGTATATATGCTATACCAATAAAAAATAAGTGTTGTGTTTTTATAGGTCCATATGAAAAAAACGAATTGCTAGGTATTGAGACACTAAAAAGAGCAGTACAGGTAGAAAGAAATAGAACTAGGGGTATTTGGATAACAACTAATAAAATAGATAATATGAATGTTATTGATGACCCCCTCTCTTTTATACCTTCGACAGATACTAATGCTGATGAAGTAGTACATTTAATAAACGATACTAATTTAAGTGAAAATGACGATATCATTTCGCCAAGTAGTGCGTCTAACAATACGTTAAAGCGCAAATTGCCAGAAGCGTTTAAAGTAGTAAAACCAATCAAAATTCCCAAAACAAATGGGTTCTATCAACTTGCTGCAAACGGTCATTTGCAGCAAATTTCTCCAACAAAATTACAGAATTCAAATAATGAATTTATTACCTCAACACCGTTTAGAAAATCTGTATTGAAAAATGCTGGAGTATCACAAAAAGTTTTAAAAGTCACATCGGCACCGTCCATCCGACCTTTATTTAATAATGCAACTAGGAGTGACAATGATAGCACTTGTGAGCTCGTGAAGAAGAAACCAATAGCGGAGATATCTCCTCAAATAAAACAAACGACCACAGTTAAAAGTGTGAATAATGATTTAGCAACACCAAAACACGAGCGAAGTATGTTTGTGCTAAAACCAGACGAAATCAATAAAAGGTTAATGGAAAATAAAATACTGAATGAACCAGTAAGATCCGAGAATCCAATGAAAATAAGTGTAGATAGTAAAATCGATATGAGTAATGAAATTAATATGGACATTGAAAATTTTATTGCTACATCTGTTGAACAAAGCTTACCCACCAATGATATTCATGTAATTTCTGATGACGAGGAAAAGGAACAGTCTAAACCTGAGAAAAATTATGAAGATGTATACATTTTTTGTAAAAATATAGATATTGGATGGATACCTGGCAAATTGAAATGCGGTCTTCTTAGTTTTGAGTTCCCGGGATTTAAAGAAACAGATTACTACGAACCGTCAAAAGCTATTAACAAAATTAATCAGTAAGTACACCTAACCTTTATTTGTATAATTATAAAATAGTAAATAAATTGTATAATTAAAAAAATATTTTTAAGATAAAATTATTAATTATTTTAAAGACTTAGATATTAAACGTATTTGTAAGAAAGTTTTTTTGCAAGCATGAAAGGAAGCAAGTAAGCATATGTACTACATGCAGGCAAACTAATATTATTTACCTATTAAACCAATTTCAAAACCCACAAAAAAATCGTTTTGAAGACTTGGAAAGGGATCTCGGATAACGTTCTATGGTGATTCCGTTATTGATAAACCTAATTTTTTTGGATTAAGTATAGGTACGATACCCCTAAGGTGGTTTTAAATTTTAACTATATATTTTATTATTATACTATATGTAAATTTATCTATACAATAGGTGTAGAGATTTAAAAGTTATACTTATTTATATGCATTTGAGTGTTAACTTTGACGACATCATACTGTAATTGAAGTTTGTTTCGTGCAGTTTTAATTATAAGGGATTTAGTATGTATGTAGCCCTTATTATTCATCCGATAGTAAACCTGTACCCAAGAAACGAATATAATATACAATATTAAATGTATGTATGCCTCTTTACTCTCTACTAATGTTAGAATAATGTACATAACATTATAAAAACGTCTGGTATTAAACGATATAGATCCATTTTAATGTTAGTTGCCCTCATTATTTAGAGTAAATAGCTTTTAGGTAAAAAAGTTATTCGATTATTTATTTGTAATTTTTAAACTTGTTAAACCTAGTATAGCGAACCTGATAAGACGCAACCGCCGCGTTGCCTATAGATACTATACCTTATGGTTGAGGTCTTTGGCCACTTGTGCAAGCCAACCGGCTACCTTAACGGAACACGTCACTGAGGCCTAGGTAATCTTGGAGTAATTTTTGGCGAGCTGCTACGCACCACTAAATAAGATAATTCCAAATCAGAAAGAAAGAAGTCAAAATAATTAAGTAATTTACTAACGAGTAGATATCAGTTCTTAGTTTTCAATGGCACATTTCTATCATCTAAAGCGGAACATAGTCAAATGTCCCATCGAGCCGTCTAGGTGATCATACGATAAGCACGTCGGATATTCACTCTTAACATTGCTACTGTCTAAAGCAAAGTAAGCAGACGACTTATTAATTCTTGCTAACGCAAGCTGGTTTTACGAAAGATAATATGTGCCACATACAAATTATGAACGCTAAATATCACCTCATAAGCAACGGATGATGAACTTGTAATTTCTAAAATAGACATTAAAGGATGCAGTCGTTAGTTCGTTTAAAAAAACCGTAAAAATTGTGTAACTAAGTTTTGTGTCTCCTACAGTAGGTACCACTTTGAAAGAAGGGTGGCCAAATCGTACCTGATGACGCAACTATGGCGTCACAATATGATAGGTGTATACAGTGTGATTCGCGTTAAAATGCAACCCCGAAAATGGGTGAAAGTAGACCCGAAACTATCGACGAAAATGGGTCCAAAAATTTCTACAAAAAATATATATTTTTTTTAAATGCCACTGAACATTTTTTTCCGAATTTTGACCTCTATGTACAAATAAATTTATTCCTCTCAAACTAGCAGGCCGATTTTGATGAAATAAACGACAAATCACTGCCAAGTATTTAGCGATGAGGATAAAATAAAAAATAGCAGCCGGTCACCGCACCGGTATAACAAAGGAATAAAAAAGGGTCTCTACCTGGATTTGCCCATTCTGAGTAGTAAATAAATAAATAAATATCTCAGGACAAGGCACACAAATTGAATCTAACCCCAAAGTAAGCAAATTATATGCTTGTGTTATGGGTGTTAATCAACGATTCTAATACATAGAAATACTTAAATATATACCAGAATAAATTTAATAAACACCCAAACCCGGAAATGCAGACATCTAAATGTTCATCACACAAATGCCGGCCCCCATCGGGAATCGAACCCGAGCCTCGCGGTTGGTCGATGTAAGTTAGACGTGTACGCTAGCCACTCGACCAACGAGGCCAACCAACCACCAACCAACGAGACTTTAAAAATTCGTGACTTCTGTATTTTTAGAGATATAATGTTTGATTATGTTTTATTTGAAAATTAATGCAGTCAAAAATAATAACATATTGTAAAACAAATGAAGATGTAGTAGTTTATTTCGCAGAAATTTGAGTTGATTGAAAAAAACAGTGAAAAAAAGTAATTTATTTTACAAGAATTAAAAAAAATAAGTATTTAAAGCAATTTTTTGTTACCTTTTTTATTTTTCCTCATTGCTTAATACTTGGCATGGATTTGCCGTTTATTTCATCAAAATCGGCTAGCTAGTTTTGGACGAATAAATTTATTTGTACGTAGAGGTCAAAATTCGGGAAACAAATGTTCGGTGGCGGATTTTCGTCGATAGTTTTCGATCTAATTTTATCCATTTTCGGGGTTGCACTTTAACGGGAGTCACCATGTATGTGAAAATTACCCTTACACACCTGTATGAAATCACTTAAAGACTATAATTATTAATTATTCACGTTTCTTTA
Organism: Calephelis virginiensis; assembly: GCA_002245475.1. Classification (NCBI taxonomy): domain Eukaryota; kingdom Metazoa; phylum Arthropoda; class Insecta; order Lepidoptera; family Riodinidae; genus Calephelis; species Calephelis virginiensis. Next base: position 8,050 of record NJDC01000299.1, on the reverse strand, counting down.
GTTTTTAACTAATTCAAATCAATTTTTATGTACGCATTAAATTGATATGTACGTGTGATGTTGTTGTTGTTGTTATGTTATTATTGCTTGTGGTCTAAATAAACTACACTTGCAAATTAAAAGCAACATAGAATTTCATTGAATTATCGGTCAGAATCTATCTTTGAAGCAGAGCAGACTCCACGAGCCGGCTAGACAGAAGACCCTTATAGACATCAAACTCTGAAGTCTGACAGACAGATAAGAGTAACTTGCGCTTTGACAGATATTCTATATTTTTAGTAATTCTCTGAGGGCAACGAAATAAATAAAAATAAGATCCCCGCTTATCGCTAACTACACTTTTATACGCCACAGTCGCGTAATTCGTAATTCGTAAATCGTAATTATGGATTCTAACGTCAAAAGTATTGTTGACGTTGTTATGAAAAATCGTAGCTATTTAGGTATGATTTTCAATCAGTATACTACATGAAAACTAACCAATGTAGCGTATTTTGGGACATGGCAAAAAAGTCAGGTCCAGCTCCTACAGAATTTGGCCATTGTTCTTTCGGGGCAAAAAGAACCGTAGGTCCTAGACCTAATGTCGGTATTTTTTACCTACATTTTTGCATTTATGATATTCGAAAGGGTTGTATGTGAAATACAGACAATATACACACCACAAGTGTACTAGGTACTGGTATATCAAGCAATCATATTTTTGGCATTTTGTTATTAAAATTAATTTATGTTTCCATCTTTCACAGGGTACTTTCTAGAAAAGTATTCGTACCGAAAAGTGTGATACCGAAGTGGAAAATGTACCGCAAAGATCAGCTAAAAAAAATAACGAAACCAAAGCTTCAAGTAAAAGATCTACATTCAGATTATGTATGTATTACAACTGCATGTTGCATTAAATTTTGTGGCTGTTTATCAAATACAAAGTTAGGTACCTGATAGATTTCGGATTTATTTGCCATTTTTTAACAGCTTTAGTTTTTGAGACAAGGTGTGTCTAGTGGTAGTCGGCTAGCAGAAACGTGTTTGAGTAATCGGTCTTGCACCTACGTATCGTAACATTGTTCAAACAGTTTTTAACAAGGTTTTAACAATTTTTAATTAATTGTGTTTTAAGTGTGCTTTTTAATCTTTGTATTTGACTGTAAACAGTCACCTTTTGGGCGCGGGTTAAAGGCATCTGAAGGAAATATTATTTCGATATTCAAATTAACGAAAAAAATGCAATATACAACTTAAGATATATGTACCCACCTTTACATTTTCCGGTGTGACACATCGCAAAATTTTGTATCACACCGTCGCACACCGAAACGTATATTCCACAGAACCATACCTAAAAAAACATAATTTTTAGCTAACTCAAACTGCTATATTACAATAATTAAATAAGTATTGAGTATAATTTAAATAAGTAATAAGTATAATTTAATAACACAAATGAATAAAACTGTTCAATTTACGAAAATATAATATGTAAAACTTACAATTTCTTACAGTATCTATGAAAACTAGTTTTTATTATTTTATGTGGTCTAATATATTTTTCAACCTCCCGGACAGTGCATTCTTAGTAATTGCGCAAAAATTTGTCCCAACCCATATATCAAAAATTAAAGCTGATATGAAAATGAGATCAAGTTTTAAAAAAGCAACCGAAACTCTAAAATATTAATATTTAATACAACAAAAATGCCTTGTTCACATGTGCAATAAATGTTTTTGAAATTTCAATAATGGTAATCTATGGGAGATTAGAGCATTCATACAAAAAAAAAACAGATAGGTACAAAACTTTATTTTTAGAGTATTTTATAAATCGCATTTCGTTGATATGCAATCTTGTTTGTGCTGATTAAATATTTTATATTGACAGGTGCTTACGAATACTGGATTAAAACACAAATCAACTTTACTGAATTTTGGAAATTGTTTAACCACTGCAGTGGCAGCGGATCTAAAATGGCTTCCCTAGTCACTTGGCTCTGAATTATATTAGATCCAATCATACAAGTTGTCGAAATAGGCGAATTTTATCAGTCTATCTCAGCCTATATTACTTTTGCTTATGATTATTTGATAAGTAAGAAGCAGGCTAGCTATATACTACCAATACTCTCCTTCGTTACTATACTGTTTTGTTTGTAACAATGTTTGTTTTGAGTACGACGTCAGTCCGCAATCTGTTTTTCACAGCGTGAATTATTTATTTCGTTGTGAAGTTAACTAAATATCAGCAAAGTTTTAATGAGGTGAGTGGGAAAATTAATTATCTTTGCAGTAATAATGATTAATTTGCAAGATTAGTAGACGAGTAATCGATGACATTAGAGTCGCATTACTTTTCGATTTTTTAAATTTTTTTATGATATTTCCTTTACATTTGTGCTTAAAACACTTTTTTACTTATTATTCTATCTATTTTCATTTGGAACTAGGCTCAAATGTAGCAAAATCAATCGTTATCTCTATTCAAAAACATTGCGACTGTCACTAATCAATATAGATACACCATACATGTGATTTATATTATTTTTGTATATAAATGTACATTTTTTTTTTAATTTAAATATATGTTAAATTTTCCCTTTTAATTGTGTTACGATGTTAAAAACTCCAAAACGCACAACATGGTGCTGATGGGCAACTTCAACCCAAAACTGGGTATAAGAGAGAGCGATGAGCTGAAAGTGGGGCAATTTGGTGTTAGCAGGAGTAATCCTAGGGGCCAAAGGTTGGCTGAATTTCTGGACAAGGAAGGACTGTTTATGATGAATTCCTTCTTCAGAAATAGGCCACACCATAAATGGACCCGGATTAGCCCGTATGGGTCGACAAAAAATAAGATAGACTTCATTTTGTCTACCAGACGCCACATATTCAATGATGTCTCTGTGATCAATAAGCTGAAAACCTTCAGTGGTCATCAGGTGGTAAGAGGCACATTGAATATCAATACAAGGCTTGAACGGTCACGGCTGATTTGAACAATGGGTTTGTGAAAGCTGTCCAAGCGGCCGGGTCGAAATTTTTTAAGATCCGAAGCAAGAAAAGAAAAGGAAAGCTCTCAGACTGTACTCTCAAACTCATGGGAGAACGGGATGAAATGCGGTTGCAGTCTTCAGTTGACATGCAAAAGTACAGGGAGCTAAACAGACAAGTCTCTAAGGCGTTGCGGACAGACCTGCGTTTCTTAAATACATCTCGTATTAAACAAGCTATCGAGCGTAATAAGGGATCTCAAACAACTGAAGAACAATAAAGCGCCGGGGGACGATGGAATTACTGCTGAGCTACTGAGAGCGGGTGAAATGCCAGTACTTAAGGTCCTCCAGAAGCTATTTAATTCCGTCATCCTCGAAGGCAGTGTTTCAGAAGCGTGGACCATAGGTGTGGTGTGGTGGAAAAATTATAGACATATCTCACTTCTGAGCCACGTTTACAAGTTGTTTTTAAGGGTCATCACGAACCGAATATCACGTAGGTTGGACGATTCCCAATTTTTTCAATTTCGCTCGAAAGCTCGAAACCGATCCAGTTGCAGAAAGGCGTGAGGCAGGGAGACGTTATTTTTCCGAAACTGTTCACTGCTGCACTGGAAGATGTCTTCAAGCTTCTGGACTGTAAAAGACTCGGCATCAATATCAATGGCGAGTACATCACTCACCTTCGATTCGCAGTTGATGTTGTGGTCACGGCGGAATCGCTGGAAGACTTGAACAAGATCCTCGGTGACCTCAATAGAGTTTCCCAACAGGTGGGTCTTAGAATGGACTTGGACAAGACTTTCGTCATGTTCAACGTTTATGTTACACCTATACCAGTTCACGTTGCGAACTCAATTCTTGAAGTTGTTGATCAGTATGTACATCTAGGTCAAACTGTTCAGTTAGGTAAATCCAACTTCAAGAAAGTAGATCACCGAATCCAACTCGGATGGGCAGCATTCGGGAAGTTAAAGGATTCTCCTTGTCCAAAATACCGCAGAGCCTAAAGTCGAAAGTCTTCGACCAGTGTGTTACCGGTGATGACATATGGAACTGAGACTTGGCTGCTAAATGTGGGCCTCTTAAATAAGTTTCGATTCGCTCAGCGCGCTATGGAGAGAGATATACTCGGTGTTTTCTGCGAGATATAATCCGTAATTCGGTGATCCGCATGAGAACCAGAGTAACCGGCATAGTCCAGAAAGTCAGCAAGCTAAAGTGGCAATGGGCAGGCCACATTGCTCGCAGAACTGACAATCGTTGGGGAAGAAAGGTTCTCGAGTGGCGGCACCGCACCGGAGGACGTAGTGTTGGACGACCTCCCATCAGGTGGACTGATGATCTGGTCAAAGTCACAGGGAGTCGCTGGATATAAGCGGCTAGTGACCGTGACTTATGGTGCTCTTTGTGGGATTGGATAAACAATCGGGAAATTACGATATTTCTATAATTCTCTGTTGTTTCCTAAAATATTTGCTAAGTAAAACCTCATTGTAATAATAGGCGTAGATAGAAAATTTAACGTTTTTACCAAAAAGATAAAAGACACTGGTAGTTTTCCTTAGAAAATCACGAGAAATCGAGTTTTTTCGAGCAAAGGTAGATCGACCACAGTTTGTTCCTATAGGGGTCGCCACTTAAGAAACACACGCGCTCGCGGTCGCGCCACTGCATTGGTTACAATATATTCCATGCCAAGGAATATATTCTATAAAACCAACCAGAATATTTGTATAATATTTGTGGTAAATATACATTTAACGTTTGTAATGATCAAACGAGTGTTTTGTGATTATTTTACTTAGTTTTTTTTGGATACTGGTGACGAACAATGGGAGCCAAATTTGATATATGCCCTGGTATTTTTTGGTATATTAACTGCACTGGTTGAAATTTATTGGCCATATAATAATGTTTTATTTGGGTTTAAATCATGTTTGTTTTAAAAAAATATCGTATACTATGTACCCATTCAAAACAAGTTTTAAACAACTTCGAACAGTTTAGAACAGTTCGTGCGGCTTATTGTGAAAGAGAAATCTCAATCTACCGTCATACATTTAAAATATTAACTAGTACGGAGGTTGATATTAATCAATCATGTAATATGTGTATTTTACGTAAATAAAATAAAATAAATAAAGTGTGAATATAGTAAGTAAATAATTAAAATAACTAATTTGATTAATACTTGTTAAAATATTTGCACACCACAAGTTGGTAGAATATGTTGGTAAGTAGCTAAAACAGGCGTTGCATCTTTATATTATAGGAAAGCATCCGAAAGTCTAAAATATTAATATTTAATGCAACAAAAATGTCTTGTTCACGTGTGTATTAAATATTTTTGAAATTTCAATACTAATAAAGCATTTATACACAAAAAAAGCACATACAAAACTTTATTTTAAGAGTATTTTATAAATCGCATTTCGTTGATGCAAGCTTGTTTGTGTTGATTTAATATTTTATATTGACAGGTGCTTACGACAACTGGATTAAAACACAAATCAACTTTACTGAATTTTGGAAATTTTTTAAGAGAATATAAAAAGCAAAAGTCATTAAAAGCAGTTTCTGCAGAAAATATTACACATCAGGTTTGTGTTTATTAATTTATAGCTGATAAAATTTTTTTTTGCCTACTTACTATATACTTAGGACGATGACTTGTGACGTAGGTATCTAGTACCTACTACATACCTTACTAATGCCGCAAAAAATCAGGAGTTTGATTTCTGTCTAAAAGTTGTGTGATGAAAATCGATATGTTCATTATTTATGTATTTACGAGTTATGTATTTATATGTACACGTATCGTTGATTAACACAAAATTATGATGAATCTTGCTTCCTCGGGGGTGAGATTTTTTGTAAATACCTATTTTTTTCATGTGATTAGACGGCGAATAATCGCACTTGCTATTCTGTCCGCCCTATGAGTAATAGTGCAAGTCTACTTGCAACCATACCTTCGGATCCAAAAACAGGTGAAGTCGTGGAGCCCTATCCATCCCTTTACTAAGGTATTGGACTGATATTTCATTGAAAGTTGGGTGGGTGAATAAGAATCAGAAAAAACGTGGACCATACGTGAGCCGAATTTATTTTGTCGGATCTTCTCCATAATACAATTTTTTTTTATGAATTCTTAGGACGTGATGGACATAGAATATGTGGAAAGTGAATTCTTTCCACTCGTCAGGAAAAGCAGATCCTGCTAGTAATGCATTGAGTCATTGAATATGTTTACTAATAGATATGTATGTGCGGTAGGAAACTATTTGAAATGTTTTCTTTTTAATACATAGGTCTTTAATTAAATCTTTTACTTCATCGTAATTCGTGGGTGGTGACGGTTCGCCCTTAAGAGTTTCGGATGCTCTAACGCGCCTCAAAGCCATCTACTTTCCTTACATATTCCGAATCAGCCGGCAAAGTGGATACTGCACACTGTGACTGGGCACTATCGGCTAGGCTAGCTTAAGCTTTGTCGGCATAGTCAAACGCGAGACTTAAATTTGTTTTAAGCCACGGAAGGATTTGTACTTGTAGGGTAGTTTGAGTGTTCTAGCCCGAGACCAGAAGGCAACGTGAGACGGCGAAATCTGTCTCAGCGTCCGTTCATATACTCAGCTACGCGTCGCCTTACTTCTCTATTTAATATACGCAGCATACTCTGGAATTCTTCAGACTAATTTTTTTACGTCTCAAGGATATCGCCAAATTATATTATTACTGTTTAGATCGCTTGCTAGAAAAATTGATTCGCCCATGTTTAAAAAGGTTTCTAAGTATCTTTCACACAGGGTCTTATTACCACTGTGATATGCTGATGCTAGTATGATGGACCTGTGTCACCCCACCCTATTAAAACCTTTCAATTTTCCAACTGCGGAGTATCTAGCGGGGCTATCTGTAGATACCTTCCATAATAGATTAATGAGCCGCTTAAGTGACCTAGTCTAGCCTTTTTAACAAGATTGTAGTTTGCGAAGGAAAATAGATATACCTACCCCTAGTACAGCTAGGGGTAGGTATATCTATTTTGTTTGGTTTTACAAATTCCCGTACTCCATTTATTTGCCCTGCTAAGCCATTTATTTGTAAATGACAAAAAGAAGCAGCAGAACACATTTTAGTATTTTTAGATTTTGTGTCTGTCTGTCTGTACTCCGATCGCGATTCACTCCAAATGGTAACGAAGTTTAGCTGGTACGTGATTCAGATCCGAGGGAGGTAATATGACACTTTTTATCGCATTCCCTATAGGGGTTCCCGTGGGAGAGGGGTAAAAGTCATAATGTAAATTGTAGTCGAGTCAATATAAGATATAAGTATGATATAAGGTTGCATTAAAGACACTTCGCGAATTTATCTTTTAAAAAATAGTATGGATGTATTCATTCATGGTTCCACGATTTAGAGGGATTGCGCTCCGAGATATACCTAAAATGCGTTTTTTTTCTTTTACGCAGAATCAAAAATAATTTTCAAGTTAAGTTCAAAATAATAATTATAGGTTAAGAGTAATTATTTTTTTTACATTTTCGTCAAATATAAAAAAAAGTACATGTTCAAAATTAATAGATTTTTGATTTTTAAGTTCACTGATGATACATCTACCATATGGCAAGTTTTCACCCAAAAAGCAATTAATGCAACCTACTCTATACAAATGAATTTAATTTGACTAGACTATTGGGCTATAATTAATTAACACGTAGTCCGATTTTATTAATTCTTATTTTGTTTATTTCCGGAGGTTAGGGTAGAGGGCACTTGCACAATAGCGACAATAAGACAGCGACGCGCTTGTAACATCTATACGGGTGACTTACCATCAGAGTTCCATGTGCTTGTTCACTGCCCTGTCACATAAAAAAATATATTTAGATACATCTTCACGCCGAGTCCCCCTGCGGTGTAGGCAGAGAGTGTCGAATCTCAAGTAAACGAAGTTTGCCGAACAGGTAGTAACAAAATCAATTAACCATGTTTTAGTATTATAGACAAGCATTACAAGTATTGCAATGTTTGTAATACTTGTAATGACT
>NJDC01000298.1:153153-167466 GCA_002245475.1 Calephelis virginiensis | reverse complement strand
GAAAATTGGAAAAATCCAATTTTCTTTTTGTTGCCTGACCCGGGATTCGAACCCGGGACCTCATGCAGTCAAGTCCAACAACTGAACCGCTAGATCACAGAGGCGAAAGTTCAAAGTTTGCATACAAAAGAATAACAATATAATTTTGCACAAATAATTAAAGGTGCATGTTCCTTTGAAATTGCTTCAGCTTCTCGACTTCTTGATTATCTGGTAAAAGAATTAATAATTAAAAATGGAAGTTAGAAAAACAACTAAACTAACACCTTTACTGAGCTTTTTAAAGCAAAATTATCTTTACCATCAACTTCATACATAATCTCGCCAACCGATTGCAACAGATAAAAAAGCTTGACCTCGATAATAAACGGGAAATGAGAATAGAGAAAACGCATAAAAACCATAATGTAGTAAGTTTTTATTTCTACGTCTTGGAAATTTGCGAAGAGAATATCGTGTCACTTTTAATTGGAGTGTTGCATTTTTGACGTTGTGATCTTAACCTTGTCTTTTATTTGTGAAACCTAAATTAAGTCTAATACCAAACTCCGAGACCACAGAAGCAAGATAGAGAGAGAGAGAAAGAGAGAAAAAAAATACATTAAAATAAATTTAATTCAGTGATTACATGCTCTTAATCTTTTTTTTATCTGTGTAGTATCTTCTTTAGTCTAAGTAATAAACGTAGTGGTCTAGCGGTTCAGTTGTTAGACTTGACTGCATGAGGTCCCGGGTTCGAATCCCGGGTCGGACAACATAAAGAAAGTTGGGTTTTTCCAAATTTCCTAATAAAAAAAAATGTTGCTCGGGATAGGATATGTGCCCGTTTGGCGATAGGCTTGCCACCTATCACATTATGGGACTTAGTATCTTCGGCTAGTCATGGGTGCCCTGTTTGTGCCTCTGCCTACCTTTTCGGGGATATGGGCGTGAAGATACTTTTTTTTAATAAACGTAGACTAAAATAATCTAAGATTCATCCTGGTATTATTGTATTTATAAGACGGTGTATTTATTCAACTTACTCTTACGTTAAGTTGTTTAATATTTGAATACATTTCCATTCAAACTTTTATCCCCCATCCCCGTCCTTTAGGGGTTATTTTTTTTTAAATGTATTATTTTGAAATTGGATCTTAAGCTATATGTATTTCAAATTTCATTGAAATCGATCCAGCGGTTTTCCCGTGAAAGTGCACCAAACAGATTTTCGCATTTATAATATTAATATGGATAGAATCAAGTGCACACATTGTTAATACTCTTGAGTTCTACTACATTACCTTATTCCAAATCGTAATACAAGGAAAACTGGTAAATAATGCTTGTATTTGGTTGACACGTATTTCACGTATCATTGGTATCTACATACTAGAGTCAAAAGGTTAGCTATTTCTTTCATTTCTCGACTTGCAAAAATTTAAATTTGCTTCCAATTCCGTACGTCCAGAGATTTACAAGTTTTCAAAGCAACCTTTGAAAACGCTCATCCACTGTTAGGTTCCTTCCAGCGTACTCTTTGAACTCAGAATCACTTTCCAATAAGTGAACTGTGTGATTGGGCTACGAAATATCCTACAAAAAGGAAATAGGACAACACGGAGTAACATAAATGTAATTTTACTGTGGATACAAATATTTATATACAATACATACTTATTATTATAAAAGCGAAAGTGTATCTGCCTGTCTGTAGCTCTTTCACAGCTAAACCGCCATTCCGATTTTGATGAAATGTCCAGTTATAGCCTCTATGGTCTAGCGGTCCAAGTGTTGGACTTGAGTTCATGAGGGACGGGCAACAAAAAGAAAATGTGGTATTTCCATTTGTATAATAAAAAAAATGTTGCTCGGGATTGTATATGTGCCCGGTTGACGATAGGGTTACCACCTATCACATTGTGGGACTTACGGTGAATGAGTGAGTCTACGGCTATCGGGGGTGCCCTGGTTGTGCCTCTGCCTAACCTTTCGGGGATTTGATTGTGAAGAAGCTTACTTTTTTATATAAAATTAGTTATTTTTATATAACTTCAAGTTCAAACATGTTCATTTTTTCTAAATAGCTGCTCCCAAAAGTCTACAATAGGGTATGAAAGTTTGTATGTGAATCATAACTATTCTACACTGACAAAGTCGCGGGCAGTTGGTATGATATAATTTGTTTATCTAAATGAAATATTTTTTAACTTACGTTTTAGAAGCATTAATTACATTTGTTTTTTTTTTGCTGTATTATTAGCCTACTCGTCAAGCTCCTTCATCTGTTACAAATACTGGATTAGTTTCACGAAAATATCGGCACCTCCCACGTATAATGGCAGAACTCAGTTTTTGAGAAAATTGATGTTTTTGTTTCATTACGGCCCTGAATTTTTATTTATTTACATAGAGTGGTAGGATTTGGGTTTGTTCAGTATTTGTCACTTGGAACTAGCGGAAGCTGAACCCCAACTGACAAACGTCGTTCGTGATAAATCTGTCATTGTCTATTACTCTGTTTTAAGGTATGATGTGAAATGGCGTACGTACGCCGCTTGTGAAATTGCTTGCTTCGGGCCTTAATGTAATTTGGATGATAGTGAGAAAAAAACAGTGTGTGTTTGTGTATCACACATCGGGCGTGTGGTTCAGGAATCACCAAACAATACCTTTGGAGGAGATAACCAGCAGAAGAGGACCAGTTTTTTTATGTTATAGGAAGGCAAACAAGCAAACGGATTTCCTGGTGGTAAGAAATTAACGCCGCCCAGAGACACCAAAAATGACAATGGCGCGTTGCCGACCTAAGGTCAGTATGTTAGGTCTCGAGAAAAATTAAGTTTACCGGCTACCGTACCCTCCAAACCGGAACACGTCATGACGTTATGGCGGCAGGAATAGGTAAGGCGGTGGTACCAATCCGGGAGAGTCGCTGCGAAACTCTACCACCTAGTCAGATGTCACGGTGTTAGTGATGATAAGCCTATGCTCGCCTTTTACGAGCTGCCTGGCAAGAAAGGCAGATGGTCTATTCTGCAAAGGAGCCCGGACCAACACGAAGATCCTACCACCTTACTTTCCTCATATAAATGCTTCTACTACGCTGAGAGAAGGAATCGGAACTTTGGTAAGTCTATTTTAGTTTAAGCCTATCATTGAATAATTCTTGCCTTGGAGATCGGCTCCAACAGGGTCCTTCATCTAGTTATTATTCACTTTATATAAAAGAATCCATAAAAACACGTACATTCGTGTGCGAATTTTTAATGTGATTATTTTAGTGTTCTTAATGCTATGTTTTATTAGTTACTATTATTTTATTATTGTAAAAATGACGTGTAATTGTAAACATTTCGTAACGTATTTCAAGTGTTGTTATTCTACCTACTAATTAAAGCAAGATAAAAGTCAATTTACAAATTGACCATACTGGTTAATGCAGTTAATATTATTGACCGACTCGTTGGTCGAGTGGCTAGCGTACTAGTCTAACTACACCGAACAACCGCGAGGCTCTTGTTCGATTCCCGACGAGGGCAGGCATTTGTGTTATGAACATTTAGATGTCTGCATTTCCGGGTCTGGTTGTTTATTGAATTTATTCTGGTATATATTCAAGTATTTTAATGTATTAGTATCATATAATATTAACATAACACAAGCATATAATATGTTTACTTTGGGGTTAGATTCAATTCGTGAAACTTGTCCAGGGATATTTATTTACTGTTTATTTATTTATTAATATATGGTACCCCCGTTTTCGTCGGGTCCTCAATGTAGAATAGACCAGCGGTCGGCAACCCGTGGCCCGCGGGCCACTTGCGGCCCGCCTACGTCTTACTTGCGGCCCGTGAATGTTTTGTAAATAAGTTATACATATGAACCTTCCGCGGTTGACCGTTTCTTATACGGCGTATAGTGTGAATTCAGCCTTAAGAACGCGTTTCTCTGTGCCAATTTTATTTTTTTCTATAGGATGTGACCAATTATGCGTAATATTATTGGCTTGCGTATATATTTGGCTTCTTGGGTTAACATTACAAGTGTGGCCCACTTTTGGTTAATTTTGACGCCTTGTGGCCCTTGCCAGCCAAAAGGTTGCCGACCGCTGGAATAGACTATATGCTGTGCTGCCTGGCAGTCCATAAGAAGCGAGCTAAGGCGAAACGGGTCATTGCCAACATGGCCACTGGTGGGAAAGTATTGTGCTACAACTTGCCCGGGTAAGAATGCACCACCTTACCTAATCCTGCAGCCACAACTACTCTAGCCGGTAGATTTGCACCACTAACCACCGGCCGGCTCTGTGGTCTAGTGGTTTAGTTGTTGGACTTGACTGCCTGAGGTCCCGGGGTCGAATCCCGGGTCGGGCAACAAAAAGAAAATTTGGGTTTTTCCAATTTTGTAATAAAAAAAAACGTTGCTCGGGATTGGATATGTGCCCGGTTAGCGATAGGCTTACCACCAATCACATTGTGGAACTTAGTGTCTTCGGCTAGTCGTGGGTGCCTGGTTGTGCCTCTGCCTACTTCTTCGGGGATATGGGCGTGAAGATACTTTTTTTTAACGACTGGCCACAGGACAGCGGCGCTCCTGGAACATCTACGTTGTCTATAAGCTGTGATTTTCTCTTACTGTCAGGGAAACCGCATGCCTGTTGGCTATCTTTTGCCACAAAATATTTATTTGCCATAACACGTAATATGGAACTCCTGAAAAAGTAGAACTTTCGTCTTACGACCCCATTCGTGTTAAACATCGATAAGCAGTAGGTACGCCATTCTGTGATAACGACCATTTTCAATTCTGTTTTTTAGCGTTTTATTCAAAAGCCATATCGTTAGGTTTTACAGCAATATTTTATCCGCCATTTTATCAAAGCGGTAATTTTTTATTGCTACATATCGATTACGTATAGGTGAAGTCATTTTTTTATGATATTGGAAGGCAAACAAGCAGACCGATTTCCTGATGGTAAGATATTCACGCCGCCTAGAGACGCCAAAGTCCAGTGTGATTTGACATCTTATCTTATTAATGTTATAAATGCGAAAGTTTGTATGCAACAACGGCTGAATCGATTTTCTTGAAATTTAGCACACACATAAAGGTTATGTGGATTAACACATAGGATAGTTTTTATCCCGAAAAAATGATCCTGTGGGACTGTGGATTAATCCTTTGCATGCCGGACCGCGGATCCGCGCAATCCATTTATACTGGAGCGTTAAAGTCGCGCATACCAGAGGTTAACGCCGCGGGCAACAACTAGTTTGATAAACACTATACACAGTTTCATAAATACTTCTTTTATGCAGTTTTGCACAAACTTGACTAATTTTATTCAATACATACACGAAATTAAATAATTACGAATAAACGCGACAACATTTTGCTCGGCGACGACAAAGGTCTTTTCTTATTCTATTAAATAAAAGTCAACAAATATCTACGAAATAAGAAAAACTATATAAACAACATATTCCGTGTACCCATATTGTTGTTTATTTAGCTTTTCTTACAGAAAACTTCATAAATATGTAAGACATGATTAACTAACATCACAGGCAAAACATAAATAGAGTTTCATATCTGTGTTAATATAAACCATGTCTTTGTTTGAGAAAATACAGAAATTAGGTACTTATTATTATTAATTTACTTAGAGCCGTGTCGATCAGGGTCCTCTGTGTAGAAAAGACCATCTATCGTACTGTCTGGCAATTCGTAGGATGTGATCATTGGTATAATACGTCGTTACCAATAAGACCAAAGGTGATATAATGATCTGCAGCAACTAGTGTGGGTAGAGAACCATCGCCTTATCTATTCCTGCCGGTATGGCACAAAAAGAATATCGTATTTTGGTTCAAAAGGTACGATAGTCGACAGGCTGCAAAATTGGCTTAACACCTCGGCCACAAGACTGCGACGCGCCTATAACATCTGTGTCTATATGCCATGGTAATCTCTTAATATCAAGTGTTACTGCTACTGTTGCTTGATGCCTAACATCCCGGCCTAAGGTTGGCAATGCACAATTACCACCTTTGTTATCTCTAGGTGGCGTAAATTTCTTACCAGCGAGAAATCCGTCTGCTTGTTTGTTTTTCAATATCATAAAAATAAGTGGCGTGCTTTTTCGCTAACATTTGACGTAGAAATCCTCTTAAGTAGCTAGAAAAAGCTACCTTATCAGTGGGGAGCACTGACGTTTAGGTAGGGCTTTGTTTTCCAAAATCATAAAAAAAAATGTTGGTCGGGATTGGAAATGTGCCCGGTTGGCGATAAGGCTTGCCACCTATCACATTGTGGGACTTAGTGTCTTCGGCTAGTCGTGGGTGCCATGGTTGTACCTCTGCCTACTTCTTCGGGGATATGGGCGTGAAGATACTTTTTTTTTATCAAAAAGAGTGCCGTGTTTATTCGCTCACATTTACGGTAAAAAGCCTCTTAAGTATCTGGAACAAGCTACCTTATCAGTGGGGAGCACTGACGTTTAGATAGGGCAGGATACTGCGGCAGTACGCTATCATAGTACATCACCAACCAATTAATGTCGCGGTGTTAGGTACAAATAAACATACATTGGCATCTGACGCGTTAGGAACGCTATCAGAAAGCATGAAGAAGGGAGAACCAAAGCCAACTCAAGAAGGTATTTCGTGTTTTCTTGACTCAAATGATATTTCAACAAGATACACAGAATACGTATCTGATAACATGAAAAATATTTAAGAAAATATACGTATTTGAATTAGCGATGTGTTTATTTTAAATATACCATACAGAAGGAACTCGTTACGCGTCTTATCCTAATATATTTCTTGTGCTAGTGTGTTTGTCCCTAACCTCCTCTTAGATAGAGCAATTATAATGCAGAATGATTTAGACTCAATTTTGTCCACTGGAATATGTTTCTTTAATTATTTTTTTTAATAATAAGTAGTTGTTGATTTGGGAATGTTTCACATTGGATCCGCCAGACTGCGCTACTATCGAAGCATTAACTGCTTGCTGACCCAGCAAACTTCGTATTGCTTGACATTAAGTCAAGTTTGCTAGGTCAGCTAGTATAACACTAAAACCTGCTACAGGATCGAAATGCGGCCACACAATGAGAAGATCCGGTGAATATTTTTTCCTCATTTTAATGAAATATGTACACAATAATTAAAGTATTAATAATAAAGTAACAATATATTATCACTGCATAGTATAAAACAAAGTAGCTTTCTCTGTCCCTATGTCACTTTGTATGCTTAGATCTTTACAACTACACAACGGATTATGGTGCGGTTTTTTTAAATAGATATAGTGGTTAAAGAGGAAGGTTTATATGTATATTTTATACCCTTGTGAAGCCGGTTCGGGCCGCTAGTTATATTATATTTTAAAGAGTTTGACATAATGACCAATTAATCCCAAGCTTTCTTATCTGCTAAATGTACAGCATTAATATAACATTGTAGTAAAAAAATATTTAGCGGAAAATTGCAAATTAAATAATTTTATTTGAATTTATCTACGTTGTGTTTAAACAGTGATTTTCTCTTACTATCAGGTGAGCCGCTTGCATGTTTGCTATGTTTTGCCATAAAAAAATCAGAAACGTAATATGGAACTCCTAAAAAATCATAACTTTCGTCTTACAACCCTATTCGTATTAAACGTCGATAAACAGTAGGTACGCCATTCTGTGATAACGACCATTTTCAATTCTGTTTTTAGCGTTATATTCAAAAGTCATATCGTTAGGTTTTACAGCAATATTTAATCCGCCATTTTATCAAAGCGGCCATTCTACAGCTACATTATTACCGATTACATATATATACATACATATAGAGCAAGTCGTGTCGTGCAAGACCTTTGGACAAATGTACTCTACGAAAACCAATTCGTAGCAATGAATATGGAATAAAATTATTTTGACAGACCACTATAATCAAAAAATTAAAAGTTTTCAATGAACTCATCACAAAACCTATAAATGCAGCTAAGAACCATTTCGATTAAGTCAGCTTTCGAACAAAAAAATCGAAATCGGTCCATCCGTTCAAAAATTATGATGCCACGACAGACACACAGTGTGTCTGTGTCACACAATCACGCACATACACATACACACGCACACACACACACACACATACACACACACAAACATCAAACTTTAACACACCTCCTTTTCCGTCGGGCTTTTTCATAGGAATAGGAATATGTAAAAAGTGCAACAATGTTCTGTAGCAAATTTAGTTGTATAGTTACCGTTGGAATCGACATATAACTTAACAACATCTCTTTGTCTCTTTTAACAAATGTTGATATTATGTACGTCGAAAGAGATAACGACATTTTTGTGTATGCTCATTTTGCTGTCGATTTAAAGTGACGTCATGACAGTTCTCAGGTTTGCGAAGAATCTATATTTAGTGTTCAATTTTTATGGTGATGTACTATTATATTTGTCGATATTTTATTTTATGTTGTAACGTAGAGGGGATGGCTTAGCTACCATCCTCCACTATGTTAACAGAAAAATAAACAAACAGACAAACCAGTCAATGCAATGAAATCCTTTTGGTATCAAAAAAATAAAAAATGTAAACAAAAACACTGTAATAAAATAAACACTAATAAAATAAAGTCTATAAAAAGTCTGAATTAAAAAAAAGAGTTTCTGTCTTCTTATAGGCTCGTCGACGGTATTTTAAGGACTGCTGCTGTAGTCTTCGGTGGTTGGGCTAGTGGGACCCTTTGGCGACTTCCCTCAGCAGCCAGAAGCAGCAGTACACCGGCAGGCAACCACCGCCGGTCTAGGGTCCTCCCACCACCGAGCAGCAGACACCAATCAGCAAGCAGCAGTCATAGTAGGACGTTCCGTCGACTTATCAAATTAGGATTTTGAATAGCAGGTTCTGTAGCAGAACATCATGTGAAGCAGACTGTTAAGAAAGGAAGTGAAAAACAGACTTTTCCGTGAATCAATTTTTCTGTTCGCTATTTCAAAATTTAAAAGCTACTAACCTTAATATATTTTTTAAATAACGGCCAGTGTAGCTACAAACTACAAAGGCCAAATATTAAAATAAGAAAATTATTTTACAATGTTCCCAAAAAAGAATATTTGGACAAGATAAGAATGTATACCAGTGCCACTGAAAATATCAATCACAATCTAGATTAATAAGAATTCTTTCAAGTGCTTCACTTAAAAGTAAAGAAAGTGGTTTGAATATAATCTGATCAATTTTTTTGTAATGATAATGAATCTTGTAATAAATGTAAAGAGTTAACTTATATAAAGACTAAACATATTTGCACGCCACAATATAAAAAAATACGTGCTCGCGAAAAGTAAACAAATATTCTTTTTTTCGTTTACTTACGTTTCCCTATTTAGGTATAAGCCAATTGAGTAGCACAAAGTAAGTAAGGTGATAGTTGCGATTCCTTTCGGTGGGTAAATAATAATTCTTATCTATTTGCCTAAACTTAACTATCAATCGTCACTAATAGATCATGTATCGATATCGGTACTCTTTTTTTTCTGGACAGCATTATAATGTCAAAATGGAAGCCATATTTAATAGCCGACAGCGGGCTTTTTTAGGTATTTCATGTCTATATACTTAGAGGTCAATGGGCTTTTTACAAAGGTAATTACTTTGTACTATAAGGAAATGGTGCCCGTGTAGTACTAATCTCCAAAAGTATACAACTTGTTCTCTTCGTACGCCTTAACATCGAAACTAAAGTGCATACATAGATATTACACTACTACAACTACTAAAACTATAACAAGTATTATACTATCGTGACTATAAGTGTCTTCGAGTTCTTTTTTTAACTGAATTTAAATTCAGTTCCAAGATTTACCCCCTAACAAACTAATAAACAAACAAATTTGATTAAATAAGGGTTGTGAAAAAAAATTAAGTTAAAAAAAACCTGAGATCAGATAAACGAGACCATGGTAAATCTGACCTGAGATCTAATTAATCTAAGAGTTACAACTAATCTTGTCGATGTCGAATAAGGTTAGAGCTTAAGTATGTCTAGTTTTCTAATTATTTTTTTTTATTTTCTAGCATGGCGTTCTGGCGTAAGCTTTTGCCATTAGGCAAGTATAAGTTTGCATCAGGTGATTTCATTAATCTTGAATAATTTAAAATTAGTTAAAAGTCGTCATAGAAAGTGACGTCGGGGTCTTGAGTAAAGCGGTGACCTCCTTATACATGCTTGTCTAGTGTGATTTGACATTTGAAATACACGATACACTAATTTCTTCATAAAAAGTAAAGTATATTCACGCTCATATCCCCGGAGGGGTAGGCAAAGACACAACCAGGGCACCCACAGCTAGCAGTGTCTTTGGCTAGCCAGTCCAGTAGGCCTATCGACTACTGGGCACATATCCAATTCCGGACAATGTTATTTTTATTAGAAAATTGAAAATATACATTTTCTAATTGTTTTTGTTGGCCAACCCAGTGATTGAACCTGAGACCACAAGAAATCATGTCTGACGCCGGACCGTTGGACAGAGGCTTACTTAAATACTTCTTTTATGCAGTTTTGAACAAAATGCCACCAAACTTGACTAGTTACATTCAATAGATTCAATATATTCAAAGATGCGACAATATTTTGCTTAACAACGACAACAGTCTTTTCTTATTCATTGAAATAAAAGTCGACACATATCTACGATATAAGAACTGTATAAACAACATATTCCGGGTACCCGTATTGTTGTTTCCTCAGCTTTTGCTACAGAAATGAACATTAGAAAAGTTCATAAATATGTAAGACATGATTAACTAACATCACAGACAAAAAATAAATGCTATTTTTTTGTCTGTGTAATTATAAACCATTTCTTTGTTTGAGAAAATACGGTATTTAAGTACTTCTTATAAATTATTAAAAAATGAACAGATATTTTTTACTTAGAGCCGTGTCGATCTGGGTCCTCTGTGTAGAAAAGACCATCCACCGTCCTATCTGGCAACAAGTAGGATTCGAGTAAAGGTACATCATCGTTACCAACAATACCACTGGTGGTAGAGAGCTTGCAGAAATATTCACGGGTAGAGTTCCATTGCCTTTCCTATTACTGCCACTATAATGATAATGTCATATTCCAGATTAAAAGATACGGCTGATAATAGACCGAACATCCTAGCCACAGAATATTGACGTACCGATAGCTTCTACAGTATCTATAGGTTATGGTAGTCTAACCATCAAGGAAGTTGCGTGCCTGTTCGCTATCATTTGCCGTAAAAAGCCTATTAAGTATTTACAAGCTACCTTGTGCAATGCGGTGACCTGTTATTAAATTCAGCACTAATTATTATATTTATGAATTTTTAAATTACGCACAAACTCTCAGTAGTTTTAGTCGTGCATTTGTAGATGTATTAGTATTAGTTGTTATACCAATTGAATGTTAATGAAGAACTTTAAGCGCAGTAAAACTGCAACCTTCTATTAAAACCTTAGTAAGAATATATTTTTAGCCAAGCAAGCAGTCAGATTGATAACCTCTTCTATTTTGGAGTCGGCTAAAATTGCAAAAGTCGGGTCGGATTACATTATTATGTCATTTAATTACACAAAAAATAGCTATTTTATCTGATTTGGATTCTTTTAGTTGATCGAAATTTGGTGGCATTGAGACCAATAATTTAAATAAAAAAATAAAATCTGTTCAGAAATGACGTAGACATCGAAAACTATACATAAAAAAACCAACTTCTTTACTTCGTTTTACCCGTTAGTTTTGTTAACAGTTAACAGTCCTATATTTTATCGTGTCCTATGTTCTGTCTGATAGTTCTAAGCTACCTCCTAACCTTCTCGTTCAGCAATTCTTGAGTTATAAATAGTGTAACTAACGCTAACATAATTACTTACTTATATACATACGAGTATGTATAGATATAATGGGTTGTCAAAAATATAACATTCTTTTTGTTGAAGGTTAGAAATAACTGTGTTTGTCTATCACAAATTATTTCAAAACACAACTCAAATCTGAAAACTTTGTTTATTATATTATATAATGTTTATAATTAAACGGCCTCATATTTCTGATATTCCTTAGGCAATATACAAGATCCAGAGAACACAGTACTATGTTTACGGTAATAGCTTGTAAAAGCACTGCGTAATAAACAAGCCAAGCTACAGTCACTGTGCCGAGATAATGTACAAATTACGTTTGTGCTCTAAATACTAATTGCAAACACATCCTTAAATTCAGGTCTGTAACTTTCTACTTGTTTTAGACTAAACAGTTTTTAAGCGAATTTCAAAAAAGGGAAGGTTACATGTACGATTTATATTGCATTATAAGTACGTTAATCGATTTCTCCGTCGCTTCTAAACCAATTCTAAATTAGTTTTTTTATTTAAAAGAGCATACTTCCAAAGTAGTCCCATTACCAGTCTGAATCTGATGATAGTACTCCATGAAATTGAGCAAAATATAAAATTTTTGTAGATTATTTACCTGCTTATTGAAATAGAGTCAGCTTTTTGTAGTTTTACTGCTACTAAATTATATTTGGTTTAAAGATTGAATTATTTGAAAATTTCCTTAGGAAAAAAACTCACGTTTTGAATATATGGAATGAAAAACACTTCAACTATATATTACTCTGACAATAATCGAACTAGCACTTAATTTTAAAATGTTATTTTTCCTCTTAGCAAAAGTGGTCACAGAAGCGATTTCCATAAGTCATTAACCTATTAACCCCTACGGAAAAAGATAGGTGGGTTTAACGTTTGTTCAAAATATCAACACTTTAAAAAACTTCGAATGATAGGTATCCTATGAAAATTACAATAAAAAACTGTTTTAACAACTCATTCTTAAAACATTAAACAAAAACCTGTGTAATTTTGGCGTTTGCCCCTAAATAAGCACAGCAGCTAGGTAAATTTTCGGTTCGGATCGGTCTTTTGCGGTTTTATTGCACATTACTAGTACTACCAAAATATAAATTATAAGTAATCTTGTAGGTTCCTATTATAGACCAGGGTAGAAGCCTTTAAAAATATTAAAAAGTGAAATAAAATAGTAGTAGGATGAAACCCAATAGAAAAGGAGGGGAAAATTATAAAAATGAAGGGAAAAATAATTTACGGGCGGTCTGAGGTCAGGGAGGGGATGGGGGTGAGTTTTTAAGGGTAAAAAATGGGTTTTCTCGATTTTCGGCAAAACTAAAAGTCCTATCGAAAAAAGTCGAATGGCAAAGTTGTAGGTAATAAAAAGATCTAAAACTTTTGTATTAACAGTTTTTTACATAACCTCAAAATTTATGTGAAAAATTGAAAAAACCAAGTTTTTGGTTTTTTGTTTTTATCTTTCACAAAAAATTTTTTTATTTAACGAAATTTGGTGAGAACTTACATTTTTATGTCCCAAATACGCTGTAATTTATTTGATTAAAAATATTTATTTTTTCACCTTATTTTGAATTAATATCGAAAAAACACCCTAATTTTCAATCGGAAATTCACCCGTCAAAATATCAGCTTTTTTCAAAAAGTTGGTATGTTTTCTGTTCGTTGAAATCTCTACTTTTCGATGGTGAAAAAAAAAATATGTTACTATAGTAAATCTTCTCAGAAAATGCAAAAAATCGAAAAAAACTCGAATTCGAATTTTTTTTAATTATTATAAATTATTTCATTTAAAAAATGTGATTGCTGCTATTTGTTTCAATTATAACGTTGATTTATTTAATGCTAACTACATTTATGTCATAGAAAATCTCATTATATAAAAATATAAATGTAAATCGTACAATTAAATGTAGATACTTTACTCTGATTACGTTATTCATTACAATATTTTTAACACATTAATCTTATGATTCATAAATACCATCAATTCTAATCAATTAAATCACCAATTAAACCCAAGAGCCTCTTTAATTATTTCTTTTCCTTCCTTTGCTTTTTTTGTCTTGAACTACAAAATGTAGCTATTGCAGTCTCATCATTTTATTGACTTTGACAAGTTAGATGAATAAAAGCTGATGTCAAAGTCTCAATTTTTTTGTATTTATTGTCGACTCTTTTCTTGCTGGATAACACTCAGCGTGCACGTATATTTTTATAAACGATATTGTATATATTATTTTATTTCGAATACTAGTTAGGCTAACGGTTGTAACAGCTGCTACGAAATAGTAGGTATGTATGTAGTAAGACCCAGACTCGCCTAGCCCCTTCCCCACTTCTCCATGAAATACCTTTTGATAGGCTACTATTTTTCGTAGGTCACTCAGGTATATAATATTTCTTAAA
>NJDC01000298.1:134595-145194 GCA_002245475.1 Calephelis virginiensis | reverse complement strand
TGTACAAGCGTAATATACCTAGGTACTTGTGAAGTTCAAATAAAATTTTGTTTGCATGCAAACTTAATAACCACTTGTATTGTGAGTTACAACCTTTTGTTCTTGTTATACATCAAAATGGAAGACGCATTTCAAATATTTTAAACTAAGAATATGTTTTTGAAAAACGAACACTTTTGGCTGTGACACAAACTATTTTCAAGAGTTTTGGCGCCATTAAGAGAAAAGATTGTCGCAGTTTTCAGTATTTATTGACTTTGGTCTACGTATTGAGTCGAATAAGTATATTTTTTGTACAATTTTGTTCAGTTAAAGAACACAAGTTAAAGCACTAATAAATAATTAGCAGCCACCGTTTACTCAAGACCCTAGTATAACTTTCTATGACGACTTATGATTAATAATTTAAGCCCGATTTTAGTTAATCTTGTAACTTGATGCAAATTTAATTTTGACTAATGGCAGACGCTAGCGTCCATTCCACAAACAAAAAAACTTTCAAAGTACATAACTTTATAATGGTGGCTCCACATGTAGCTATATGTGTTTGCGTATTTGCTGTATTAACGAATAAATTTCATGTTTGGAATGAATATTTGCGGTGTCTATTGTTCTATTTGGATATTAGACAAATATTTCTAGTATTAAATATGACTTACCTAACGTCTGTCTTTTTTTCAAAACATATCAAAGAAGATAATAAGCGGGCACACATGGTTTGCATACGCAAGCTGCGAGTACCTACAACGTTAATTTGCTATTAACATATTAAGTAGTATTTCATCTTATTTGATTTGGAACAGCAAATTTAATTTTAATATTATTATTTTTAAGCAACTCCAAAAAATATGAGATTATCAATTACATTATATTGGTACGTTTGTTTCACGATTACTCGGCCAATTATGAACTGATGTTGATGATACTTTTTTTGGAATGTTACGTTTGAGATGGTTCCATATTTTATACCAAAACAACGTTGGGTTTTCAGTTATTATTAATACTGCATACATTTTTCTTTATGTCATGACCTAATCATTGATGATCGAGTAGGATGTTGATAAAATTTATATAAGTCAATCGCGGAATCATTGCTAATGTTTGGAAAAAGAATGATGAAATCGCGACTTGGTTTTACTGCGTCTAGTTATTTGGCATTTGTCTCCATCTGTTGACGGTTTATTTACCCGTATAATATTTTGGCAAATACAACGAACATCGCATAGTTACACGAATAGTCAAGTGTAGAGCCACCTTAATGATAAGCAAGTCGTGATCTTTCAGACACATGCACTCTACGGACATATTATATCATTCTTGTGAATTAATAATAAGCAGATCGCACAAGTAAGGTGATTTCTCAGTAGTGCACTGACTGATCTGTAAAAATGATTTCATATATTTAATTTACGATAGCAAAATATATCCATATAATACATATAATGGCCAAAAAGAAGTTTTATATTTACATAAAATACCAGGCAGATTTCTAAATAAATAAAAA
This sequence comes from Calephelis virginiensis, assembly GCA_002245475.1. Taxonomy (NCBI): domain Eukaryota; kingdom Metazoa; phylum Arthropoda; class Insecta; order Lepidoptera; family Riodinidae; genus Calephelis; species Calephelis virginiensis. The sequence continues at coordinate 143,690 of NJDC01000298.1, read as the reverse complement.
AAACTATAGTCAAAAATATAATTACTGACATTTCCACGAAACAAAAATTTTAATTGGTATTTTTGTCTATCACTATATTTAGTAAATTTGCCAAAAAAACATTAATTAAATAGACATCACAACGATTAGAAACATGTTTTTTATAAAAAACTAGGTGTCCCGGCGAACTTCGATCCACCCGTTCTGTTTGGGAAATAATTAAACATTATTTTTCCCATTTTCCCTGCAATTTTCTCGATTTATCTCTTCAAAACAACTTTCTCCTGATAATAACTAAAATATTAAAGAATAATTCACCAAATCGGTCGAGTACTTCAGAAGTTATGCGACTCAAAAGTACGCACTTTTTAAAAATAAATAAATTGGTTAAGTAATAACAGAGAAGTCGATAAATATTCATTAAAATAAACAAAGGAGTAGAACATCGGTTCAAAAGGATCAACCCCGACTGTCTTCACACACGCACAAGTTATGTGTATGACCCGGGATAGTCTCAATCGTCCTATAAGAGAGAATGGTTGACCCCAAATCCCTAATGAGTTGTCTTTGCTTTTAGTAATTTCGTATGTAACACTTAGTCACGGCTATTAAGAAAAGGACTGAGACACTTCTAAAGAAATTAGGCGGGAAGAGTTGAATTCATTATGTCTGCAATGCTTTTAAACTTATACATAAGTGATTTACATAAAGCGTTTAACTGTCCTGAGTAATAACTTTTTTATTCCTGACAATGTCAACATATTTGAAAATTTATTGCTTGCTAGCTGTCCTGGCGAACTTCGTCCCACCCTTTCAGTTTGTATAGGAAAACAAAAGTGCTGTTTTTCCTATTTTCTTTGCAATTTTCCCGGTTTTATCTTCATAAAATACTTCTCCAGATAATTACTAACACAATAAAAGAGAATTAGCCAGTCCAGTCTTTCGGAAGTTAGCGCTTACGAAGACATTCAGCTATTCATTTTTGTATTATAAGATTAGCCGACACGGTGGACTTCTGTCATGCAGGGGGTCTTGACGTGAAGATAAATGTATATGTAAGATGTAACCTGTACGTTCAAACGTTTTTCAACATTTCGCATTTCAAGTTATTAGTCACTTTATACCGAGTGTTAAGTGCTTGTCACTTGGAGAAAATACATGACAATCTGTAAATCGCTTATACCATGTTAATAGATTATTAACAAAATAATTATTCTATAAATTTTGAAGAAAGAAAAAATTTCGCCCCAGACAGGATTTGAACCTGTAACCTTTCGTCTCAAGCCGACGAATGCTCTAACCAATTGAGCTACTGAGGATTCAAAGCCCCCTGGCGAAATTTTTAATTCCTTTCTAACCCGTTAACGCGGGTAGTTATGTCCTATAGATACACAATTCTGAGTACCCACCAAATGAGTTCATCATTACAGATGAAATTCACATTTTAGAATGGCCATAACTTTCGTTTCTCGCAACGTATTTTTATTTTAGCACTTGACCTGTGCTTAGGATAAATTTTCTATAAATTTTGAAGAAAGAAAAAATTTCGCCCCAGACAGGATTTGAACCTGTAACCTTTCGTCTCAAGCCGACGAATGCTCTAACCAATTGAGCTACTGAGGATTCAAGCCCCCTGGCGAAATTTTTAATTCCTTTCTAACCCGTTAACGCGGGTAGTTATGTCCTATAGATACACAATTCTGAGTACCCACCAAATGAGTTCATCATTACAGATGAAATTCACATTTTAGAATGGCCATAACTTTCGTTTCTCGCAACGTATTTTTATTTTAGCACTTGACCTGTGCTTAGGATAAATTTTCTATAAATTTTGAAGAAAGAAAAATAATTATTTTTTTTATTTTCCCCTCTCACGTTCCATTTAAAAATCGGAACAAAAAGTAGCCTATAGCCTTTCGCGGAACAAGTTCAGGAGATTCGGTGTGATTTGCGTCCATCATACAAACAGGCCGACAGACAGATAGACAGACAAAAATTCCAAAAATGCTAATAATGTATTCTGCTGCCCATTTTCAGTCACGTGCACATAAGCGAAAGTAAAAAAAGAAAAAAATTAAAAATAAAAACATATATTAATAAATAAAAATGTTTTTTTTTTAATGTCTGTCATTTCAGTACAACATTCTTCAACAGATTGTATTAATCGATATCTATATTTTTTTATAGATATCGATTAATACAAAAATAGAGACCCGAAAGATGTTTTTTTTTATAGACAGCGAACAGTCACAACTAAGGTAAAAGATAACAGTGAACTATAGATACCACAGATGTTATGGGTGCGTTGCTTTCCTGTAGCCGAGATATAAGACGTATTATGCAAGACTACGAACTGCTCTCCGGGCCAGACCATGTCAATGTCATGGCGGCAAATGCCTAGTCGGGAAAGTTGATAAACAGCACTCTTCAAACAGTGGTTTTAATGATCAGTTTTACCTATGGTCGACTCTTACGCGCTACCAGTCGAAGAAATAGATAGGCTGTTCTACACGGGGTCCCTGCACCAACAAGATAAAATAATGGCAGAACCAATAGAACCAACAATAAATAAATATCCCTGGACAACAATTTACACGAATTAAATCTAACCCCAAAGTAAGCAAATTATATGCTTATGTTATGGGTGTTAGTCAACGATACTAATACATAGAAATACTTAAATAGATACCAAAATAAATTTAATAAACACACATCGTAATATTGCTCTGCTTACATAAAGTTGGTAAGGAACACGACATTAGCCAACACTAATTCAATGGTGTCAGGAACAGGTTAGACGCTGAACCCAATCTACGTGAAACTTTTCAAAATAAACATCTTGTCTTGGTCACAGTGCTAGTAAGAAACGGAGCAACTCTCGTCCTTACGAGCTGCTACGATTGCACGAGCTTTTAAAAATAACAGGGTTTTTAATATCTCAAAACAGGAGGATATTCTCTGTTGTACTATATATTTTCTTGTATCACTAATAGCAGAACTTTCTATTTTGTGAATTAATTTTAATACTTACCTAATTACTTTTGTTTTAAAACAAAAGTTTTTGTTCCATTTTAAGATCAAGATCTTGCAAATGATTTTGGAACTATGCTTTATTTTTAAATCGAACAAACAACAGGTGTGTTGTTAGATTGACGTGTCTGTCTGTGGCATCATAACGGATTTCACATGGATTAAAATATTCGTTTGCATCCTTGTGGAGCGAAGATTTAATCCAAATTTTGATAATTATTTTTCAAAGTTTTCACCAAGGTTACCTTGTGGGATTGGGACATGATTACAAGCGTTTTTTTATGATATTGGAAGGCAAAAAAGCAGACGGATTTCCTGATGGTAAGAAATTCACGCCGCCTAGAGACACCAAAGGTGGTAATGGTGCGTCGTCAACCTGAAGCCGGCATGTTAGGCCTCGAGCAAAAGTAAGTTTACCGGCTACCTTACCCTCCGAACCGAAACACGTCATGACATAACGGCGGCAGGACTAGGTAAGGCGGTGGTATTAATCCGGGCGAGGAATTAAGCGTCTGGATGATGCTTAACTTTTCAACGCATTGTTTGAAAGCTGGAGTATCGACACATTACATTTTGTAGATTTTGTCGGGTATTATTAAAGTTATTTTATTTTAGTATTATGTTGCGTTTCGTTGAATTTTACAAAACTTAAATTAGATTTGCTTGTAGGACATAATACTGAAATGAAGTCGATGCTAACGCACATCACAACGTTTATTAACAGTTATTGCAGTATTACTGCCTTCAAATCATATTTTCCCTGTATTGGTTCGGGTCTGCTTGGTATAATAGACTACCTCTCTTCCAAGCAGTTCATAATAAGTGAGTTGAGGTTAAATAGGTGGAGAAGGCTTACAGATCACTGGTGGCAAATTGCTATGCAGCAACTAGCCCGGGTAGGGATCCAACGTCTTCCCTACTCCTGCCATAACTCTGCGATGTTGCAGTTTGGACTTTAGGTTAAGCGGTAGACTGACACAATATGCTTGCCATCCGGGATACAGGACCGCTATGAACCTATAATATACATATTGTCAATAGGCCATAGTTGTCTCTTACCATCAGAACTTTGCGCTTGTTTGTTGACTTCTTACATAAAAACATGACCATGCAAACTGTTCATTGTTACTTGCGGATTGAGGAAAATCACATAGGTACTTCGCATTAATCTAACTTATACGATGTACTTATATTACTTAATTACTAACTTATAATAACTTCACACACTTGAACCCGACATATTTTCACAACTGCTATGACTTCGATAGAAATAATTTCCTTAACACAACTTATTCAAGAAAGACTGTCTTCCTCGTTGGTCGAGTGGCTAGCGTAGCGTAAACTAAATCGACTTACCGCGAGGATCGGGTTCGATTCCCGACGGAGGAAGACATTTGTGTGATGAATATTTAGATGTCTGCATATCTGGGTCTGGGTGTTTATTATATTAATTCTGGTATTTGCACACCACCAGTTGGTAGAATATGTAAAAACGCTTAAATAATTTTGTAACATCTTTGTAACACTCATATTCCGCAAATAAATATTTTTTCTTTCTTTCTTTTCTTTCTTCTTGGTATCTATTTAAAGATTTCTATGTAATACATAGTATATATACATAGTATCAAGCATATAATTTGCTTACATTGGGTTTTTTTAAAAAAAAAAGATTAGTCTTTTGACCAACTTGAGAAAACCGCTTGAGCAAAGAAAGAATGGGTTATATTCGATGCCTCCCTTTTGTTTATATTGCTATGTTATCTGATTTAAAACTTGTTTCTTTATTTGAAAGAGCATGCTTCCGTGGCGTTTCTGTTGTCCCCAAGTCGGGATCTGGGAATGAAATCAAAAGGAAAAAAGAAAAAAAATATATTTATTTATTTTTATGAAATTGGTAGGCAAACGAGCAGATGGATTTCCTAATGGTCACGCCGCCTAGAGACACCAAAGGTGGTTAAAGTGCGTTGCCATCTAATACCTGGATGTTAGGCTTGGAGCAAAAATAAGTTTACCAGCTAACTTATTCTCCGAACCGGAATACGTCAATGGCAAATAGCAAATTGATTTTTTTTAACTAAACAAGCTCAATTCTAAAATAAAAAAAAATAAACCCTGACAACACCTATAAGTACAGTAGCTAAGAACCATCTTGATTATGACATCTTTCAAACAGACAAAAAACCGCATAGAAACCGGTCCGTCCATTTAAAAGCTATGATGCCACATAGCCACATACACATTACACACACAGACACGCTACATGTCATGCCTCTTTTGGACATGACATGTCATGACATGCCTTTGTCGGGGGTCAATAAGTCGCCAAAACAAGTCGCAACTCTAAATAGTAAAATCAAACATTTTCAAGTACCCTCGGCCCAACAATCTTGAAAACACACATACACAGACACTTCAAATATATGACACCTCTCTTTTTTACGAAGGGATTAAAAATAGTCCTACGCAAGCAAGTAATGATTACATTTGAACGTAAGAATAGTTTTATTATTCCCTTAAATGTTACTGAAGTGTTCGAACGACTATTATAATCACAAACATGCATGTTGCATGCAATGTTCGAATTACGGTAAATTCAAAAATGTTAAAGTGCCTACCTAAGTCTTTATTTTTTTTAGTTTTACTGGTAAAAGACAAAACTAGACGTGAGTCGTTTCATAATTTTCGTGAAACGTAATGTAGCCAGTGACACGAAATGCGTCACCGGTTTTGAAACGAGTGATTTTAGAAACCAGTTTCTTTTTTCAGTTTTGTACAGTGATTTTGTTGATTATTAAATTTGATCCACTATAGTCTATACGGTTACTCACAAAACACGTTAAATCATAGTCACTGTTTTGTAGCATATTGCTACAAAGTCGTAATATAGTTTTATCAACACCGGAATACTAACATACTCAAATTAATTTCTATTTATAAGTTTTTATTTAAATGTATGGTTACGAAAGCTAATTTCGTTGTAAGGTATATACAATAATTGAAATATTTACTGCGTATTTAATTTTTTTCACTTTTTTATATTATTTTTAGTTTTCTTTCATGTTTTTAATACCGTTGTTGTCACTAGTCAACATTAAATAGTGTACCTATATAAAAATGAATCGCTAAATGTGTTGGTAACTGCATAACTATCGAACTCCTAGACCGATTTAGCAAATCCTTTTTTATTTCTTTAGTTATTAGGTATCAGGAGAAGGTTCTTATGGTGAGAAAAATAGGAAAGTATCAGGAAAAAATGGGAAAAATAATACTTTATTATTTCCCATACTAAACGGGTGGAACGAATTTTGCCGGGACAGCTAGTAATTTATATAAATTAGACGAAGTGATTTAAATAAATAATTAGTTCTGTATGTAAAAGTTACAATCAAACTAACTTGGTCTTTGTACGTATTGAATTACATCTCAAAGTTTAATACGTATTAGGATGAGTAATACGCTGTTTCGTTTTTGTGATCACCTTACGACTTGTGGCGCATCACGCATGCGCAATATGCTCGGCTCGGTTGTTCATTACAAATGAAACTGGTTACTAAAATCACTTCTTTTCATTTGACTAGAAACTGGTGACATGATTACTTACCGCGTAACTGGTAACTGAAACGAGTGACGTGAAATAGCTCACACGTCTAGACCAAACTGCTCATGTGATCATAGTTAATTACATATTGTCACCACATATCCAGAGAGATACAGTGAAAAATGTTGGAAAACAAAAAAAGCTTGAAAATCGTCCCGTTTTTATAATTAAGGGGCCATGTATGCTAAAATACGTCAGCAATATACTGTTTTTTTTTTCATACAAAGCAATTATGGATCTTGGCGACAAAAATACACAAGATTAACATTAATATGCTTTATAAGATTGGTGTTTCCAAAACACGATTCATTTCACTTTGCTCGATAGAAAAAAATCAAAAAGTTAACCCTTTTTTGAAAGCAAAACCCAACTATCTACTTCAATTATGAAAATATCGACACCAGATTTAACATTAACATAGATAAGTGCTAAACCTAAAAGATAACTGTTTCAGTTTTTATATATTTTTTCAAATTACTTTTATAGTGTCATAAATAGTGATAGGGCGCTTAAGACATTTACTTTAGAGCGCAATATTTCATAGTAATCATGGAACGGGGGAGTGCGCTGAATGGCTCTTCTGGCTGACTAAGTATTGGGCCTTAACCGTTTACCTGCACACGTTGGTAAATACTAAGAACTGCTCTTGATACCTAAGGTTACTAATATTTGGTTTTACAGTAATACAACACAGTCTATACATGTCATAGCCTAATTTATGTAGTATGGTCACAAACTAATTTTTTTACGAAGATGGTCGAACAAAAACAGGTGAGTGAAAGTAATCACAAGTAGATATAACCGTGTGCACCCAACAATCATTTGCCGTAAAAACGTCGACCATGACATGAATATTTAGAAGATGGGTCACATTCAGAATGTCAATGAATTCTGGGTGGCCTAATGGAATACGGCCGTCGCTCAACTGGTTCTTTTGTATGATGATCGCCATTTTCACAAAATAAAGTGGTTATTTTCCACACCACATTACACTTCCTCACTTCAAAACATCCTTAAATCCTGAATGTTCAGTTTTAGAAACAATAGAACGTACCTACGGTCTAATTACGTTTTCACAAATAAATTTAAAGAAAAACTTGACTACAAAACAGTAAAAATGATTTTGTTACGCGAATAACACCGCGTACCGCTGCGGTAGACGGTGAAGAAGACCTTAAGTTGCATTGGCCTCATATAAATCCGTTGATACCTAAACCAACGAACACTACCCGAAAAATTACAATCTGATTTTAACTTAAATGAAAGGTACAACAAATCACATTACAAATTGCAGGGGCAGATTGAAACCTCTATCCCCAAGCAAGCAATTACATGGTGTATCTTGTATTATCTCATTGCCACCAAATCTCACTAAACGAGATGGAGGAGGAATAGTTCACCGCTTTGCCAAGACCCTGATGCCTTTTAATGAGGACTTTTATTCAAAAGAAAGAAATTTTGAAATTTAAGCTGGATTTTGCTTTAAAAAGAACTCAAACTTGACTTTTTAGGTTAAAAAAACTTAAACTTGACTAATAGCGAAAGCAACGCTTTGCCTTTGTTAAGCTTCTTGTAACCCCGGGCAAAAAAAGAGGTGTTATAAATTTGACGTGTATGTGTGTCAACATTGTTAGGAAAGCTAACGTCGTGATCGATTTCGTTCTTAGCTAATGATAGGTTTAAGCGTACTTGCATCCATTTTAGTTTTTATTAAGGTATTACTTTAATAACGATTAAGTTAATATTGCTTTTGTAAAATTATTTCCAATCTCGGAACAAAAATTCCCTAGACTGTTAGCTGAGAATTTCTTATATCAAAGAGCCATTACTAGCGTGATATAACACAGTTACATCATTGACCGTTAATATAACAGTTTTACTTGTGACTGTACCTACTAAATCAAATATAGAAAAATAATGTTCCAACATATTTAAAAAAAGTCTAAAAGAAATAGTAAAAATCGTTGACATTCAATATACCAGTGCTTATTACTTCTCACTAGTACATACTAGATTAGCTTTTATCCTATCCTAATAATATTATAAATGCGAAATTTGTTTGTTTGTCTGTTACTATTTCACGCAAAAACTGCTTAACCATTTTTTATGAAATTTGACCCACACGTAGAAAATAACTTGGATTAGCACATCAGATACTTTTACCCCGAAAAAATATTACTGCGTGGCCATCAAATACGCGGGTAATGCCGTAGGCAACAGCTAGTCACTTACAGTTTATGAATTGTGCCTATTTGATTTTCGCCATATTGGCGCTAATAGCTATAGCAAGAGTGTAGTGAGAATTCACTTACTAAATGTTAAAGTAAGGACATCCTACAAATGTAACTATGAACAATAGGCACCAAGAGATTTTTAAATTTATTACAAACATTGTTGGAATATTTTTAACATTTAACGTGTACTTTTCGTGTAACCTTCACTTTGACTAGAGTTATGTCATTTACATCGCGGTGCTGCCTTTGAATTA
>NJDC01000298.1:111271-130800 GCA_002245475.1 Calephelis virginiensis | reverse complement strand
ACTATAAAAATCACTGGTTTAACCGACAGAGTAACCCCTCCTTTTCTGTATCTGGCTATTTCCTCGAGCAGAGATTCCACACTCTTCTTGATTTCAGCGCCAATTCCCCCCATCTTCCTCGATCGATTATTTGGAATATCAACTATCCAGCCTTGTACCAACCTTTTGACTATATCAAACATTGGTTCTTTTCTACCCGCTAATTTGAGAAAAATGTTTAAAATCGTTTTGGTTCGATTTAATAAATAAACCGCCAAATTTTAATTTGCTAACAACCCATCAAGCACAAACCTAACTAAATTTCGACCCAAATGATTTATGTACTGAACATTAAATGATATTATTCATACCAAATCGTATATTCTCGAACTTTTGATTTTAAACTGTATAATCTCTATTTTTCTTACAAACAATTATTAGACCTTATACTATGTGTTTATTATTATATAATTATTTGTGAAATTATCTTAAAGCCTCATTGAGAAACTCCAAATTATAGCCTAAACACTTATTTCCTGTTTAAATTGTTAGCGCCTGTAAATATTTTTAACAACAATACACCAAAGCAACGAACGTCCAAGTATTTAGACTAAGATTTGTTACAGCACCAAGAGGGGTGCTTCAAACCGACGCAAAGAATAACTGTCATTTTGTACTGTATGTTCCATCTAGTGAACTAGTATACCTACTAGGATAGCCGCAATGCTTTGGGATATTTTATTTATTCTTATTCTTTCTATTCAAATGCGCCGGTTTCGGAGACTGTTAATACCACTTTCGGAGAAAACCCGAGCGATTTGACACGTTCCTGTATTCAAGAAACGAGTCGTTTTGATAATGGATAGTAGTATTTTGTACGAGTAATAAGATTACTAACATTTGTTGCTCGTTTTCGACAGTTAACTTTTTTGATAATGAGTAAACTACGAATGGTAAAGCCTACGGATTACGTTTCGTTGATTATGGGAACTGTGCATTAATCCTGGAATTCCAACGACGTTCATTGCTATAAGAACCTTTTAACTAACGCCCTAGTATTAATTTTGTTTGTATGCGTCAATTTTTGTGGTGTTTAGTTAAGGTAATATGAGCCTTTTCATAAATAACTACAAAAGTTTTAATTTCGTTTGCATTTTTACGTGAGTTACTTATCAGTGTATTACATATTCTATGGCAGCTGTATAAATAACAAACTCAGATTTTTAATTCTGCTTAAAAAAATGTTTGAATGTTTTTTGACAACATTTATGGTGTAATTGCCTGTGTGGTCTAGTGCTTCGTAGTTAGACTTCATTTTTTGAGGTCCTGGGTTTGAACCTTGGGTCGGGCAACAAAAAAAGGTAGCGTGTATTTTCAATTTTCTAATTCTAATAAAAGAATTAGAAATGTACACTTGCCACCTATTAGGACTTTGGCTAGTCGTGGGTATCTTGATTGTGCCTATGCCTACCTCTTGGGGGATACAGGCGTGAAGACACTTTTGATGGTAGCGGTCGTAAATAACAAACTCAGATTTTTAATTTTATTACAAACATTGTTGGAATATTTTTAACATTTAACGTGTACTTTTCGTGTAACCTTCACTTTGACTAGAGTTATGTCATTTACATCGCGGTGCTGCCTTTGAATTACAATGTAATTTTACAGATTAGAATTCCTGAGCTAAATATTTTCGTTTGACGTCATAATTAAAGTGATGTTTAAATTTTAATACCAGTATTAATATTAAGATAATGTTACTATTGAATACTATATTTGATAAGCAACCAGATGGATTTCCTACCTAACCACGATACCGAAAGTAATTCGTAAGGTAACTCGTTTAACCAACTCCAAAGACCAGAGGTTTTTAAATTTGAATTAAAGTTTTTTGTTCGTTTGTTACGCGATTACTCAGCCTGTAGCCAAACGATTTGATGTTAATTTTTTTTTAAAGTTGGGTCATAATCCGAAGTGGTCCCATATTAGTTTTATCATGATCCGACTGTGCGAGCATTTATAGAGGTATAAATCAACTATCGCCTATCTTAATTCCTGCGCGACGGCGTTTTGTGCCAACCTACGATGTGCCCTATCCTTCAACACTGAACATCACAATTATTGGGAGAATAGACATGTAAATTAAAAAGAAAAAAATGTTGGTCGGGATTGGAAATGTGCCCGGTTGGCGATAGGCTTGCCACCTATCACATTGTGGGACTTAGTGTCTTCGGCTAGTCGTGGGTGCCTTCGTTGTACCTCTGCCTACCTCTTCGGGGATATGGGCGTGAAGATACTTTAGACATGTTGGCAAGAAAATGTGAGGTCGTACAACCAACACAAATTCGGATAACAATACCAATTCAGATGTGCTGCTGAACAATGTTAGTGAAATAATCCCTTAACTTATATTACTGTATTACCAACCACGTGCGAGGGGGTCGTCACGTCCCTACAACAACAAATGGTCACTTTACCTACTAGATGCTCTTATCTTTTCATTGCCATTAATCATTTCATCAATTTAATTTTTAAGTGTTTTATTTATTCATAACTAGCTGTCCCGGCGGACTTCGTTCCACCCGTTCAGTTTGTATGGGGAAAAATAAAGTATTGTTTTTTCCCTAAAATTTTCCAGGTTTTTATCTTTATAAAAACCTTCTTCTGACAATAACTAACACAACAAAAAAAGAATTAGCCAAATCGGTTCAGTCATTCGGAAGTTATGCTCTTACCAACACATTTTGCAATTCATTTTTATATTATATAGATTATGTTAGTATTTTTAAAAAAATAGGAGTTTACAAAAATTAAACATTAAAAAACCTACCATGCATTTGACACAAAACAATCAAATAAATTCATCAAAACATCTGTGATCTTTTATGGTAATGATAAAAGATCACAGATGGTGCATAAACGATATTCATAATGCTTGGAAATAAAGTAGTTGGTCTTGATAAATGAAGATAGCATTCTTATCAAAAAGATATTGGAGTTTATTATGGTCGAATTTCGATTAATGGGCGGCCACTAGTATGAACAAAAGTGCTTTGATATTTTACCGCGACATTTAACCAATAAACAAGTGCCTAGAAAAATTGAAGATCAAACATTCTGTAGCCACAATGGTTCTTTTTTTCAGCTTGAATAAATACTCGTATTTATGAAAGAAATAAGATATTTTTATTGATAGGTATTCGTCATTTTAGCGATAGAAAACAGGGGGCTGATTATGTATCTTAGTGGCCAACACAACATAGAAAAGTGTACATCTTATAGCTGTCAAATGACGTCATTTGTATTTGCTATCTCTATTGTATTGCTGTTGGTCACTGGAGATAGCAAATATCATTTGACAGCTATTTGATGTACACTTTTCCATTTTGAGTTGGCCACTGAGTTACAAAATCAGCCCCCAGGTTATTGTTGCCTCGTTGGCATTGGTAGGGTATTGTTTCTAACTCAACCAAACATCAGCGAGTCTCAGCTTCGATTCCGTCAGGGGCAAGCATTTGTGATGAACATATGTGTGTTTCTGGATCTGAGTGGTTATTAAATTTTTTATAATATTCATCTGAAAATTCCTTGTCTACAGTAGTTCAGTGGTTCTACAGTGGTCCATATGTTAGACTTAACTTCATGATATTCCGGGTAGAGTAACAAAAACAAAAGTTATATTTTTTCAATTTTTTAATAAAAAAAAACATTCTTGGTCGGAATTGGATATGTCTCCAGTCGACGATAGGCTTACCAATTATCACTTTCTAGGACTTAGTACCTTTTGCTAGTCGTGGATGTCCTGGTTGTGCCTTCACCTACTAATTCGGGGATATAGGCGTAATTTTTTTTTTTGTTTTTTTTATCTAAGTATTTCTAGTTATTAGTTTCATTGATGACATGACATCCATGACACAAGCATTTAATTTCCTTACTGTTTAAGTTAGACAAACTGTCTAATGTAATTATTGTTATTATAAATTTGTATCTAATTAGGTCATGGCCACAAAAAAAACGGATGTATGAAATTGACATTACTGACATTGTGACATTGGTAATACTCGCATATAAAGTTCGTTTCCACATTTTCTTCAAAAGTCCGCAATGTTTATTTAGCGAAAGCATAACATCAACAACTTTAATTGTATTTAATATGGTGTAGTGAAACATTGGATAAAAAAAAATATCATTCTACCTAATTATTCAATATCCATACTAATATTGTAAATGTGACAGTCTGTTTGTTGCTTTTTCGCAGCTAAGCCGTTGAACCGATTTTGATAAAGTTTGGTTACATACAGCTCAAGATCATTCAAACACGGGCCATTTTCTTAAATCAACCCCCAAAAGAGTTTAAGAATGAAAGTTTGTATGAAAATCGAAAAAGTATTACACGTTGACGGAGTCGCGGACGAACAGCTAGTTATAAAAAAATTAGTGAAATGAAAGCTACCTGATTTCATTCCTTGGAAATGAAACACTCCACTTAAACGAATCAACGTGGGCCTTAAGTACAATTTAGTGCCTCTGTTTAATGTTTTTGTTTTATCTTTAATAGATGACTTTTTTAAGAATTACAGATGAAAGATAGACAAAGCAGATATACAATGCGAATGTGGATGGATGTAGGTACCAGGGGAGACTAGGTCTGGCACTCGATACTCTCTGCCTACCCCGTAAGGGACTTGGCGTGAAGATATGTATGTATGTATGTTTTTTGTACAGGGTTGCTTAGTTCAAGCGAACAAATGAAATAATCATTAAAAAAATAGTGTTTCGTTTATTTTCTTCGGCACCGCCAAATCTCGTTAAATGAGTAATGAGGCCACCGCTTTACTCAAGATGTTGACACGACTTTCTTTTACGACCTTAGACTAAATTTGAATAATTTAAACCCGGTTTTATTCATTCGGATAACTTAATGCAAATTTCAACTTCAATTATTTTAAAGAAAGAAAAAAAAATACTCCAGACAGGATTTGAACCTGTATCCTTTCGTCTCAAGCCTACTAATACTCTAACCAAGTCCTGTGGCAAACATTTTATTCCTTTCTATACCGTTAAGGTGGGTAGTTTTGTCCTATAAGTACACAGTTCTGAGTACCTACTCATCATTACAGATGAAATTCTTATTTATAATGGTCATAAATTTCGTTTCTCTAAAGGTAGGTAAGGTCAAGTGCTAAAGTAAAAATTTCAACTTCACCATTGGCAAATGCAAACGCTTATGTCAAAATCTAAATTATAAAAGAACCTTATACTCAGTATATAAGTTTTTACCGAAACTTGATACTGTCACTATGACGGCAGGAATTGAAAAGGCAGTGGATTCCTACCTGAACAACTGTTCTTCCAGCAGTGGTCTGGTTTAACCTGTACTCACCCATTGCAAGCAGACAAAAAGAGAGACATATGGTCTATTCTACATAGAGTCCTGGACCAGAAGAAAAAAAAAATATCATTGGAATCTATTTATGCCGCTTTAATCGAATAGAGATTTTAGATTACAAATTCATAGTAATACAAAGTATTCATGTAAAAGCATAAAAGGCTATATTTGTATTTATTTAGCATTAAAGTTAGTTACAGTACAGCTACCGTCTAAATGTCAGTGTTCGCCATTGTTTTCATCCATGATAGTGGGTAAAGTAGCTGAGAGACATGCACGCGTAACGCACGTAACGATATGTACAGGTATCATATATTGGTCATCAAATCATCATCTGTTGTGTCTATTGGCGATGACTGTACCTTATGTTCTGAAGATCATCCTGCTTGGTCTTTTCTTGATATTTAAAAAAAACGTTTATTTTAAGAAAAAATATTTAGATGAATTGGTAAATACGAATGTTTTCAAGAAAGGAAACGCCTTAGAACTAATGTCATTCTAGTTGATATTATAAGCATGAATACATCAACACTATATACTTGTTCACTATCTTGTAAATATATATCATTATATTAATACGTTATATATCATTACATTAGTACGTAATATAAAAACTTTGGACCCCTTTTTACGAAAAGAGTATGATATGGATAATGGAGTATGAAATTTGGCATATTTATAGTTTATTTGTAGAAGTGTTGAACGTTAATAACATTTTTTTTTAAATAATGCTTATAAAATGCATTAAATAAAAAAATAAAACATTACGCATACAACCATGCATTTGACGCACACATACAAATATGTAGATAACGATAAAAAGTCATAGATGGCGCACAAACTATATTCGTAAAGTTTTACAAAGAGAATAATTGAATAACTTATAAATAAAATTTATATTGGACGAATTTCGACCAATGAGCGACCACTAGTTTACATAGATCGATAATTTTTTTTTTATGTTATAGGAAGGCAAACAAGCAGACGGATTTCCTGATGGTACGAAACTATCGCGGCCTAGAGACACCAAAGATGGTAATGGTGCATTGCCAACCTGAGGTCAGTATGTTAGGCCTCGAGCAAAACTAAGTTTACCGGCTACCTTACCCTCCGAACCGGAACACGTCATGACGTTATGGCGGCAGGAATAGGTAAGGCGGTGGTGCCAATCCAGGCGAGTCGCTACGAAACTCTACCACCTAGTCAGATGTCATGGTGTTAGTGATGATAAGCCTATGCTCGCCTTTTACGAGCTGCCTGGCAAGAAAGGCAGATGGTCTATTCTGCAAAGGAGCAACACGGGGCAAAGAATGATGTTGAAATTAGTAAATTACTAAAACACAAACATACGTATATAAATCTCATATATACTGCACAACTTGTTTTAGTAGCCTTAACATATTTTGCAAGAATACATCACGAAAATTCAAAATTTAATACGAAATCTTTTAAAACTTAATCTATTCGACCTAGATTGTTCATTCAAAGTATCAGAAGATATGCAAAGTAGCGGATTGCTCGTCTCTCGATGTCTCGAGGCTTACAACCGGAAGATGGCTTCCTGTTAAATAATGCTGTTCTAAGTTACGCTTTCTTCTGTTAAGAATCAAATATGAATAAGAAAGGAAGGGAGTGCTTCCTTTAGTAAATAATTTATGTCATGTATTCACCTCTTAGGTCGAATGGTTAGCGCTACATAAGTCTAAGGATAAGTGTTTGGGAATAGTTTAAGATAGGATGGACGTAGCGAACGAAGTATTTTGAAAATGCTAGTTTTTGAGCGAAATATTCAGGAATTTAAACAAAAGGAATTAGTTATCGTCATCTTTATCTGCAAAGAGGCAAGCATAGGTTGTTTTCAAGCCAAAAGACGGTTCTGACTATTTTCAACATAAATAAAAACGATGATTAACCTTAATATGTTAAAAACAGTAAAGTAAGTAGTAAATAGAGTTTTCTAAGAGGAGGGTTAATTTACTTTTAAAAAGCTGGCGTCGCATTGGCTTCTAACTTTTTTGTTGCAGAGTTTTATGGACAGTAATGATTATTTTCCATCAAGTAGCCCATTAGCCCGTTTGCCTGTTTTCATCATCATAATGTATATGTATTATAAATAAAATAAAATATAAATAAAAATAAAAATATTCCTGGAAAAGTTACACAAATCAAATGTAACCCCAAAGTAAGCAAAGTATATGCTTGTGTTATGAGTGTTAATAAAAGATTCTAATAAATAAAAACATCTTAAATAAATGCCAGCATAAATTTAAGAAACACCCAGACGCGGAAATACAGAAATCTGAATGTTTATTACACAAATGCGGCCGGCATTTTATACAAATTAAATGTAACCCCAAAGTTAATGCTTGTGTTATGAGTGTTAATAAACGATTCTAATAAATAAAAAATCTTTAATAGATGCCAGCATAAATTTAAGAAACACCCAGACCCGAAACTGCAGAAATCTAAATGTTTATTACACAAATGCCGGCCCCCGTCGGCAATCGAACCCCAACTCGCTGCGAGTCAAAATAGTTAGGTGCGTACGCTAGCCGCTCAACCAACGAGGCGGTCCAAGTATATTATAATCATTCCCATAAAACTTTTTTTTAATGAAAATTAAATAGTTTAAAACAATAAAACACCACCGATTAAAAGGCTTGTTAGGGTCAAAAGTGATAACTATAAAAGGCTATTCGTTCTTGCTTTAAAGAAATCTGATTAATATTTCTCTGTAAACACTGCTTTAGGAAGAAACTACCTAAGTAGTATAAGAGAAGAGGTAAACTTCTTACTTCTAGTAGGGGAGCCAGGGGCATGTATTAACGGGGCTGAGTATTAACAAGCTCATAGATGTAAAACCATAAATGTGTGTGACTTGTGTACGCTATGTGACGACAAGAACAATGGCCTAAACGCGTCGAGGCCTGTCAATTGTCAGCCGAATGATGCATTTAAAAGTTATGTGTCATGAGTGAATTTCAATAGGTAAACGTTCTTTTTGACGCGTATTTTTTTTATTTTCAGTTAATGTAATACATGTAGCTCGTACAGATTTTAGTGAATTGATGCTAATTTATCTAGCTATGATATCATGTTCATTCTACTAAAATGTCTTTTGTCGTTCTAAACAATCAATATTTTGTTTAAAAATGTTATGCTCGGGGCAAGTATTAATAAAATGCCTGGGGTAAGTTTTCACATGTAATTACATACGATTTAGAAAGATATTTTTTATTTTTTTATTTATATCTTTACTTCAGAATGAGAAATTACAAGAGATAAATGTCGCAGGGTTTTACATCATCAGAAGTATTTAAGCCTGCAGCAAAACAAATATTAGGTCACGTCAGGAAATATCGCGAAGTTGTAGCAGTTAGGCATTTGTTTTCTCTCGCTTTATAAGTATGTGAACAGTATAAAAAATGAATCCAACCAAATGTAAGATACAAGAAACCCAGAGACCAGTCTGTCAGATTATCTTATTAAGTGCTCCAGCTGCAACTCATCTTGTAATTGTGAAACTGTCCCCCAATTAGCACAAAAATAAAATGCCTGGAGATGAGTGGCTCACAGCTTTCATAAAAAGAAATCCCAACTGCCCGCAGGCAACTAGTTTACGCAGAACAATCAAAGGAGTATTAATGTTGATAAAAAATAACATATTAAGTATTGTATTAACGCATAAAAATAAACTTTTGATAAAAAAAAATAACCTACAAGTACTAATAGTTGAATCATTGAATATCATTGAAACGATAAAGACTTTCAGTCTTTATCGTTTCAATGATATTCAAAGAGATAGTATTTTTTTAAATAAATAACATGCTTGATAAAACTTTATTTTTATTTATTTAGTGTATAAGTTTATTATTTAGGTTAAATTAAGCAATAATATGTTTCCGTTAATATATGCCCCAAAGTAATTAATACTTGCCCCGATGACGGGGTAAGTATTAACAACCGACTTTTTTTAAGAAACACTCTACAGCAAAAACGCAATACGAAACATACATAATTATGTTTCTTTGCGACTTTATCAAGAGGACTTTATTTCAAGTTGATAGTGAAACTTGTCTCCAAAAACTAATTAAGTTCAGAATAACATCAAAAACAAAAAAAAATTAGTACATGCCCCTGGCTCCTACGTGAAATATCTACCAAGTACAGATGGATTTTATCGATTTTTCTCGCATGTATAATGATAGATTAAAGCTGATAGATTATGCTATAAATCTCAAGGGCACATAGAACGAATATCACATGAAATACGGATCGACTAAACAAGACTGAGTTATTATTATATTACATTATATTCTAGCTATTACCCGCGTCTTCATACATATGTTGAAATTACTTTTCCTGATTAGTGATAGATGCGAAATAATTTTCAACAGCAAATGACATCCTGAATGTTGGTCAGAGCTATAAGACTTTTCTGTGTGTTTGTCTCTGGTGTATAACAGACTTTCCAGGTAGGTAGCTCATGAGAGGCGAGGGTAGGTTAAACGGTTTATTACAAGCTTTTGTTGTACAAAAGGGTCGTGCTGCAACTTGTCCGGGTAGGACCGCCTTACCGATTTCTTTCACCATAACGACTCTGTCATGTTATAGTTATGAGGGAAAGGTAAACGAGAAACATGTATAATTGCGCTACACCTCGGCCAAAAGACAGCAACACACCTATAACATTAATGGTGCCTATAGGCCACGGTGATCTCTTACCGTCAGGAGAGTAGTGTGCTTTTAATGGTCTTATCATATTATTTTAAATACACAAAATTTTGTATAAATCCATTTAGCATTTTTTATGTGAAAAATTAACAGACAAACAGAATACCCAACAAAAACTTAATTAGAATCGTTTTGGGTTCTATATCTTGATATATACAGTAGCAATAAGTATATATCTGTTTTCATTACATTTAAGGGATGATAAAAAACAATATGGCTAATATATTAAAAAAGAATCATCCAAATCGGTTGGCTATTGGCCCAATTAATCGCTTAACAAACAACCAAAAAATACAAATAGTCGAATTGAGAACGTCATCCTTCTTTTGAGTCAGTTTAAAATTAGGTATCGATGTCCCTTTGATCTCTTTTAAAGAGATCCTTAATCTGGTAATACCATATTAAGACTTAATGACAACGGGACTACCTCGAAAATACGCTGTTTTAAATATAAAAGAATTTTCGGAATTAGTTGAGAAATGACGTAGAAACCGATAAAAATACATTGTAAAATGTTAAACGCAGTATCTAAAATGGAAAAGCGTCGTTAGTGAGAGCTGAAGGGTACAGGTTCAAATTCTACATTTCTTTTAGTTCACAGTTTCTTTTCTTAACAAATTTTAACTGAACATTAACTTGATGATTTTAATTACTTATAAAAATTTTCTATAAAATTATCCAAAGCACTGAGAAGCACGTTTTGTAAAATCATTTGTATAATATACGCTACGAGTTTTCTAATTTAGTTACTTCCTGCTGAGGATATTGCTATAGGGTGTAACGTCCTTGGAAGCTGCTTTGCTCCATAAAAAATACATTACGTTGCCGTAAAAAGATTTTAACTTGAACGTAACAAATACATTTTCCTGATTGCAGAATATTCGTGTTTTTTGTTTCGAAATGTTAATTTTAAAACCACGTACATCTAACATACTAGTGGTTGCCGATTGGTCGAAATTCGAACATAATAAATTATAATATCTTGTTGATAAGAACGCCATCTTCATTTCTCAAGACCAACTACTTTGTTTCCAATTTTTTTAGTGCGCCATCTGTGATATTTTATCGCTACCATCAATATATTTATTTGTGTGTGTCAAATGCATGGTAGTGTGGGTTATGTTTTATTTATTGATTTAATGTACTTTATAAGCGTTATTATT
Organism: Calephelis virginiensis; assembly: GCA_002245475.1. Taxonomy (NCBI): domain Eukaryota; kingdom Metazoa; phylum Arthropoda; class Insecta; order Lepidoptera; family Riodinidae; genus Calephelis; species Calephelis virginiensis. The sequence goes on along the minus strand of NJDC01000298.1, from coordinate 119,535 downwards.
GTAAAATATTAGCGTTTTGCAATTCTCCTACACATAAACTATAAGTGTGCCAAATTTTATGCTCCTGCGTTCGCGCAATTTTTGTTCAATAAAAAAAATGTTATATAAAATATATACCCTTGTTCAAATGTAGGTTATATATTTTTTAATTCAAGCCTCAAAAAACTATACCTAATGTGGCCTGTGGTGTGAAAGTTAAAATCATGATGAAGTTAACTAAAGCTGCCGTCATACTCGTAAATATCGCTGACAAGTTACAAATGTCCGTTTTCGGTACCTTATCTTTGGATAATCAATTACTAACATATATTCATGGTGTTAATACAAAAATCTTTTAATGATAGCTACTATCACCTCTATGGTCTAGCGGTCCAGGTGTTGAACTTCACTGCATGAGGTCCCGGGTTCGATTCCCGGGTTGGGCAACAAAAAGAAAATTTGGATTTTCCAATTTTCTATGTAAATAAAAAACGTTGCTCGGGATTGGATATATATCCGGTAGGAGATAGGCTTGCCACCTATCACATTGTAGGACTTGTGTGTCTTCAGCTAGTCGTGGATGCCCTGGCTGTGCCTCTGCCTACCTCTTCGGGGATATGGGCGTGAAGATACTTACATACTTACTTACTTACTTACTTACTTATTTATGTGTCATGTGAAGCAAATGACATTTCATAGTAAAGCAAATCGCAAAACTAAATTGGATTCCTAGGATTAGTAAGTTTTTTAGCATTTAGCACAGTATTTCTATGCCTACCCTGTCTGAAATATCTGTACACGCTCCTAACAACATCTGTACCTATTAGTCCCGGTCATCTCCTACCATCAGGAGAATCGTGTGTTTGTTCACTTTCTTATCAAACAAAAAAATATATATTATAAGCGACATTTTTTTATTAATTCGCCAAGAAAATTAGCATGAAACATTATGAACGTAAACAATTCTATAATTATCCAAAACATCTTATGCAAATTTTCGGCCCCATTTTACCCCCAAATTACGGTCTTAAAAAATTGCGCTAGGTGCAGCACATAATTTTACAGGCCTCTTATTCGAAATGTGGGCTTTTACGACTCTGCTCTTAGGCTTTCTTTTCTATTACTAGATATTGCGGGTTCAGTTTTAGGGTTTTAGGGTTCAGTATTACGAAAGGAAAAAACAGATTCCTGAGAGTATTACTTTGTTGTCCATCCATCCGTCAAAACCCTTTTTGCTCGGGCACGCGTAGAGATATCCAGCTGAAATTTAGATTCTATATAAGTATCTTTACTCGCGTATACCCGAAAAGGTAGAGGTACAATAGGGCACCCGCGATTTTAAACAAGGGTCCGAGGTTGTTTAAAGTGATAGCTATTTAAGAGTATATTTAAACAAATGATTACTCTAAATAGCGTATATGATTAAGAATTTTTTTAAACATTGTTTAAATTGATGATTAAAAGTTAAACAACGTTTATGAATAAGCCCGTTACTGTTAAAAATCACACATTGTTTAAAAATCGTCTTTCCAAAAAAAAACATTTTTCAACGTTTTTTCTATTACATATTTGCCTTTTTTTATGCTCCTTATAAAATCACAGACTGTTCGATAACTATGCAATAAAAACTTGGACAACTTTTGAAAACATTGTAAAAATTGTTTTCCATAGATATTTACGTTGAAGTTTTCTTATAGCTACCTGTTAAAAATATTTTTTTTATGATAATGGAAGGCAAGAAGAGAAGAACAAAGAAGCAGACGGATTTCCTGATGATAAGAAATTGATGGATGATGGATGGATCTCTAGACACCAAAGATGGTAATGGTGCGTTGCCAACCTGAGGCCGGGATGTTAAGCCTCGAGCAAAAGTAAGTTTACCGGCTACCTTGCCCTCCGAACCGGAACACGTCAACGGCAAGCTTTGGACGCTATGACCTCAGGAATAGGTAAAGCGGTGGTACCAATCAGGGCGAGTCGCTGGAAAACTCTACCACCTAAATAATAAAACATAAAAATAAAAATTCACAAATTGTTTCATAATTGCAATAAAAACTGGGAAAATATTAAAAACATTGTAAATATTGTTTTCCAAAGAGATCTACGTTGATATTTTTCTTATACTTAGCTACCTTCTAACTAATAACAAAATACTATAGTTTTATGTAAAATCACAGATCAAAGTTACAATCTTCAAGATTCTTAAATAATCTTAAAGAATTGGCAACCTGCAAGTAACTAAGCTTAAATAACTATTTTAAATATTTTATAACATATTAAATATTAATTTAATAAACTGTTATTAATCAGAATCTTAATTTCAATAGACAATGACCGACTGAATTGAAGCCATTTTTATAATCTTTAATTGTATTTTCGATTATATTTTATCATATTCATATTCGATTATATTTTATCGATCATATTTTTGATAAATTGAATAACCCACTTTTATTCGGATTTCGCCATAATTATTGCCATTTTTTTAAGAAAGAGAATAAGAAAGCAATTTTGGAAGCAATCTAAAAAATGTCAAATTTTGTATTACATTATTATAACGAAACTGAAATAAGTTAGATCTTTGAGTTGTTCTTTTAAATAATAAATATTTTCTTCTATTGACATTTTTATTTCTTAGTCTACGCACTATACGAGTGATATTATTCGTAGGTGTGCTTCGTGAAATACGAAATTTTGTTGTTTTAAGTTTTTATTTGAAGCCCACCTGCGGGTGTGCAAAGTGGAATACTTTAGGTGTGCTTCGTCTGGGTGTGCTTCGTTTAGTTGCGCTTCACGGAATACCTTGAATAACGTTGTGATGTTGTGGAAATAAATATATTATTGTAACTTGTTTTTCTTCTTGTTGATTCCATTGCCTCCTCAGGCTAACTTCTTTCCTGAATTGCAGCTTGTAAGAAGTATATTAAGGTTATTTTGCAACTAACACGGTAATTTAGACCTGGAGTTAAAGTTTTAGAACAGCGTTTTAGTTGATATGGAGAATAAGGCAGCCCGTAGACTTACTTATACAAAATCCCTAAATATCGAGGTTTAGGATAGCAACGCACTATTGACACTTTTGATGTCTATTTGGTGACAGCGATTTTGTAATAATAAATGAATAAATATATACCTCGGTGGTCTAACGGTCCAGGTGTTGAACTTAACTTCTTAAGGTCCCGGGTTCCCGTAAAATTTGGTTTTTCCAATTTTTTAATTAACAAAGAACGTTGCTCGGGATTGGATATGTGCCCGGTTGGCGATAGACTTGTCACCTATCACATTGTGGAACGTAGTGTCTTCAGCTAAACGTAGGTGCCCGGATTGTGCCTCTGCCTACCCCTTTGGGGATATGGGCGTGAAGATACTAAATATATTTCTGATATTTCATATTTTCTGTCATCCATAAAATGTTACATCTCTTTTGTTTTTGTCAGTAGAATTACCCTCAAAAGTGGGTAACTTGATGTGGCTTGTATATAACATTAAGTAGACACGGTTGCTAATTTCTAGACTCTGTAATGGGACTCGCATTTCAATGACATTTTACGTGTAACAGATGTGACAAAATGGAAAAGTCTAATCCCTTTACGCCATTTTTAACAGGATATGAAAGTTGTTGTCGGTTAGGTATCAAACATTTCGGAACAAATTTACACACGTACCTGTAACATAAACTTTCATATATTAAGTTATTAATAAATATATCGAATATATTTATTATATAGGTAGGTTCGAATATTCAAAAACTCAAATTTATACCTCGATTTCGTTTATTGGCCTGAAATAAACTGTTTTTCCAACTATCTGTTCTCTTCGACTTCGTTGGAGCTGCAGGTTTTACAATTCTTTCCAGCAGATTTACCCATGGCTGGCAGCCGGCATCTAACATTATTTTAATTACAAAATTACTTACTGTAAAATATAAAATAGTTTATATGTAATAGTACAGATTTGAAGCCTAAAGACAGGCGAGTTTTTCAATCGACACTTAAACGGCGGCGAAAGTAAGTATTTTGTTTAAGATTTGTAGGGCTTCGAACGTAGTTAGTGTGCTCACTGGGTCTTATGATGCAAAAATAAATCTACATAACAAAGATTTACCCCCTACCTACATAAACAAGCATTTGTACAACAAACGTGTGTACCTATTTATGTACATTTTTGTATAATAGGATTAATCGGTGAAATCCATTGCAATAAAATCAAATAATTTCATTAACACAGGGCCGTACTAATATAGGTATGTTATTTATCTGGTGATGTTTAATTGTTATTGATAGTTATAAAATATTTACAAATACGTGTGAAACTTATAATGCTACATTTTCTAAAGGAACTACGATTAACATATCTACGATAGTTAGATATACACACTTACTTATATATACTTACATATAGTTATTACTCACATATACCTAACTATGTTATCAACATGTTATGAAGCCAATTATTTCTCAGACAATCGACATTTTTTGTTAGACTTATCGCATTCTTTAATTCTTCTTCATATTAGGGGAATAACTTCTGTGATTGGTATAAGTAACAAATACATACTAAATAAATAGAATGAACGAATGAAATGAATGAATAAAAATAGATTGAACACACATGAGATAAAATTATATATAGCAACACGTCATGTGTTATATCTACGGAAAACAATAGTCATATAACTGGGGATTATCTTAATTATATAGCTGAACACAATTTTGGCAGTTTTAGAATTTTTTCTCTCTGTCTGTCTGTACCTATTTCTACCACTATTCTAGCCCAATCTACTTAGCCGAATGTAACGGAATTTGGTGGGTAGATACATGTTCCGAGGAAGATTATGGGATAGGTACTATTCATTACGCTTACTAAAGGGATTCCCAGCGGCAAAAGTCGAAATGTTTATTGGTTCATCATTAATTACCACCGAGTCCGATTTCAAAAAACTAATGTAGAGAAACATTTGTACGTGCAGGTCATCTTTAACATAAATACGTGTCTTCACGCCAAATTCGCCAAGTGCAAAGTTGGCAGAGAGTATTGAGTGCCAAGTGAATAAAGTAATTAAATAACATTGCAACTTCACTTTATTATGAAGAGTAAAAACTGAACTTCAAATACCTTCATATATTAAAGCATTTTCAATCCTATATCCCCGAAGATGTAGACAGAGTCAGAACCAGAACATTCACTACTAGTCTAAGAGCCTAAGTCCACAATGTGATTAGTGCAAGCCTATCGCTAACTATACGTTATATTTATTGAAAAATTGAAAATACCCATTTCCTTTTTTTTAATTCCCGATCCGGAGAATTAATTCGAGACCTCAAAAAGCTAAGTCCGACGCCGGACCGCTCGCAAAAGCGGTATTTATATAAAAAGGTCAAATTGCGTTCAACTTGATCGTTGTAAATTATTTCAACAAGCTCAACCTTAATGGTAAATTAACATTGTATTTTACATCTCATCGTTTTTACCTTTATTACCTATTGTTTTTTCTTATGAATATTTCAAAATAATAACACGAGGCTAGGAAAATATAACGCTAAAGATGCCATGCACTGCTCCAGTTAATTTTGTGGGTTGAAGAATATTTTTTGGAACATAATTTAGTCTAAATACTTCTTGGGGCGAAGTACAATTTCTAGAGCTCCCACACATTATCCTGTTTTATATTGTGAAGTAAAGAGAAATTTCAAATCAAATAGTTTTATTTACATTTTCATTTTGCTGTCCGACCGAAGGTCAAACAAAGGTAGTACCTGTACTCTTCCAGGACAAAATTTATTTAACATTTAATGTTACATTTATGCCATTTATTTAACATTCAATGTTTTGCTATAGTTGACTTACGAAACTAAAGCAAGTAATTTAAGTAAACTAATAAGAGGACAAAATGTTGAAATGAAAACGATGTACATATTTTTAGTTATAAAACCCAGATGAGACTGTAAAAAATAATAACCTAGCTTGAGAATGACAAAGTATTAAATGAAATTAGGTTGTGTATACAAAGACTGTTTAAAAAAATGTACTTACCATATTTTTTTTATTTTCTATGTATTTGCTATTGTGTCCAGCCCCATTGTCGAATCAAAATAAATCTTTTAACTTTTCGGTAGATTGAGTTATATTTGATAACGAGCAACTAAACTCAAATTCATCTCCGTACCTACTTTAGTTCGGAAATTAATATCAAATAACTTTTTCAATTTTTAACAGGGCTTTTATTAGACTTGCGACTAAAAACTTTTAACACACAAAGTGTTACGAATTTTAAATTCCTTTTGCTGAAATGTCTAAATTGTTAGATTGAGAAACTCGACGTTCGTTCTTTGTGTTCGCAACAGGTTTGACCCGCTTTCGACACTAAATAAATGATTCCTCGATGGCCTATTTTCAGAGCTTACTTTACAAATATTAATCAAAAGTACTTTACTAATATTAGGGCCTATCCACATCAGTACGTCACTATCGGCCAATATTAATAATCAATCCTAATCCAAAACTTGCTGTCCAAGATTGATATTTTGATCCATTTTTATGTTATCGCTTGCCAATCACATATCTGTGCACAGGATAAATATGGAAATTAGGTATGGGATAGGCCGCCGGATACCCAGCTATCTAGATTGCTTGAAATCTATTAGATTGAGATACATTACTAACATTGGCCGTAAGTCGTCAATGTAAAACGGTGCGGTGTCAATCAATGTAAATCGTACATCAATACGTTTTGTGCAAATTTACGTTAATGTATCGTATACTCGTGGTTTTTACAACTACACTGGGCTTTGTGGGCCGAGCACAGTGCTCAGCCCGAGACAGCATTACATGGATTGGACTGTTTCCACCATAGCCAGCAACAAGGGCTGTCTCTAGTCTCTGTCTCTAGTATAGCAACAAACTACAAAAGCCACGTAACGAAAAGTATAAGATACTAGCTGCTACCTGCGGCTTCGCCCGCGTTTTCACAAAAACCCGGTGTGCGATCGGGATTAAAAATAGCCTATATGTTAATCCAGGTCACAATCTATCTGTCTTCCAAATTTCAGACAAATCCGTTCAGCCATTCGAGCGTGAAAGAGTAACAAACATCCATACATCCATACTTACAAACTTTCGCATTTATAATATTAATAGGATAATAATATTACAAGTTCTCGTGGGAAAGGAATAAAAGGCAAAATGAAAACTGAACTATAATTTATCAACGCGTGGTCCCTTTTAATTTGTCTATTTTTGCATTTGTAGTATGTTTTTTAATTAATAAGATATCGAAAAAGCACGTGGCTCTTTTGATGAAAAGAGACAACCAGATACACCATTGCTGTTGTAGATATGTGTTGCTGTCTTGTGGACGAAATATTGGGTCAATTGTATAAGTTTACCAGCTGCCCTACTCTTCGGACTGGAACATGACACTGTCATTGTGGCGGCAGGAATAGATAAGGCGATGGATTCCTACCCGGGCAAGTTGCTGCAAAGCCATCTACAACCAATGGTCTTGTATGTTTAACCTTTTTTCCCCGTGTTGGTCCTGGCTCCTTTGGAAAATAGATCATCAGCCTTCCTGCCAGGCAGCTCGTAACAGGCGAGCATAGGCTTACCGTCACTAACACCGTGACTTATGACTAGGTGGTAGAGTTTCGTAGAGAATCGCCCGGATTGGTACCACCGTCTTGCATATTCCTGCAGCCACAACGTCATTGCTTGCCGTTGCCATGTTCCGGTTACGAGGATAAGGTAGACGGTAAGCTTAATCAAAAGGAATGTGTTGATTAAAAACTTTGAAGTTAAGAAAAGTTAAGTGGGTATTTTTCAAATGTTCCATCTCTTTTGTTTTTGTTCCATTGGAAAAAGAAAGCTTACTCATAAAATAGGTTTTATTAGTATTACCAGAATTACAACGATCAACTTAATTTATGCTCTTTCATTTAAAATGGAACAAAATACAAGTACTACAAAACGTTTAAACACCACTAGCTCCAAATGACCCTACATATTATTGTAACATACAACCGCGCGGTCGCCGGAAGGTTTCTCTCGTGATAATAAATACTATGAAAAATAAAATATGGAACTCCCACGAGTATCTGGAACACATGTTTATTGTTTGCATTTTATAATACGAGAACAGTATTTTTTGTAGACATGAGCTGAAAGCTTAAATGGAGAAATAAACTAAAACCGTTACATGTAATAAGAAAAAGACATAGGCCCTGTATTGGTTCAGGTCTCTTGTGTATTGTATTGATGGTCTATTGCTATTTCTTTTTTTCTTTTTTTTT
>NJDC01000298.1:87427-98872 GCA_002245475.1 Calephelis virginiensis | reverse complement strand
AGTTTTGTATGAAAAGGGAACAGACAAAACTTTGATTAAGTCTCGTTTTGAATTCTGTGTCCTGTATATAATAAGTGGTAATTATTATTATTAAAATATTTCTTATACAGATTTAGTTTTGTTGCAGTTTTATTTTATATTTAGATAGACGGTTTTTCAAGGCATATTTCATACTTGTGGTGATATTATGTCGCAGAACAGCGTTTAAACATAGGCAAGCACGCACATATGCTATGCTATGCTGTAATATTATTTTTTTAAAAACTATTTTAATAGCGGGCCTTTCTAGTTGGTAGCTACACTGGCCGCTATTTAAAAAAATATATTAGGTTTAGTACCTTTTAAATTTTGAAATAGAGAACAGAAAAATTGATTTACGGGAAGAGTCTGCTTTCTACTTCGATCCTAGAATAGTCTGCTTTCGACGTCGATTCCGAAAAGTCCGCTTCTATCCTGCTACAGAGCCTGCTGGTCAAAATGCAAATTTGATAAGTCGACGGACCGTCCTACTATGACTGCTGCTTGCTGACTGCCTACTGCTCGGTGGTGGGAGGACCCTAGACCGGCGGAAGCTGCCCGCCGGTATTTTTCTCTGGCCTCCTTCGCAGCCACCCACTTCTACTGCTGCTTCTGGCTGCTGAGGGAAGGCGCCAAAGGGTCCCGCTAGCCCAACCGCCGAAGACTACAGCAGTAGTATTTCGTGTTCCGTCGACAAGTCCACCGTATCCCACGCCCATCTATCCCCTTTTTAATCCATCAGAACCTAGTGCACAGACTTTTTATAGACTTTATTATATAAGTGTTTATTTTATTACAGTGTTCTTGTTTACATTTTTATTTCATATACCAACAGGATTACATTTACTGGTATGTATGTTGGTTTGTTTATTTTCTGTTAACATAGTGGTGGGTGGTAGCTAAGCCATCCCCACTACGTTACAATGCACGCACGTATGCCGCCCGCACGCATGCCGCCCGCACGCATGCCGCCGGCACGCATACCACCCGCACGCATACCGCCCGCACGCATGCCGCCCGCACGCATTGATTGAACGTAAACACACAGGCACGCCAAATTTATAGAGGAGTCCCTATCTCCGACAGGGATTAACAAATGAACTATCTTTTTTCTCCATTTCTACACGATGACTTGTAGAGAATGTTGTCATGTCATTATTTATGACTTTATTAAAGTATTACAATAAAAAAGTATCTTCACGCCCATATCCCCGGAGAGGTAGGCAGAGGCACAACCATGGCACCCACGACTAGCCTAAGATACTAAGTCCCACAATGTGATAGGTGGCAAGCCTATAGCCAACCAGGCACATATCCTAACCCGAGCAACATTTTTTTTTATTAGAAAATTGGAAAAACTCAATTTTCTTTTTGTTGCCCGACCCGGGATTCGAACCCGGGACCTCTTGCAGTCAAGTCCAACAACTGAACCGCTAGACCGCAGAGGCGATAGAAGTTTTAAAATAAACGTTTACTAAAATAGTTTATTTCTTCGTTATTCATTAATTATTTGACGTTTTCTATGTTCTGTTCTGAGAAACATTCCACGATATAAATTAAAAACGGGACGATGTTTATGTTGCGTTTGTCGCTGGTTGACAGATTCATTTTAAAATAAAAGATTGCAGCAGAAACAGATTGCAATCTGTGTCTGATAGCGTAAGTCAGAACAATATCAAAGAAATACAGTTCCAATTTGTTTATAATTTAACCATTAACTTGTTCAGGAAAGTTTAAATTGCTTCACCTGTTCGTATAATATTAGATTTTTCATAAAACAAACATTTTTAAGGCAAAAGACAGCGAAAGAAAATGCAGATCCCCTGGTGGTAAGAGATAACCGCAGCCTATGGACACCATACATGTTATAGATGTGTCGCTGTCTTGTGGCCAGTGTTTTGGTCACTTGTGCACTTCTACCGGCCACCTTCCAGATCTAAACACGACATTGACATTACTTAGACAGGAATAGGCGAGGCGGTGGATCCATAACCGGGTAAGTAGCTGCACAGCACTCTATCACCAGCTGTCATGTTGCTTGTGACCTACATATTGACCTGTGTTCGCCTCTTACAAGCTACCTGGCAGACAGGCTGAGAATCTTCTTTTTTTCTACTCTTTGGTAATGAGAAACAAAGCCCGAGCCGTCTGAGTGTGCTTTGCAATGTGATGCGCCCCGACAGGACAAGCTGTCCCCGTCCAAGTGTATGCTATCCTTCAATCAATAATCCGCCGCGCTATAGCCCGACATAGTCGTTAGATATATGCGTTACCCTATACCGCCTAGATCGCTTTCATACACATTGTATGAAATCGATCTAGGCGATAATTGCGTTGCGCACTGATGCGGTCCGTCAACAGTGTGCGCTGTCCGTTAATTTCTTAGTTTTGCACAGGAACACGTCAATCACAACTCAGTGATTATGGCGGCATAAATAGGTAAGACAGAGGACTCCTACCCAACAAGTTGCTATACATCACCACAACAGGTACTTATCTCTACAATGTAATACCGTGCTACCTCTAGTGGAGAACCGATCCAGGCAAGATGATGCATAGAACTTGAGCAGCGAGTGAAAATTATTTTTATTGAATACTAGCTTCGTATCGTTGACATGGGTTACTAACAGTTTGAATGTAGAAAAACTAAGGAATTGTTTTTGCTATTTCCCCTGCAATTTTACCAGTTCTTTTCTTCGGAAAAGCCTTCTCCTCGCAAAAACTATCACCCGTTCAGGCGAGATTCGATGACCACGTGAGATGGGGATTCATTTAATGTATACAGATGGTTCAAAATAAAACTGCCACGTTGGTCGAGGGGCTAGCCTAACTCCCGCGACAAACCGCAATGCTCCGGAACGATTCACGACGGGGACAGACATTTTTTTAGTCTTATGTTTTAGAGGGGTTTTGTTCAAGGACATGTCAACCCCATCTTAAGGGACAGACATTTGTGTGACGAACATTAAGAGGTCTGCATTGTAAGTATTTCTATGTATCAGTATCGTTAACTAACACCCATAACACAAACATATAATTTGCTTACTTCTTGCTTAAGCTCAATTTAATAACCTTTGTTACATATAGTATATTAGCCGCTCCAGCTAACTTCGCTCCACCCATTCAGTTTGTGTGGGAACAATTAAAATGTTGTTTTTTCCTAGTTTCTTCCAAGTCGAACGGGTAAAAAGTATTTTATACAGGGTTACTTACAAACAACCGGCCAAATTTCTTAATAAGGGATATAAATCTAAAATCATAGTGTATTTTAAATATTATTGACAAATTAACCATTATAACATATTTACTTTTATAAACATTCAATTAAAACAGTCCGTAAAAATACTTGTCTTGTAAGTGATGTCACCAGCCTGCGAATGTGATTGCGGTCGGCGAGAATCAGTTGAGTGCTTTATTTACGTTATAGCCATGTTTCTTGTATTTTGCGTCGGATTAAAATTATAATTTGTGTCATCGTAAGGGTTATCAATTCCGAACCACCGCCGAACCACGAACCGGGCTCCTTTGCAGAATAGACCATCTGCCTTCCTGCCAGGCAGCTCGTTAAAGGCGAGCATAGGCTTAACGTCACTAACACCGTGACATCCTACGAGGTGGTAGAGTTTTGCAGCGACACGCCCGGATTGGTACCACCGCCTTACCTATTCCTGCCGCCATAACGTCCAATGCTTGACGTTGACGTGTTCCGGTTCGGAGGGCAAAGTAGCCAATAAAATTACTTTTGCTCGAGGCCTAGCATCCCGGCCTCAAGTTGGCAACGCACCATTACCACCAGGAATTTGAATTTCTTACCATCAGGAAATCCGTCTGCTTGTTTGCCTTCCATTACTACAAAAATAGTCTCTCAAAATTTAGCTGGCCCTTTAAAAGTTACCCTGTATAATCTGAGCATCTAAACTACTTTTACATCAATTTTTTGCCCAATCGGTTCAGCCGTTCTCGAATTACAAATAGTGTAACTAACAAGATCATTTATAATACATACATATATATATATATATAAAAGATAGGAACATAAGATAGGAACTTAATCTCGAAGCATCGAGTTGATCTTAATTGTTCCCGTCTTAACGTACTTATGTTGTCATGGCAATACGATCAAGTTTGGAATTACGGTTCTAACTCTCTCTTTGGTTCAAAAGTTAATCTTCATTAAATACGAAACTTATATGTTGTGAAACTTTAATATATTCTTAACTAGATAATTAACCATTTTTTGGCTCAAATGGATTATTTATTTCGTCAATTAAAAAAAGTATCTTGACGCCCATATCCCCGACGAGGTATGCAGAGACACAACCAGAGCACCTACGACTAGCTGAAGACACTAAGTCCAACAATGTGATAGGTGGCAAACCTTTTGCCGACCGGGAAAATATCCAGTCCCGAGCATTCTTTTTCATTAGAAAATTGGTAAAACCGAATTTTGGTTTCGTTGCCCGACCCGGGAGTCGAACCAAGTCTAACAAATAAAACGTTAGACCACGGAGGCGGTTAGCAAAATTTAATAAACCTACCGTTTTATGGTATATAACCTATGTAACATGTAACCTATACATACCATAAAACGATACCATAAAACCTACCGTTTTATGGTATGTATAGGTTACATGTACCTATGTTACGGTAGGTTATACCCGACAAGGCAGAAAACATTTCGTTAACAAGGCAAACCAGCCCCGAGCAACGTTGATTTTTGATTAGAAAAATGAAAACACGCATGTGTTTCCTGACCCGGGAATAAAATCCGGGTCCTCATGAAGCCACGTTTAATACCGGAACGTTAGACCACTGAGGCGATTATTTTTTAATTGGACAAATTTGAAATACTATCAGTGATGATTATATTTATTTACTTATTGTATTATAGGGTAACGACATACAAATGGCCGTACGTAGCACGTAGCACTTGCATTGCAAATATAGCGCCTATTACTTCAAAATAAAGGCGAAATTATTTTTTAGACCCCGGGACAGACAAACGAGCAACAGAATGGTGCCGCTCACTTCAACATACTAATTTGACATTTTGATATTTTCCATCGTCGGCGCTTGGTAAAACTTCCAAATATTCATATTTTTAAAGAAAGAAACACTTGTACTGTTTTACTTATCCATCATCCACGTGATGCTGTATAAGCGAAACCGGTAGGCTACTAATTACAAAGTAATAAATTATAAGTGATAAGTAAAACAGTACAAGTGTTTCTTTCTTTAAAAATATGAATAATTTGACCTTAATTAAATGATCGCAGCTGTTTTATTAAAAAATAGAAAACAGTTTCTTCTGCACGTAAAAAAAGTCTAATAAATTAAAATAAAAACAAAATTAAAACTCTGTGGTCTAGCGATTCGATGTTGGTATTAGCAACAAGAGGTCTTGGATTCGATTGTATTTTTAATTGAAAAAAAAATAATGTCGTTAAGGATTGGAATTACTTGACTGGCGATAGGCTTGCCACCTATTACATTTTAAGGCTTCGGCTAATCTTGGGACAGGGGTCCTGTTTGTACCTCTTCCAACTTCTTCGCTTATACGGATGTGTGTGAACGGATGTGAAGCTAGGTACTCTTTTATCCCATGTTCAACATTTTAATGATATTAAATTGAACTTACTAGCTACATAGCTTTATGGAATGTCTCGCTTCAAATGTTTAAGTTAGCGCTGTGTTTTGTGGATATTTTATCTGTATCTTTTATGTGTTTTGTGATGTTATTATCCATCTGTGAGATGGATGGTTTTTTTTTTTGGTGATATTGGAAAGCAAAGAAGTAGATGGATCTCCTGGTGGTAAAAAATTCATGCCGCCTAGAGACACCAAAACGTGGTAATAGTGCGTTGCCAACCGGAGGCCGGCAGGTTAGGCATCGAGCAAAAGTAAGTTTACCGGCTACCTTACCCTCCAAACCGGAACACGTCATAACGTAATGGCGGCAGGAATAGGTAAGGCGGTGGTACCAATCCGGGTGAGTCGCTGCGAAACTCTACCACCTAGTCAGATGTCACGCTAGTGACGGTAAGCTTATGATCGTCTTTTACGAGCTGCCTGACAGGAAGGCAGATGGTCTATTCTGCAAAGGAAACCGGACCAACACGGGGAAAAATCGGATGTAATTGATCAAAAGGTTTTTAAAAAGTTGGTAGATAAAAGGTTGATTGACTAAAATAATTGTTTTATATGAGAAGACAGCGAATAAGCACACGCCTTTCCTGGGGACTTATTGCGTATCTATTTAGTGATAATCACTGTGTAAAGTGTACATCGAATAGCTGTCCGCGGCCCTGCCCGCGTGGTTGATGATCCTACAGGATCATTGTTACGGAATAAAAACTATCCTATGTGTTAATCCAGGTTAACCTCTATGTTTGTGCCAAATTTTATAAAAATCGATTCAGCTGTTTGTGCGTGAAGGAGTACAAACAAATACAAAAACTTTCGCATTTATAATATTAATAAGATAGGATAGGAAATTCACAATAATATGTGAAATCATCACACTTGTTTTCCAGGCAGAAACATTTTTTTTTATTTTAACTACAGAGTGTTTGTCTGAAATTAATAAACTAATTTTGATAAATTTTCTCATTTGTCGGTATCCAACTTAATGAAATAAGAGAGAACTCCTCCTGATATCGCAGTGTAGAGATCTAAATAACTTTAGTATATTAAATAGGGCAAAGAAGACTTTTTAGAACACGCTTTAGAACACGCTAAAACTACATTTTTGCTAGATAGTTACAAAACTGTATTAATTAAGTCTTCATTTCAGTCACTATTTACAAAGTCATGTCTGGGTCTTGAGTAAAACGGTGGCTTCGTTACGCAAGCTCGTCTATTGAGATTTGGCAGCAGCGAGGAAATAGACGAATTTCTTCATGATTACTTCATTTGTGCACTTTCACTAATCAAAATTATTCTAATTCCCACCTAAATTTACTAATTTTACTCAATATAAACACGAAATTCAATAATTATGAAAGAAATACGACCATCTTCATTCACGATGGCGCCAAAACTCCTGTTTTTTTTGTTAAAAATGGTTTCGTTTAAAATGTGTCTGTCATAACAATTTATATCCTTAGGCATAATATCTTAAAATAAGCAAAGATTTCGTAATCTGTTAAAAGAAATATCAAAATTAAAATACATAAGGAGCGTTGTTGATTTAATTTCTAATGTCAAAAGCATATATTTTCTTAAGTTTTTATAAAAAACTTGTAAAAAATTTGGATCTTCAAGCGTCAAAATGTAGCGATCTTGATTTTTGTCGGTGAAATCGAGAAAGCTGCGAAATTCTAAATCTTATTTTGACTTTTTGAATCGAGAAAGCTGCAAATTCTTAATATTGAACTTAGTTATACATGTTTTCTATTGGATAAATATTTTACTCTTCACCGTTTCTGAACGATTTAAAAGAGTTTAGGTTATAGAGAAAAGTATGTGTATGAAAATTTAGGCAGATACTACACTGCGCCGCAAACCGAAGCCACAAAATATAGACAGGTACCGGAGCGGAGTGCGACATTAAAATTTTGCCACATGAAAATGCGGTGGCAGTATCTTACACCGTGCGGTTTTTATACACAAATAAAGATTTTTCAATACAAGCTTAAAATCCGCATTGCCGCATGCCACTCCGGTATGCGGCACAGTGTGAAACTTGCCTTATTCTCATCGAATTGAATTGGTGGAAAGAGTCAATGGTTATTAAAATACGTGCGACAGCAATTGCAATCCGGAACGGTATCTAGAAAATTGAAATTTTAAGTAGTCAAAAATTCAATAAGATATAACAAATGACCATAAAAACAAGATTTTTGTGAATATTTTAAAACTCGAAGAAACATGAATTTCAAAAAAAGATTTATGTTTCAGCAACTAAGATAATTAGATTCAGGTTCTCAGTATTCTTGTATTAATTAAAACAATCCCGTCTGAATTTAGATCACCCGACATTTATATTAAGAGTTAAATGGAAATATATTTGTCTTTATACATTTAAACGGTTAAAATTTGTTTTATTTTGTCGTAATATAATTATTATTTGTTTATTTATTTTACGCAAAATTATTTATGGATCTATGTATGGTATAGTATAAATAAAAAGTTTTCTTTATGTATTTCTGTTTCTATTCGTCCAAATGTTACGTACATTGTTACTAAGCATTCAAGAGATATTTGACCTATTTCCTTTGGCCATCGCATTACACTTGATCGGATAAACCTCTTTTGCTAATTCTTTTTAGATCGTGTTGATTATTTGCAGAAGGTTCATATAAAAAAAAAAACAATCCAATATTCATTGTTAGAGCCTGACCACGTGTGTCGGCTCATAGTCTTACTTAGATACTCTTCTTAGATAGTCTTACTTGTATAAAAAAGGATCCCTATTTTTCCCTTAATTATTGCATCATTCCTGAACGGATGGACAAATTTTGCTAATTCTTTTTTTGAACGGATTGGCTAGTGTCACGAGAAGGTTCGTATGAAAAAACAATACAATCATAGTTAGGACAGAACATCGTCTGTCGGCTCAGCTGTTCTAAAATTATTCCAGTAGTGTGATCAGTCATTACTGAATAGAAGATGATGTGCAGCAGTTCGCCAGGATTATCAATGCCTTATATATATGAGTATCTACCGCTACAGTGCCAATGCCTGTCAATGTCGTATTCCATCCTAGACGGTAGCGATTCTGGCAAACGTGCATTTGAGAACAATAATAGCTTTATGTTGGCATCTATGACGACATGTATTTATTGTTATTTCAAAATTCTAGAATATTTTTATAGGATTGCATTTAAATGCTATGCAAATTTTGAGAGACAGTTCAGAATCGATAATACTTTCGTTCTATAAAATAACGAAAATTAGAAAAAAAGTATTATTCATTGTTTTTATTCGACGCAAAATACAAGATGCGGGGATATGACTTTAACAAAATATTTAACTTATTTTTGCCGATCGCAATCATATAAAATACGACTTAGCATGACCGCAATAAAAGAATAAAAGTATATTTACAAACTACATTAAAGTTATGATTAAAAGTTTGACGAAACATTCAAAACTGATTTTCAATTATTTCAATTCCGTATCTGGGTGTTTATTGAATTTATTCCGGTGTCTATTTATGTATTTCTACATTCTAATATGTTTGACTAACACCCATTACATATGCATACAATGTGGTTAAATTCAATTAGTGTAACTTGAGCATGGATATTATTATATTACTTGTTTCCCTCCCCGTGTTGGTCCGGGCTACTTTGCAGAATAAACCATCTGCCTTCCTGCCAGACAGCTCGTGAAAGGCGATCATAGGCTTACCGTCACTGACAGTATGAGATCCTACTAGGTGGTAGAGTTTTGCAGCGAACAGCCCTTATTGGTACCACCGCCTTACCCATTCCTGCCGCCATATCGTCCATCGCTTGCCGTTGACGTCTTCCGATTCGGAGGGTAAGGTAGCCGGTAAACTAACTTTTGCTCGAGACCTAACATCCTGGCCTCAGGTTGGCAATGCACCATTACCACCTTTGGTATCTCTAGGCGGCGTGAATTTCTCACCATCAGGAAATCCGTCTGCTCGTTTGCCTTCCATTATCATAAAAAAACCTTATTTTAACTTTAACTTCCTATAATTTAAACTTGCTCGGTCCTTTAAATGTAACCCAGTATAACAGAACAATTGAGAGTTAAACATGTTTCAGAGAACTGTAGTGGTGTAAATCAATCTTCTAAGGCATTGTTTGCTAGGGAGTGTGTTTACGACTATTTAATACAAAGCTGACCCGAACAAATTACTGTGCATGCTCGCACTTGTATGTAATTTTGTTTGACTTCGAAGTTACTGAACATTTCAGGGTCTAAGTGAAATTTATTGTAATGTTACGTAATTAGATACTCGGAACTGTTTGCGATCTTCGTTTGCTTTGTTAACTAAGTTTAATAAATGCTATAAGTATTATCGCCTCTGTGGTCTAGCAGTCCGATGTCTAATAATTGTAAAAACGCTTCGCTTTTTTATGGAACAAGATAATGAACAAGCACATGGTACTCCCGGTGGCAAGAAATATGACGTAGTGAATTTTATTGAAGCGTTACAGATTAAGATACTCAGAGCTGTTTACAATTTTCGTTCTAAATTCATAAAAACCAACTGAGTCGTGTTTAAGTGAGAAAGTTATATACAGACAAATATACACACAATTCGCAACAAGGACACAACACAGACAGCAACTTTAATTTTAATCCAAATATTGTAATATCATAACTCACACAAAGTAGATTTTTACTTTCGTGAAAGAGGATATTAATCTATGTTATTTATGTGGTAGATTGATATTAAATATGTTGAATAGCTCGCAATCTGAATACACGCTACGGTTGGCTACGTATTGCCACAGAATATGTAATAGTACCAACGGATAAAAAGTCACAGATGTACAAAACGCAAGTAAATTTTACTAGTACAGGAGCGTCGCCAGCCGATGGCCTATAAGTAGATACTATCATTTATGTGGTAAAATACAATATCCATTTGATTGTCTTTGTTTTGAATTTTGAACATACACCGACTGGTGAAATTAAAATTACTTCATGTTTTATTCTCAAGTTTTACTCTCTGTCCATCTCACAAATTTTTGATTAGGTCACGTCTCCTGACGCAAGTTTGATATTTTTAACCCATCATAAAAAGTACACAACGCTTTTAACGTTAATAACTGCGTTTAAGTTGTTAGAACTCAACATCATCTATCTATATAAATAAAAATCAATTGCTGTTCGTTAGTCTCGCTAAAACTCGAGAACGGCTAAACGGAATTGGCCAATTCTGGTTTTGAATTATTTGTTCAAGTCCAGGGAAGGTTTAAAAGATAAGAATAAGGAAAAAAAACTTCTCGGAAACTAGGAAAAACAACATTTTATTTTTTTCAACACAAACTGAACGGGTGGAACGAAGTTCGCCGGGACAGCTAGTATAATATATAAGTACATACACATTTTTTAAAACAATGCTCTGTGTAAAAGACTTTATAAAAATCCTTACTAGACATGTTAAGTTGTATTTGCGTGCCTTTATGTGGCGTCAACGAATTTTATGTGAGATGAAAACAATAAGTAAACCACAAACCCGAGCTTATCGTGGAATAATGTCACATAAACTCCATTTTTCCCAGGGTTATTCCACCCTTACCCTTTTCAAAGGTGAAGTATGTTTTTACTTCTCAGTTCATCAGCTATGTGCTATATTAGAAAGCTATTTTTTGAGAGATGTGGTTGATTTTTAACGTCAGACAGCTCAATATAATAATCTCAAACCGTGTAGTAGTTACAAGAATGCTAAGCTAGCGATTGATGTGATAAATTTAATATTTAATAAAAGTATCTTCACGCCCA
>NJDC01000298.1:68133-83001 GCA_002245475.1 Calephelis virginiensis | reverse complement strand
GGAAAAACGACAGGTAAGAAACACAAATATATATTTATCTCATTCTTTTGTCGATTTATTGAAGGTTCACTTCTATCGTGTGTGAATCGTACACACACCGTTTTTTATGTCTTGTTGATAAGAACACCATCTTCATTTCTCAAGACCAACTTCTTTGTTTTCTAAATAGTTAATGCGCCATCTGTGATCTTTTATCGTCAACATCAATATATTTGTGTGTGTCAAATGCATGGTAGTGTGGATAAGGTTTTATTTTTTGATGTAATGTAATTTATAAGCATAATTATTGAAAAATATTAGCGTTCTGCACTTCTCTTACACATAAACTATAAGTGTGCTAAATTTTATGTTCCTGCGTCCTCTCAATTTTCGTAGTTTTGGCATCACGTATTAATATACAAATTAATCAATATTGTTCGGGTAGCACCCAAAGTGAACATGTCGTAACTATTCGAAATAAATAAAAATACAAGTTTTCGCAAACTAGAAAGACGTCAGTTTATTGTGCGATCGCATTCGCACCAAAACATTCAAGTACAAAACACAGATATCATGGCACAATCTCCTACTGGAAGTGGCCACAGTACTGGACTTGGTGGTTCGCAGCCTTTAGTGTTTAGCCACACACAACTTAGTGTGTGCAGGTTCGTTACAAGTAAGTAAGCGAAAGCAAGCCGATTGTAGTAACGAAATAAAAGAAGAACTTTCTTAAATAAAAAAAAACTGTCACTATTCATGGAAATGATGACCTTACAAAACCAAAATCTAAATAAATTTAATGACAAAATAACAGTCATTAAAGAAGAAATAATTGACATAAAAGAGATGGTCGAGTGGCTAGCGTACACGCCTAACTACACCGACTAACCGCGAGGCTCGGGTTCGATTACCGACGGGGGCAGGCATTTGTGTGATTAACATTTGTCTGCATTTCCGGATCTGGGTGTTATTAATTTATTCTGATATGCATTGATATGTATTGACCTATTTGACTGATAAATTTGATCAGTCAAGCTAATACTTGACTGATCAAACTGATGGCTTCATAACTGATACAGTATTTACACAAGGACAAGGTGGCATAAAGTCTCCAGGTTTCGTATTCTCTACCGTGCCTCCAACAGTCATTATAAAGGACCCAGAAAGAAGCCCGAATGGCAGGGTCACCAAAGATAATTTCGGTAGTTATCATATCTAATTTTAACAGGTCATCTGTGCTTGCAAAAATTACAACCACTATTAAATTTAATTATATTCATTTAGACGTAGAAGAAGTTCGAGAGTTCTTTACCTTCTTACAAAAAAGTTTGATAGGCGTCTTTAAATAGGAACCTTTAGTAAAAATGTAAGCCTTAAAATAATTAGAATTTCTCTAATAAATCGTTTAATTTTTAGGTTTCTACACAGACGTGGAACCCAAAATGGCATCTGGTCGTAGCAGCAGCCGCATGTGTTCGACGTGGTGTACTCCGCGCTTTGACTAGTGTCATGAAAGAGGGTGGTATGTTGCTTCTCGAGGAACCTTGAGGAACTTATGAATCAATGAGCTCTGAGCTGAGATCAACCGGGCTGGCTGTGGTGGCACGTCAAGCGGTAATCGATTGTGAATATTTGTTACTACGGCGCGAAGCATTACTGCCAATCACAAGAGTCGTAATATAACACAAGCATATAATTTGCTTACTTTGGGGCTAAATTCAATTTGTGTAAGTTGTCCAGTGCAATTTATTTAATATTTATAATTTCATCACAGAAAAAAAAGGATGTTAATACCCTCTATCTAAATATCCTAGTCCTCCATTTCTTTACTGCCCTACCTTATGATGTGATACGCAATTCATATTATTTTAACAGTGTTTTTTACTGACCTGTATGCCCATACAAAATCAATCATTATACCCATAATTAACACTTTGCATGATAAATGAATGGACCAAATCATGTTGCTTGTCTAAAGATACGTAAAAAACATTAATTATTAAATATTTTCTGAATCTCTTGTGCTCATGGCCATTCAAGGAACAAATGTCCAAGTATTTTGTGTCCTTCGTGTTAAAAGAAATCGTTAGGCTTTACTCATAGCTTTAGATATGACTTCACAATAGAAACAGCTGTTCTTTCCTGTTTTTTTTTAATTAATAATTCTTACTATATAGTAAGAAAATCACGCCTCCAAGAGACAACAAGTATGTAAATGGCGAAATCATGATCTGAAAATTATCGATATTTTTTTAAAAATTATCGTACATTACTCTAACATACAATACTACCATTTTTCTTACGAACTGCCTAAGTCAATCTATTTTACATAAAGAAATAAACCCACCAAATATTTTCTTCTATGTAGATAATCAGCAGTTCAGATTATAACGCAAAACCTTTCACGAGTAAAATATATACATAATTCATGAAAACTTAATCCTTGAATTTCCAAATGATTAACTTGGAGTATTCACGCCTCAAAGTAACCTTGGTACTGAAATTAATGTACTTACGAAATAACCATAGTGCTACCGAAAGGTCAATTTAACACTAATCAACTTTCCGGCTTACGCGAGCGACGGTCTATAAAGTGGCATGGAGCTGTGCTGTACGAAATTACAGCTAATGGTAGGGTTAATAATATTATGGGTTTACGTCAAATACAACGCTGATGGAGATACGAATAGCCGCTCAGCAATAATGGATAGGTTTTAGTCATGTTATATTTTAATCTTTACATTTAAGGTACAAACGAGTTTACCGGCAGTGTTCCAGTTAACAAAATGTTCCTTTGAACAGCGAAATACATCTTAGCTCCACCACAAATATTTGCATACAATTTGCTAAAATGAACTTTATTTTATTCATATTGTAATAGATAATCCATTCAAACTGTACATGGATTAACTACGGAGTGGCATGAAACTGTGCTGTACGAAATACAGCTAATGTCAGAGTTAATTACATTATGCTTAGGTCAATAATATTATAATCAAACACAGTGCTATTTAAAATACGAATAACCATTAAGCAATATTTGATAAATTTTAGTCATAAAATTTTAGGTATTTATATTATACTTTTCCACTCCATTTACACCTAAACAGGGAACTTACTAGACGGACATGTCCACGGACAAATTTGTAGACATGCTACTAGCTGCACTAGTACGTCTGCCTTACTTACTGTAATGGTCCTAATCTAGCAAATATTACACAGACAGACTAAGAACTCACTTTTACCCGCGACAGCGGTTCCGCAGGTTCTGTAAATAGTATATTCATATACAAAAAGTAAGAGCACATTTCACGACGCGTTTTACACCCGCAGCGCCCGCAGTTGTTTGCGGTTCGTCCTTCCGCCCCTAGAATCGTACAAGTTTCCGAGCGATGATTTCAACTGCAACGGCTGTGTGACAGCACAAATTACTGGCTTCGTAAGTTTTGAAGTAAAACCGCAGCTCCGCGACAGCCGCGGGCGCGGGTAAAAACCACTCTGTACGTTCTTAGGCTTAAAGTCGCAGCGTCCAGAGGACATGTCTGCAGATTATCTCGCAGGCATAACCGTCAAGTGAATTCCTCGCTTTAACTGCTTACCATTAGTAAGTAAAATTAATATACATATAATCCCTTACAAAAAACATACCTTTAGTTAAATTGAAAACCTTCTTTTTGGAGTCAATGACGAAGACAGTCCTTTTTATTTTTAGAAAGAATAAAAAGTTATACGAAGGTTTATCTGGTGAATATCGAGGTGGGAGCATCATTGTGTTTTCTCGTTTACTTCATTTTGTGACCCCTGAGCAACTTCAATTCGCCGCTGTTTTAGTTGGAAATTAAAGTTTTAAAATAAACATTATTGACACGAGTTTAGAAACCCAAAACGTTTCAAAAATACTGGAAGGAGCCCATTGATGTGCTAACATCATCAGCGACGTCTGATTGTCATGCTGCTGACGTTCAAAACATAACTTTGATTTTCAGTTAGCTAGGGTTTCCAAAGCTCTCGTCACCTTCAATATTTTTATGGTATTCTTGGCATATACAGACTCATACAGACAAAACAGACTAACCATAAATCTTCGTCAACATTTTACATACTTTTGTTATAAGTAAACTCATTCTTTTTACAAATTGTTTCAATTATTTGTTTCCGTATTTTGATATTCTTATTCTTTTTAGAAAGTTTTTGATTTTTTTAAAATAATACTTTGTCAAACTTTAATCATTCTTTTTACAAATTCTTGGATTTAACAATGAATACAATTAACTTTATGACAGTTCGGGGCATGTATACCAACATATTTTAAAAAAGTCCTATGGAGCACTAGAAATCCTCCTAATTGAAAAAAAAATATTTCTCAAACACACAACGTAGCTATAATGTAACTATATCTTATGCTATATCTATCTATACATATAAAAATGAATCCCCATTTCGCGTGGTCATCGCATTCTACCTGAACGGATGGACCAATTTTGTCAATTCCTTTTTGTTATGTTGGTTATTATCAGGACAAGGTTTTCGTGAACAAAACCACCGGAAAAATTGCAGGAAAAATAGGATAAACAATACATTATTTCTTTTCATACAAACTGTTACTTTTAATGTCATGCGATACCAAATTCGCCGTACCAGCTAGTGTAATAATAAAACTAATAACATTGCTGACTCTTTTGGTTCTTTACCAGCACCTAAAGAATTTCTAAATTCAATGAATCAAGAAACCTGTCAATTTAATAAAAAAGAAACTTCTAATTGGATTCGGTCACGCATGCTTTCTTCAGTTGAAGGTCAAGCCTCGCAAATCAAGGTTCCTTACGTTTAAATGTTTCTCATAAAAAGTGTAGTAAAGTCTCGTTAAAGCGTTACACTGCCATTTGAGGGCACTTGAAAGAATTCCATAATGAGACACGAATTAAAAAGTTTGTAACACACTAGCGACAGTTTTTTTTGTTATTAACAACGTAACTCAAATTATTTATTATTTGCTACAAATTACCTAAGGTATCAAATAACGTCAGTGCTAATCATCGTCATCTTTCAACCTGGAACATAAAGGTGGAGTTATACTATCGGATGCGGCTAACGGACACGGCTGACACAGGGTATAGCTTACAGGGTATTTTGTTAATGAAAATATACTGAGCCCTGCAAACTATCGGACGTAAGTCGTGGGAGCTACCATGAGCGTTTGGACGTCCGAAAGATATCTGGCGCGCTGGATGTTTATGACGGCGGACAACATCTGCGGATGGTATGTTACACATTAATCAAACACGGCTGTAGGCCCCGTTCGCAAGCCGCGGCTGATAATATGTTAGCAGCTTAACGTATCTAGTTTTGCTTTTATATGCAGAAGGCTTTTCACTTTATCCACGGGTTAACAAAGAACCATTAACGCCTTTGTTGTCAATAGATGTCCGTGTGTTTGTTAGCCTTACAATCATACAAAGAGGCAAGATTGAAAGACTTTTCAGGCTTGGTCAGGATGGAATCATAAAACCTATGACGTAGGTAGGCAGAGTCACAACCAGTACACTCTCGACTAGCCAAAGACATCAAATGTACAATGACAATAAAAAAACTATATTCACAAACCTACCCGCGATAACGTAAGCAGAGATACTACCACGGCACCCACAATTAGGTGACAAGTTTATCACTAACTAGGCTGAGATTTAATCCTGCGCAACTTTGTTTTTATTATAAAATTGAAAAACAAATTATCTGTTAATTGCCTGTCACGGAGATTGAACCTCACAAACTCACGTCCAACACTGGACCAGTACATCACAGAGACAATAAATTCCAAATCCTTATGGATTTATAAGTTTAGTCAATCCGAAAGATATAGATATATAATCATGTATAATAATAAGTATCATAAATATCCCTGGACAAAATTAGCAAATTAATTGCTTATTTGTTATGGTAATATATTATACTTAAGTGGACACTGAAATAAATGTAATAAACAGATCTACACCCAGACATCTATATCTTACACACAATTACCTGCCCCTATCGGCAATCGAACCCGGCCTTGGGGTTGGTAGGTGGAGACTTAAACGATATTTTAGACACTTATGATTTAAAAGACTTTTTACTTTGTTTTAGTTGTAAGTTCACTCAAAATGGCTACTTTTAAATATTTACAATAGCCAATCAAGCAGATACTCCATGTAATTGAATTAAAATGGGAAATCAAATCAGAAATTGCCGTTTTGTTTGTTCACGGCTGCCATTTCACAGCATATTCCAAACAAAGAGACACAAAGCCCCGACGCGTGCCAGTTAAATATCACTCTATATACAAAGGCTAATACGATCTAAAGAGGCTTTAGTGTATTATATCACGGTATTTGCACTAAATTGCACTATAATGATAGTAAAACCAATTAAGTTATAATTAATGATAAACCTATATAAGAGCAATCAAGCAGGTTGGATCAAGGAGGATGGCACATTTTCAAACTTACGGTTAAGGACAGTTAAATTACAAAAGAATTACAACAGTTCACTTACAGATATTAAATACATTTAGTTCACTAAACTAACCTTTAATAAAACACAATTTTTTATAAACTTATTCATAGTCATGCCCCTTACCAGTATTGATTCGGGTCTGCTGATTAGAATAGACCATCTTCCTTTCTGTCAGACAGCTCATAGGAAGCGAGCAATGGATAAAATATAGGTCAGTACCATCAAGACTCATGATCATATCACATCACAGTAGAGTGATCCTGAGTCCGCCTCACCTATTCCTGCCACCATAATGACTCTATCATACTCTGGTTCGGAGACTAAACTGGCTAGACTAGACAGTCTAATCTCCGAACTAAGACTAGACGGTAGACTAACACCCCAGCCACAGTAAGACGACGCACTGTAATATCTATTGTGTCTATAGGCCTCGGTTGATTCTTAAGAAAGCCGCGTACTTGTTCACTGCCTTCACCAAAAACCAGTAGTCCGGTGAATCCGGTTAACAACATATTACCCATTTAAAAAAAGAAAAGGTAAAATACAGTTAATTCAAAAAACAAACAATAACAAAAGAGGCAGTTTGGACCATACTCCCAAGCTTTATATCATAGTCACAACTGTTAAATATTTTATGAAGATACATATTTAAATTTTAGCACATTTCGCGTGTTTGGAAAACATTTTTACAAATTCAAGATTAATCGTCAACGAGAGACGACAGTTGGGATTTCGGTTACTTTTTAACTTTTTCCTCCTTGAAAATATATTATATTCATAATATTATAGCCTCTGCGGTCTAGCGGTTTGGTGTTGGACTTGACTTCATGAGTTCCTGGGTTCTGCCTTCGAATCGCCCAGTAAGAAGAAAATTTTTATTTTCAAATTTTGTAATAAAAACCCAATGAAATGGAGTCGGTTTTAATGTGCTTAATAAATTATGACTCTCTCTCTGACTGAACACTGACTGATGACTGAATCTACTGAACTGAACGTAATGAAATTTAACAGATAGGTACTCTAGGCTACTTTTTATCCGTGCGACAGGGGTAAAAGCATAGATTTAGGATGTGTAGTCCAATTAAATGTGTTCTTTTTTTGTTTAATAGAGTACTAGCTGTTGCCTGTTGCGTTGCCCGCGTGGCTACTGATCCCACAGGAACATTTTTTTGGGATAAAAACTATTCTATGTGTCAATACAAGTTACCCTCTATGTGTACCAAATTTCATGAAAATCGGTTCAGCCGTTTTTGGCGTGAAGAAGAAACAAACCTACAAACTTTCGCATTTATAATTAGGGGATATATTGCGTATTATCCCGTAAGTCTTTCAAGGTCACATTTTGCAGTTTAGTAGTTCCAACTTACTCTCATAGCTTGAAAGAGGGTATTGTCTAAAAAGTGTCACGATTCCGACGGACCTTTTTATTTTAAGCTGGCTTTGGAACTTTATAATAAACCTCAACCGTACCGATATTTAAAAAGTAAGGAAATTGAGTGCATTTGTATGGGGCGCCATTTTTTTTCTTCATTCCAAAACGGGATTCCGTAAAGGTATTCTGAATGTCAACAAAGTTTCGGGAGCGGGAAATGTTTCGTCTGTTTTCTTTCCATTTTTGCAAAAAAAAAACTTTGGACTGAGCAAATCATATTACTGTGTTATGAGTTTTAGTAGGTAATATTAACACACCAAATATTTATACACAAAAAAGGAATAAACTTCCAAAAAATTAAGACTGTTCGCTTAAAATAAAGTGTATTGAACGACATTAGTCTTCTTAATCTAGCGGCGTGGCGTAGCGTACTATTTTGGAATGGGTAAAAACTTCTAAACTCGCGTCAGGACACGTGACCTGAAATTTCGTAAGATGAAAATTCGTAAGACGGCGTTGGGTGCTTGCGAGAATGTTCGTGTTGTCATGTTTGTGTACGATAGCGCAATAAATGAATCTTTTATTCTGCACATGAATGATAGTACTTTCATACTGATAATTAAAGCAATTCGTGCAATATTATTCCCTAACCATTCTAAAATATCAAAAATGCACAACGTTAATATTCAAATTTTCACTTCTGCCGGCACTCCCGGAGTGCAACCCGCCGTTTTTTTTGTATGAGAGGTTAGCGTGCAAGCCCACGACTCTCGAGACATCAGTGGGTATTCAAAGCCACATCATGTTTATGTTACAGGTTACAGGTGCGTCGCTGTCCTGAGGCCGTGATGTTAGGCCTATTATGCAAGTCTACCGGCCATCCTACCCTGCGGGACGGAACATGACAGAGACATAATGGCGGCAGGAATAGGTGAGGCGGTGTATCTTTTCACAGCACTCTTCCACCAGTAAGTAGTAATCGTCTTATTGGAAATGTCCTATGTGTTAACCTTTGCTTGTGTCGTAGGAGCTGCATAGCAGAGAAGCAGATGGTCTATTGTACTAAGTGAGCCCGGACTAACACTAACACAATCAATTGTTTAATCTTTGTCTTAGAATCAAATTTAGAAAAGTAACACTTTATTTTTTTAGCACATCAACTATTATTTATTTGGAGTCAGAGGTTAGTTTTTTAATATAAACTAGCTGTTCCCGCGAACTTCGTTCCGCCCGTTCAGTTTGTTTGTTGTTGTTTTTCCCAATTTCCTCACAATCGAACAGGATAAAAAGTATTTCTTGTCCTTCTCCCGGTTCTAAGCTACCTCCCCACCAATTTTCAGCCTAATCGGTTCAGCCGTTCTTGAGTTACAAATAGTGTAACTAACACCACTTTATTTTATATATATGATA
The DNA here is from genome assembly GCA_002245475.1 of Calephelis virginiensis. Taxonomy (NCBI): domain Eukaryota; kingdom Metazoa; phylum Arthropoda; class Insecta; order Lepidoptera; family Riodinidae; genus Calephelis; species Calephelis virginiensis. Next base: position 73,748 of record NJDC01000298.1, on the reverse strand, counting down.
GAAATATATGAAAATGTTTAATTTTTCGCTATGGAGAATAGTAAAAATAGTCGCATTAAGTATATCGGAGCCTTTGAAATAGCTCTGAAGCTGAGCAATTGCAAGTGGAGCTACCGGATACTAATGTGATTGCCGATATGAAGCTGAAATGTGTTCAATGGGATTTCCACTAGGAATAAAATCCAGCAGAATCATTTTATCGAAACCGTGAGTTGTGCGAATGACGTTGTGAAAGCGTTAAGAAACACTACAGAGGATTGGACAATTATTATTGGCAAATCATTGAGCACTAGCTGTTGCCCGCGGCGTTTTAGCAGTTTTGCGTGAAGGAGTAACAAACAAACATACAAATTTTCGCGTTTATAAAATTAATAGGATAATAGGATTGCTGTGTCTATTTTGAATTAATTACGCAACTGGATTAACCGACTCTAAAAAAAGAGAAGGTTCCCAATTCGACTGTACGTTTCTAGGATGTTTCTTACGCGATTCTTTGGCGCCATTTATTGCGATATCGTACACAAACATGACAACACGAACATTCGCGCAAGCGACCGGCGCCGTCTTACGAATTGTCGATCTGACGATCTGACGCGAGTTTAGAAATTTCACCCATTCCAAAAAAAGTGCGCAACGCCGCTGAAGTAGTTTTCCCTTCAAAATCTGCTATTTGGAACCATGGATCATTTCCATTTTTGATACTTTTCTGACGTGTATTTAATATACGTTTCCAGTTTTTGCTTGCTTTGCACGTATTCCTCAATCTAATAAATAATTAATACAATTGACACCAAGTGCGAGTCGGTCTGGCCCATGGAGGGTTCTGTAGCAGTAAGTATCACACTATACAAATCCTTGAAAACTGGTATGAATAGCAATTAGCGAGAATTTCTGCCAATTCAGTTATTTCATGGTTGTGCAATTATAAACTACACAGTGCAATCTCTTAACTTGTTCAATCCTATTTTCGTTGGAAGTTCACATGGTAATGAACATTATACTTTTTTAGTTTTATCGTTCTTTTTATTTTAGCAATTGAAGGGGGGAACACATTTTACTAATTTGCCACAGATGGATTTGATGAAAAAAATTGAGTTTTAGTTCTTGTATGTGGAACCCCCAAAATTTATTTTTATTTTTTAACTGAGTTTAAAAAAACGAGGAGGTTCTCAATTCGGCCACTATATATTTTTTATGTATGTACACCGATTTCTCCTAGGTTTTTGAACCGATTTAAGTAAATCTGTGTTTGTGTGATGCGGAATAGCTTCGAATTGGTACCATAAAAATTTTATTCAGGTAGGCCTATTCGTTTTTATTTTATGAGCATTTTTATCTATTTTTACATAGCCCGACGTTTATTTTTATTAAAATAAATCATATCAGATCTAAACTAACAAGTATTAAATAAAAATAACTACGTTAATAAAAACCGACTTCAAAACAAAAAAGTAAAAAAATATAAAAGTTTTAATATTAATTATTATTTATATGTGCCAATTTCTAATATGTTTGAAGTCGGTGTCAAGCCTTAAACTAATAATTATATTATAAGTATTAAATTGGCTTGGCACCGACTTCAAACCTATTGATAAGGTAGGTACTTTTTAACTTTCAGACGAGACAATGTACCATTAAAAAAAATTCAATAACAAAACGAAATAAAAACATTAAAAAGCATGTATTGTAATGTATGTGTATGCCTCTGTGGTCTAGCGCTTCAGGTGTTGGACTTGACTGCATGAGGTCCCGGGTTCGAATCCCGGGTCGGACAACAAAAGATAATTTGGTTTTTACAAATTTTCGAATAAAAAAAAATTGCTTGGGATTTGATATGTGCCCCGTTGGCGATAGCCTTGCCACCTATCACATTGTGGGACTTAGTGTCTTCGGCTAGTCGTGGGTGCACTAATTGTGCCTCTGCCTACCTCTTCAGGGATATGGGCGTGAAGATACTTTATGTATTTTTGGGAACGTGTGCCGAATTTTTTCTCAACTTTTTGTCGACAATTATTTGTCTGGTATCCACTAACTTCGGTTGATTAAGTTTTAAAATACACATTGTACTTGAAAAAGTTAACAGTGAGGTTCTCTTAAGTACAACTAGGTATGAATGGTGCTAATTATAGCGATGAATGTACTTATAATACCTCTACTTGCAAGTACAAAAAGCAAGACGATACAGAAGAATCAATTCTAATTGATACTACATAACCATAATCTACAGACGTACGTATTTATAAGCTCTTACGAAACATTAAAAACTATAAAGATTTTATTGTGAAAATAAACGAGAAACATTTGCTAAAATTGCTCATAACAACCCCATTTTATTAGATATTGCTTATGTTCTATGCATGTGTTATCATCTCACACTTGTGCCTACAGGGAATGAAGTGAATTTCCGTCAACGTAAAAAATATTGCTTCGCTTCTATTAAACCGTTGTGAGTAGGTATAAGTGGTAATGATCGACCTTGAGCGACGTGATTCCGGTTGGTTAGAAGGGTTCTTAAATTCATTTTAAAACTAGAGCTTTATTTAACTTTCAGTTCGATCTTTAAAGTAGCTACTGTTTTTGTACTGTAGTAGTACTATTTATCACTATCGTCGACACTTGGTGAAATCACGAAAGCATAGGTGGCAAAGTCTCGCACAATCTGCAACCTTCCTCAATCACCACCTTTCCTATTTCTCTAGAATATATAAAATAATTGCTAAATGTGTGGCTAAGTGCATAGCTTTTAAACGCCTAAACCGATTCAGCTAATTATTTTTTTGTTGTGTTAGTTATTATCAGAAGAAGGTTTTTATGAAGAGAAAGCCCAGGAAAAAATGCAGCAAAAATAACACTTTAGTTTTTCCATACAAACTGAACGGGTGGAACGAAATTCACCGAAATAATTAGTACAAATGACTATAAAATTAAAAATGGATACCCGTTACACGTATTTATATAAGTGGCATGCTAGAACGTACTGTTATTTTTTTTTCTACTTGTAAACCTTCCCAAATTGAAAAAAATCCTAATACCACATTAATAATAACGTTTTTGAAGATTGATGAATATTTGTCACACTTTCACGCAAAAACTTCTGAACAGGTTTGTAGTTTTGGCCTGCTAGTAGCGCTGATATTCCCCGTGTTGCTCCGAGCTCCTTTGTAGTATAGACCATCCGCCTTCCTGCAAGATAGCTCGTGAAAGGCGAGCATTAACTTACCGTCACTAACACCGTGATATCCTACTAGATGGTAGAGTTTCGCAGAAACTCGCTTAAATTGGTACTATCGCCTTGCCTATTCCTGCCGCCATACTGTCAGCGCGTGCATTGACGTGTTCTGGTTCAGAGGATTAGGTAGCTGGTTAACTTACTTTTGCTCGAAGTCTAACATCCTGGCCTCAGGATGGCAACGCACCATTACCTCCTTTAGTGTCTCTAGGTGGCGTGAATTTCTTACCATCAGGAAATCCGTCTGCTTGTTTGCCTTCCAATATAATTAAAAAAATGACGTTTCTTTACTACAAAATATTTCAAGTTCATCTCCAGTGTGTAGTGTTAACGTAAACTAATAACTGATGAATGGAATGCAAGATCATTCGATTTCTGACTCTGGCAACTCAAAACGTGTTATTTTTTTTTCAAATAAAAATGTAACGATGGCTGGGATTGTATTAGTCACAGGTTGGCGACAAGCTTAAAGTTTTATCATCCCAAGTTAATCGTAAGTGCATTATACATCTGTCTACTTCTTCATGGATACGGGCGTGAAGTTACTTATATTTGAATTTAATTACTACGTCAATATGGCAACTTTGTCAGACTGTCAGTCATCCTTCGTTTGGGCTTCGTAAACTCCTTTGATGTTATCACATTTCAAACTCCGAAAGCTTTATTTCAAACAGATATTATATCAAATGGCGGCTCAACTGCATAATCTGAAATTTGAGATGGATTATAATTATAATACCCTTTCGCACTCAAGCCTTTTATATCACACTTCATTGAAGTTGTGATTCATAAAAACATAAATTGTACATAATTTGGATATTTTGATAGATGTCATTTTCACGATTAAAGACCTGAAAGATAAGGATAAAAGATACCTGAAGCTACTTTACAATTTAATGTTTAGTTTTAAATGAAGTTCGGAATGTTTCCTCCATTTTGTCTTTAATGTATTTCACAAAATCATTGCTGGGTATAATTAAAAAAGTTTGCATACTTCGCAAACTTACTTACTATACTAATACTTAGACTTCTTACTATAGTCCCGGTACCTTAAATAATAAAAATAATCTATAATCTAAGAAAAGTTATCTCTGGGTTTGTTATTGAGGAATTCATGCAAACAAAAACAGCACAATATATTCTACTTGTCATGTTAAATAGCTACTAGTACTTATTTCGAGTAGAAATTCGTGCAGGTACTGACGAAAAAACAGCACACCGTCCGTTCGTCACTGCAGCACACCTGACACCCGCGACTGTAGCATGCCGACCGCATGCCGAGATCCGAACGCGCAGGTATAGCTCGCGCGTCGTCCGTTTATATGAAGTTAGAATACTGTATAGATAATATTACCGTGGTAAACCGGCGGATCTCTGGTCGGGCAAGTTGCTACACAATACTCTACCGCCCGTTAAAAGTTGAAAGTTGGTTAAAGTCATTGTATAATTTTATTAAAACTAAAAAATAGTATAACGCCGGAACCCCTAATGATATAAACGGAGGTAACGACGTCACTCGCACGCTTAGCCGAAGATGTTCACAAAATGTGACAGACGACAAGTCCGTTTTCTACCCGGAGCAACATTCGTAGAAAATTAAAAAAACCTGTTTTGAGTTGCCCGACCTGAGAATCGAAACCGAGACCTTATGTAGTCAATGCCAACACAGGACCACTGGACCACAGAAACGATTATTATAATAAAATAATATATCTATACACATAAAAGAAAGTCGTGTTAGTTACACTATTGGGCTGAATCGATTTAACTGAAAATTTACGTGGAGGTAGCTCAGAACTAGAACACGATTATAAGATATTTTTTTATCTCATTCGACTGCAAGAAAACTAGGAAAATCATTTTTTTATTGTTCCATACAAATTGAACGAATGGAACGAAGTTTGCGAAACAGGCAGTAAATTATAATTATCCCTGAACACATCATACGAATTGAATTTAACCCCGAAGAAAGCAAAATAATATGCTAGGTTTAAGTGTTATTAGTCGACGATAATTATATATAAATTATTTTGACCCTCACTTATAAATGCAGATACTTCAATAATTATTACACAAATGTTTCTCCGTCGAGAATCAAACTCGAGCCTCCAAAAAGTTTTTGAAGTTGGGTGGGATAGGTAAGGCTAATTTCAACAAGGTAAATTATTAAACAATTTTATTAATATAATTTAATACCTATACCACAGAAGCTAAGAGTATTTATTTAAGTACTCTACAAACTAAAACATTAATCATTAATTCATTAGTCTTATTTACTAAATATACAGTTTCTCATAATTGTGAATAAATAGGCTAGTGTGCAAATAGTTATTTAGAACCTAAAATAACATCTTGATTTAATTACTCATTAGTAAAATACCTTTAG
>NJDC01000298.1:51023-63262 GCA_002245475.1 Calephelis virginiensis | reverse complement strand
ATATTATAGGCGCGTCATTGCCCTGTCTCCAGTGCCACTTCAAGAAAAATATTTAAAACTAGCAGTTTCACGCAGCTTCGCCTGCGTAACTTGGCTTCTGCTGCACTGATTTTGATGAAACAAAGCTTAAGTCACTCAGGGATAATATAGCATTCCAAAGGTGAAGGATTTTTTGAAATCGGTCCAGTAGTTATGGAGCCTATTCATTTCAAACAAACAAAAAATAAAATCTTTCCTCTTTAAAATATTAGTATAGATATAGAGAAAACATATTTTATTCTAAAAGTCTGGAAACATTTACGCTGCTCTCCTGGCGGTAAAGGACAACTGTGGTCCATAGACATCATAGATGCCATAGATGCGTCGCTGTCAAAGTAGGTTTGACCTGTAAAAGTCTACCGAGTCTATCCTCCGACCCGGCACAAAACACTGTCATTAAGGCTGCAGGAATAGGTATGGCAGTAGGTGGATTCCTTCCAAGCAGGTTGCAAAACACCAGTGCCCAGTGGTTTTGTAGCTAATGAACTGTTTAATATTGTGCCTACCTATTACGCATTTGAGCACATCATTCCACTAAACCAGATGATTTGTAAAAAACGCGGGATTAACAATCAATGAGCCATTCAAAAGATTCTCATGTATATCGTAACACTTGTTTGTGGTATTTATTTAAAATAGTAAAAAAATATTTTTGATCAATTATTATTATATTTTTCTTTTGGGTAAACTTTTTTTATTATATTTTATATCCTTCTTCAAATTATTTTCTGATATTCTTCTTTTTTCACACTTTCAAATTCTAGTGTAAAAAATAAATTAAAATTTTGCTTTATTAAAAAAAAACGGGCTTCAACCAGTAGAGTTGGCAAAAATGCAATCTCTACACTTACCTTACGAGTGTTCTAAAAAGTTTTTTTAACTGGTGCCTACATTGGACCATTGCCAAACGCGATGGAAGGACTGTTACATTTGTTTTCCGAGTGTGGAGGAAAATCCCAGAACGTGTTACTTATTACGCAAATGAAACTAATTTAAAAATAAACATGGTAAATACAACATATAATACTAACAGCGTGGCTACTTTTTACAAACTTTTATTTAAATTATCCCAAAAAATACGTTAAATAAATGCATATCTTTACGCCAAGTTCCTTACGAGGTCGGCAGAGAGTATCGAGTGACAAATGTCACCTTGCAGACCTGCCTGGCTTCCTCGACATTTGTTACCCTTTTCTTATAGACACGTCGGTTTCGGAGACTCTTGACTCCACCCTAGCGATTTAATCGTGGAATCTCAAAACAGGTATCTCCGGGAGATCTACATCCACGCACATTCGCATTGTATCTCTGCTTTGTTAATCATTCATCTGTCATTCTTTCCACGGACGAAGCTCTCCTTTAAACCTTTTATTAAGCACACCTTTTATTAAGCCCCGACGCAACAAGAGGGGTGTTATAAGTTTGACGTGTCTGTCTGTCTGTGTGTCTGTTTATTTGCGGCATCATAACTCCTGAACGGATGCAGTGATTTCAATTTAGTTTTTTTTGTATTAAAGGTAACTCATGTGCGAGTTCTTAGATCTGTTTAATGAAAATCGGTTAAGCCGTTTAAAAGTTGTGTTGGTTGAAAGTGGGGAGATTAGCCAATTTTTTTACTTTTTAAAGAGAAACTAAGTTCTTTTCTCGGGGTTTTATAAATTTTTAATTTAATTTATCATTTTAACTCATACACTTTATTTCAATCTCACTTTTTCAAGGACTTCACTGTTACTAATGCGGTGAACGAGTTCAATAAATGAAAACTTGTTTTATTTGTTTGTTTTTTACCTTATCAATTGGCCGTTCACTTACGCTCGTCTACTTTTTGTTTTCGGTATTTACCTGTAACCAAAAAATACCGATGGTTAAAAATTATCACAAAAGTTATAACTATGATTCATACAAATACAGTTTAAATTTACTTTAGAAGAGCATTAGGGGTAATCTATAAGCTTCGTTCATTAGTTGTAAGAAAATAATAGAATGATATTTTTAGACATTTTTACGTACCTTAAGAAATTTTATTTCAGGAGACAAAAAACATTACATTTTATTAAAAAATGTAAAAATAAGTACAATCAGTAATAGTCGTTCTAGATTATACATTAATTGTATACATTGGGTGGTATCCATCTGGACCGTAGATTTAATCCAAAATTAATAATAAAAGACGTTCTAAATGGGTGTAAACCTTAAAAAGATAACCCTGGTGGAAATTTTGTTTTTGTCTTCCGCTTATTATTAAATTTGGAATAAATCTAAGGTCCAGCTATTAATATTTGCATTTTTTTTATATTTTCCTAATAAAATGTAATGTTTTGTTGTCAATGATTATAACCGTCTAAAACCCTACTCGGAAAATGGAAACCAAGATCCGTCCAAAATTACCTTACATATAAAATATTACAACAAACAAAATTTCTTTGACAATAAAATTCACATGATTAACACACTCGACAATTGACTAAACACGTTTATATGTTGATTACGTTGAAATTCGACGGTGAAGTTCAGTTTTAGTATAACTTCTTTTTAACTAACTTCGAAAAAAGGAGGCGGTTTCTCAATTCGACCGTACATATATTTTTTATGTGTGTTCGCGGATAACTTCGTCGTTTATGAACCGATTTTGATCATTCTTTTTTTTAATACGAGTAGTAGAGTATTAACAGTACTACACTTAAAATGTCATAGCTCTGAATATGCTGCAGGAGCGAAAGCGGTTAGCTTATTATCAATATTTTTTTTTTTATTTAAGTGATCGGCGAGGTACGTGCCTCAGAACAGGTAATGCAGTGAATTCCTATCTGGTCAAGTTTTTTTGAATAGCTAATTTGTTGCTAACCTCGCGGTTTTTACAACTTCATCGGGCTTTGTGGGCCGAGCAGAGTACAGCCAAATACATAATTATTTGGATGGATTAGGTTGCTCCCTACAATGCCAGCAAAAAGGGCTTTCTCTTGGGGGACTGACCCTCCTCCTCCCTCGACTCGGTATTGCGTTCTGGTTACTGGATGACCAGGCAAGTTATTGCACAGCACTCAGCCGCCAGTGATCTTGTGGATAATTTAAAAAACCTATATTTCAATCTGTGCTCTGATAGTCTATTCAACTCAGCGGACCCAGACTAAGAGAGACTGTTCCAACTATTAAACTGTACAGTAAATGACGATTATATATTTATGTAAACTTTACATAAATATAAATATGTAAACGACATCATTTAATATCAAATTTCTAGCCACATCAAAATCATTTTAAATGTTTACCTTCTAAAACTATACAATTTGTATTTTCCCAAATGACACTAGATTTATAGACCGTTCATTTTCCAAATAACCCTTTCTCGAATCTCGTATTTTTTGGCACGTGCGACTCCCAACCATTAAGGTACATATCAATTTACTTTTGTTCACATTACTGTTATTACAAGTACTAAAAATCGCTTGTACAATTTAATAATATATGACTCGTTATATTTATCATCCTGTGTAATCAAAAAATTTTATAATATTTTTAGACCTGTGATTTTAACCATATGCAGAGAAGAAAAATACAGAAGTTGATACTACCCTCCCCCTGTTTTTTCTATTTTCTTCGTGTTGGTCCGGACTCCTTTGCAGAACAGACCATCTGCCTTCTTGCGAGGCAGCTTGTAGAAGGCGAGCAATTGCTTACCGTTACTTACGTTTGGTGCTTCTAGGTGGCATGAATTTCTTACCATCAGGAAATCTGTCAGCTTATTTGCCTTCCAATATCATAAAAAATACTTGCGGTGCTAAAAATGTGTGTGTGTGTGTATGACATATTTCGCACTTCTTTTTGACATATTTTTTGGGAAGTTCAACAGAAAAGAAGTTTCACTCATAATATACGGCGTTTTTATGTTGAGCGTAACAGAGAAATGTGACGGATGCAAAGTGCTGTCACATTTTGCTGTTATCCCTCACATTTTCGACAGTTTAACTTAAATAAAAAATGTCCTATTACATTTACGTACTGAAGCTACTAAGTAATTTGGGATTTAATGAATGCCCTGGTTGTAAGAACCTCTACTTACCAGTTTCGGGATACGAGCATGAAGATACTTAACATTTACGTAGAAAGTATAAAAATGAACTCATTCTGTAATTTTAAGTAGACTTTATCCTAGTATTACCCAGATGAAGTATAGAAGTTAATATAGAGTTTAATCTTTCCGCATACATTCTCCATTGTTCATTCAAAGTATCAGAAGCTATGTAAAGTAGCGGATTTCTTAACTCCCAGTGGCTCGAGTCTTCTCGAAACCGGAAGATAGCTTCCTTTTGAAAGATGCAGCACTAAGTTTGCTTCCTTTTGTCAAGAAACGAGAACAAATAAAATAAGAAACCCTTCGTGATCTTAAAATGTATTCTATTTATTGAACCCAATTGGAAAAAGTGAGGTCTGGCACTCGATACTCTCTGCCTACCCCGTAAGGGACTTGGCGTGAAGATATGTATGTATGTATGTAATTGGAAAAAGATTGGTGATACAAGTTTGACATGTCTGTGTTTGTCAGTCAATGATATCATAACTTTTAAATGAATGAACCGATTTCGATTCGTTTTTTTTTGTTTGAAAGCTGACGTGATTGAAATGGTTCTTAGCTATATTACACATGTTTTGTCGATAGTTCATTGAAAATGTTTATTTTAGGATTGTTAAGTAACTAGCAGCCCGTCCCAGCTTCTTACGAGTGGACATTATTTTATATTATTCTACACAAAACCTTTCTCTTAAATCAGTCTATCTATTATAAATAACCGTACCAAAACCCGTTGCGTAGTTTTAAAGATCTAAGCATACATAGGGACAGACAGCAGAAATCAACTTAATTTTATGTTATGTAGCCATTATGTACACTGTTGCGTGTTTAAATGTTTTGAATTGGAATAAAATGTTATGTATATAGATTTTATTGTCTCTGTGGAGTAGCGGTTTGGTGTTGGACTTGACTTCATAAGGTCCTGGTGAAATTGTTTGACTTCATTTTTAATCCAAGTTTTGGTCAAAACGATTACTTGAATTGTGTTTGAGAGCGATTTTAAGACACACTTTAATTCATCCATTTTTCCTGGTGATACTTCTCACATTTGCATATAAACATTTGATTGAGTTTTACGTTGTTTTAATATCGTCATATTTGTACACAATTTGGTGTGTTATATTTGCTTTATTTTGCTATTCTTGTAGTTCTCGCATATTTACTTTTTTGGCAGTTTGATAATTTTCGGCACACCCTTCACATATTTAATGATAAGGTCATGTTCACCTGCATCAGACTTACGTTCTAATTCTATTTTTAAATCTCTCATGTATGTTTGTTGTTGTGGAGTTTGATCCAAAAACAACTTCATAGTATCAGAATTTAAGATCTTCCTATTACGTAAAATAACTTTTGACATTTATGCTCGTATCTTAGTATTTCGGTTCTTTTTAGTGTTTCCTAGTCGGATGATATATTCAAGTTCCGGACAATCTGGATTGATGAGTCTCGTTATACGTAGTATTTAATTTTTATCAGCTTGTTTTCTGTCCTCAGCGCTTTTAAAATGCTGTTCAGGTATTTCAGCAATAATTAAATTTTTACTGCTTTGCTCACGTTCTTTGAATTCCAACATAATAGTTTCCACAGAGGTAGTTGGTTGAATCGCTGTTTTCATTTGTTTTATGTTTGATTCTAGAATTTTGATTCTTTCCTCTGTATCAGAGTTTTTGCTTTTTAAACAGGAGAGTTCCGACTGTACTAAAATTTGTTCGTCGTTTAATTTTCTAGTCATCTCTTTTATGTCAATTATTTTTTCTTTAATTACTGCTATTTTGTCATTACACTCATTTTGATTTTGGTTTTTTAAGGTCATCGTTTCCATCAATAGTGACAGTTGTTTTTTTATTTCAGAAGGACGCAGGAGCATAAAATTTGGCACACTTATATTTTATGTGTAGGAGAAGTGCAGAACGCTAATATTTTTCAATAATTATGCTTATAAATTACATTACATCAATAAATAAAACATTACCCACACTACCATGCATTTGACACACACGACCAAATATATTGATGTTGACGATAAAAGATCACAGATGGCGCACTCAGGAAACAAAGTAGTTGGTCTTGAGAAATGAAGTTGATGTTTTTATCAACAATACATAAAAATTTGGATATTAAAATATTAAAATGGTCGAATTTCGACCAATGGGCGACCACTAACACAATTAAATATAAAAAATCAATTTCAATAATATTATGGAAGCAGATTATGACATGACTTGCTGGAATAGATTCTACTGCTTTGTATATCCCTGCCGCGACCAGAGTGCTCGTCAATATCTAGTTTCTGTCTGGAGACTGGAGAGTGTAGAACGATATAAAGGTCTATATCAATCTGAAACAAACCTCAAGTCGGCAACCTACCCCTTTTTAACTGACTTAGAAAAGGAGGAGGTTATATGTTCAACTTCTTAATTTATTCTATGTTAATCGATTTTGATTTTGTTATGGGAAAAGTGTACTTGGGAAGTGGTTCCATTGCCAGCAAGTATGGGTCTGATGGTGGAATACCACAACGAAGTCGATTTTTACAGCGATTTTTTTTTATTTATTAATTATTTTATCTGTAAGCCATTAGAAAATCCGCTTGTTTGCTTTCCAGTCATAAAAAAGTATTAAAATATGTATACCTACGTATGTCTTGTTTGCTTTCCAGTCATAAAAAAGTACTAAAATATGTATACCTACGTATGTTATTACGAGCGCATGTGGTTGTGTTATTGTAATCTCGGTCGAGGACAATAGGTATCCGATATGAAATTCCTTTACCAGGGTTAAATGAAACTAGGGTTGCCAAAAATGTTTTGTCTGGATATAATATTTTCTTACAAAATATGTAATAAATGTACTACGCTCCAAAATATGGTGTTTTATAAGAAGAATAAAAAAATACTAATTTGATTAAAATCGATGAATCTGGTTTTAAACCGAATCCAAAGATATGGCAGGTCATCATTTCGACTGTATTTTTGTATGATTGTCAAGCAATTACTCGGCCAATAGCCAACCAATTTTGATGCTTTTTTTTAGAATAATAGGTCATACTGTCGAGGTTAATTTATACATTATCAAGCCTTTCTTAAATAGGGCTAGTAGGAAATTGATAAAACTTTTATGGGAGTTAGAAAGCATTTGCTATCTTTCGTAACATATTTATGAAATCGCGACGTAACACATTACAAAAGAGTTGGAGCCGTTTTGTGCAGTTTTACTGCGCTTGATTATTAGTTTTAGTAATACAAAAAAGTACTTTTTTAGTAATGCAATATAATATAAACCCTGATCTATAATAATGAAACATTTTGCAGTATATATGTCTTCAACAGCATGTAGTGCAAAGTCTCGAAAATAGATAGTACATTACTTTATATTATAGTATGGTTGGCAACCCTAAATGAATCACGGAACTACCTAAATGAAAATAAGCAACATTATTGGTTGAAATAAAACAAATTTGGGGTATCAAAAAGGCCTGATATCAGCAATTGATTTTGAACTCTACCTCTTTGACTTAAAATTTAAGATAAGCTTACATAAATGTCAGAATTTGTTACAGATTTATGACGCTTTGGTAATAGGACTGAAGAAACCTCGTAAAAAAGGAGTGAAATAAGTAGATTCGTAGACGGAGAAATATTCATAAAAAGTTGTAAATAAAAGTTAATTAACTTCACTTGAATACTTTTTTATGGTTCGACCTATATATCTTTATTTGTTTTCCCCGTTTTGTACTTGGTCCTAGTGTTGGTCCGGGGCTCCTTTGCAGAATAGACCGTCTGTAAAATGTGTGTATGTGTACATGTGTAAAAGTAAGTTTACCGGCTACCTTACCCTCCAAACCGGAACACGTCAACGGCAAGCATTAGACGTTATGGTGGCCGGAATAGGTAAGGCAGTGGTAACAATCCGGGTGAGTCGCTGCGAAACCTAGTCAGATGTCACGGTGTTAGTGACGGTAAGCCTATGCTCGCATTTTACGAGCTGCCTGGCAGAAAGGCAGATAGTCTATTCTGCAAAATAGCCCGGACCAACACGGGGAAATGTTATATAATAATTGTACCTTTTTATTATTTATGTGACAAGACAAGTAACAAGTACACGGTTCTCCTGTAGGTACGAGAAAACGGTCGCCTATAGACACCATAAATATTATAGGTCCTTCGCTGTCCTCTGACTGGGACGTTAGGTTATGAGTAAAACTAGCTAGCCTACGATGATGTAATTATGGCGGCATGAACGGGCAACGCGGTGGATCTCTGTCCAGGCCAGTTATTATACCGCTAGTAGTCTTGTAGCTAAAGACCCTTTTAACCTTTGCTTTGCCTTTGCCAGGCAAGAAGGCCTGACGAAGAAAATGACTGATGAGAGCCTGTCAGGTATTCATTCACGCATTGTCTGACTAAACCTAGTCTTCTTTTATATATAAAAAAATCATCAATATATCCCTTAGTCGTTGCACTGCATCTGAACGGCTGGAAAAATATTGGTAAATATTTTTTGTTGTGGTAGTTACTATCAGGAGAAGGTTCATATAAAGAGAAAAAATATAAAAACATACTTGAATTTTCCCTATACACAATGTGTTAGTAATATTAAACGATAGGAAGTTCGCCGGGCCGGCTAGTTGGATATAAATAGGATATAATGGTCATGGTTTGTACTTAACTATATACAAATAAATAAGTTAGTTTAACCATGCTAAATAACATTGTACAAATTATGTTCTTTTTAAAATAAACGTATTCATTTGCATTTAACAAGTAACAAGGAAATAATCAAAATAATTGTTTTTGAGGATATTTAAATTACGAAAACTTACTTCATTTTCACATAATATGAAGCGCTCTTGTTGCGAGCAATAATTTCTCTCATAATATTTTACCCGGAAACCACTTCATCAAATATGTAATACGAGTATTACCGTACTCGCAATCCGACGTATAAAATTTAAAATAAATAAAATAGCATGTTAAATTGCATTACATTTCATTACATTACCTACTAGCAGCCCGTCCCAGCCTCCCACAACTGGACAAACTTCTTTGTTATTATATATATAAACAGGATCGGATTCGGGCCTCCACTTACGAGGGACCTACACTAGATACTTCGTCAAAATCATTTAAATTACTAGTAGTCTTTTCATTTGGTTTCTATTTTTGAAGTGAAAACTTCTTTAGCGGCGTTGCGCACTTTTTTTGGAATAGGTGAACGTGACCTGAAATTTCGTAACACGAAAATTCGTAAAACGACGCCGGGCGCTTGCACGAATAACACTAACACACAAACGCATTTTTTATATAAATAGCCTACTTTTTTCGCTTTTCACAGCATCATCAGGCTAAAACTTAGATTAATTTCATTAAATAAAATTATTTAATTTAAGTTTTTGTTCTAATGATGATTTAAAAGCGAAACAAATAGGTTATTTATAAAATAATAAATTACAAGTTAAATGTACAAGTGTTTCTTCATTAAAAATATAAATACCAATTTGGAAGTTTTACCAAAAGACCGGCGATGGAGTATATCAAATGTGAGGAAAATAAATTGGGTTGAACCCAAATGATAGTTCAAACAACAAATCACTGTCGTGTATACATTTGCTGAATACACCTGACATCCGTCAGTTAGCTATTTTAAACAACGTTTAACGTTTTTTGGGACAGTAAAACTAGACATAGTATATATAATACAATTTTAGCTTGAAGTTTATTGTAAGACTAGAAAATAATATATAAATTTTACTACGTAGGTCACACTATAAGTTTTGCATAACTTAAAAAAACAACATGTTATGGCCAAAATATTATATTTATTTCGTTTCAAAATGATCTCTTTTACATTTTAATCATTTTTTAATGCGATCGAACCATTTTTTAAAACAGGAGGACCACAGATCTGAAGGCATGTTTTCTAAGTGCTGATTGAACGCTATCACTGCCCTTTCGGAGTTGGTAAAAGTAAAACCTCTCATGAAATATCTGATTTTGGGGAAAATACAGAAATCACAGGGTGCTAGATCGGGGCTATGCACAGGATGAGTAACGAGATATACTTTTTCGGAAGCTAAAAATTACTTTGTTTTGTTGGCCGTGTGTAAAGAAAGGTTATCATGGTGTAGGAGAATGCGGCTTTTGGGTCGTCATTCGCGAAGTTTTTCTAACACCCCGAGAGTAGAATACCACTCGGCATTAATACGCTTTTGATCTTCAAGTGGAATTGTACAGATGGGACACGTAGCTGAGAAAAAAAGTGATCATTTTTTTACCAACGTTTCTCATCTATCTCACTCTTATGGGCCTGTTCTCATTTTCAAACACCCATTCCCAAGATTGTTATTTTTTTTCGGTTTCAATACAATAAATTCACGTTTCGTCTCCTGTGATAATGTCATAAACAGCATTAGAATGTCCGTGGTCGTACTTCAGTAGCATCTGTGAGCACCATTCCACGCGAGTCCGCTTTTGCTCTGCTGTCACTTCATCAGGGATCCAACGACAACAAAGTTTCCGAACTTTCAATTCTTCTTGTAAAATTTTCTAAATTTGGCTCATACCAATCCCCAATAGTCCCCGAATTGTCTCATAGGTAATCCGGGGGTTTTCTTCAATTAACCGCTTAAGAGTAGCCACACTATTTTTGTTGACGGCAGTTGAAGGCCACCCTTTACGAAATTCGTCATGTAAGGAAACTCAGGTCGAGTTACTCTCTTAAATTCAGCAAACCATCGCCTCTCGGTACTCAAACAAGGTGCTTCTCTCCCAAAAGCATTTTTGGTGAGCTTTTTGAGCGGCACAGTCTTGTGGAGAAAGAGAACATTTAAAATAACAAAAAATCGTCGCTTTAATATCTTTTCGACTTAATTCCATTTTCGTTGCGTACGTAGAACTTTAATGTGTGAAAAAAAAAACAATTGACAAATTATTTCCCGTTATTAATAAGAAAGTTGCAACGTTTTAAAAATATAACATTCGAAATTCAAACAAATCCAATTAGCTAGAAGTGCAAAACTTATAGTGTGGCCCATGTAAAACTAGAAAACGTATATAATATACCTCAGTCGCTGCCTTACATGCAGTTTACCTATTAGTGAATTTAATAAATGTGCACTCGTGAAAGAAGATGGTCGTAATTTAGTCATAATTATTGAATTTCGTGTTTATATTGAATGAAATTAGTCAATTTTGCTAGCATTTTGTACGATCTTGTTCAGTGAAAGTTCACAAATTAAATAAATTAGTTTATCGTCTATTTCCGCGCTGCCGTCAAATCTCACTAGATGAGCTTGAGTAACGAAGCCACCGCTTTACTCAAGACCCTGACCTGACACGTCTTTGTACATAGTGACTAATGACTGTATATTGTAAAAGAATTAACTAACCTGACATTGGCAAAGTAGTCATGAAAAAAGATTGAAAACCATATTTATAAAAGAAGAAGAAGAACTATTAAAATGAAAAGTATTATATTTCTGTGATTATGATAAAACTTACACACTTACAGTCAATATTAACAACCTATATAATGTTAGAGATAGACTTAACTGTGTAACCACTATTTCTTTTCTGAGATAGGTTATTGAAATAGATTGTAGTGAATTTCCTCCTCACTAAATAAATTAGGCGAGAATTTCGGAAAAAAAATATAAATTATTCCATTCGTAACGGTAGACTTAAAAGCTAAAGTTAAACAAAGAATAGACAAAAAATGACTTATATTAAATAGGTACTTTATAAATAAATCCTTTCCAGTACTACCAGGAAATTGTTGTTTTATTTCGTCCCACATTTTCCTTATAATATTCCTATATTTATGGTGTGGATGTTTTGACATCCATATTGCAAGTCTACTCAAAACTTCGCTAATGAATTGTTCTGTTTTCATTATTTTAAGCGATCAACGCGCGTTAAAAACAAAATCATTTGTTTTGGTCGCGCGTTGCTAGTCCGTCCACTTGATGCCTCCGTTTTTTTGGCTTTTGGCTGTGGCTAGTGCATTTGTTTCAGTCGCACTCTGCGCCGCCCGCTGCCGCCGCGCACCGCGCTTTTCAATCCGCACCGCAAGCCGCGCCGCAGATCGCACCGCGTGTAGCTGTGGCAAATTTTGTACGTTGTCTAGCGTT
>NJDC01000298.1:32649-49061 GCA_002245475.1 Calephelis virginiensis | reverse complement strand
GTACTTTAATGTGTGATAAAAAAAACAATTGACAAATTATTTCCCGTTATTACTAAGAAAGTTGCAACGTTTTAAAAATATAACATTCGAAATTCAAACAATTAGCTCCGAAAACCTATATATATATACCTCAGTCACTGCCTCACATGCAGTTTATCTGTTAGTGAATTTAATAAATGTGGGTGTTTTGGCGCCATCGTGAAAGAAGATGGTCATAATTTATTCATAATTATTGAATTTTGTGTTTATATTGAATAAAATTAGTCAATTTTGTTAGCGTTTTGTACGATCATGTTCAGTGAAAGTTCACAAATTAAATAAAATTAGTGTATCGTCTGTTTCCGCGCTGCCGTCAAATTTCACTAGATGAGCTTGAGTAACGAAGCCATCGCTTTACTCAAGACCCTAACCTGACATGTCTTTGTACATAGTGACTAATGACTGTATATTGTAAAAGAATTAACTAACTTGACATTGGCAAAGCAGTCATGAAAAACGATCGAAAACCATATTTATAAAAGAAGATGAAGAACTATTAAGATGAAAAGTATTATATTTCTGTGATTATAATAAAGCTTACACACTTACAGTCAATATTAACAACCTATATAATGTTAGAGATATAATTAACTGTGTAACCACTATTTCTTTTCTGAGATAGGTTATTGAAATAGATTGTAGTGAATTTCCTCCTCATTAAATAAATTAGGCGAGAAATTCGGAAAAAAAAATAAACTATTTCCATTCGTAACGGTACACTTAAATGCTAAAGTTAACCCAAGAATAGACAAAAAATGACTTATATGAAGTAGGTACTTAATAAATAAATCCTTTCCAGTACTATCAGGAAATTGTTGTTTTATTTCGTCCCACATTTTCCTTATAATATTCCTATATTTAGCTAGTGCATTTGTTTCAGTCGCACACCGCGCCGCCCGCCGCTGCCGCGCACCGCGCTTTTTAATCCGCACCGCAAGCCGCGCCGCAGATCGCTCCGCGTGTAGCTGTGGCATACTTTGTACGTTGTCTAGCGTTCGTTTTCGCCGCTCACCGCTTGCCGCGCCTCTCGCCGCGCCGCAATACTGGCTGTGGCTGCACGGTAACAGAGTATATCACGGTTTGTCTTCTATTCGTGACGCAACTTTGTTATTTTATTCCTCTCTTTCACACGTTCTCGCAGTGGTGCTTTATAACAAGGCAATAAAATGAAGTACAGTAGGTCGTAACTCAACAAGTACTTGTTTTAATGGCTACCACAGATCACCCTTGGCCACAGCATGGCAGACCCATTTGACAAACGACACATAATAAGACAGGTATTACTTACGAAACCTCGAACAGTTGAGAAGTCAGTTCATATTTTACAGACTCCAAAAAGGAGGACGTTTTCAAGTCGCCAGTACAATTTTAGTTTTTGTGTAGAATGTATCATGTCTCCCAATGTCTCCCTGACCAGGAACTCGTAAGTATCGAGCATAGGTTACATGTGTCATTACCATCAAGACTATTGGTGTTAGAGTTCTGTGTAGCAAGTTGTTTGGGTAAGGATTCACAGGCTTACATATACCTGCTGCTTTAATCACAGTTTCATATTCCAGTCCGAAGGGTTGGTTAACCGGTTTTTTGGACATAATGGCTAACACCCTGGCCACAGGACAGTTACGCACCTAAAGCATCTATGGTGTATAGGTCATGATTGTGTTTTACCATCAGGAGGTTTTTGAGTTTTTTTAATAATTACCAAGTCATTTAAAATTAGATTACATGACTTGATAATGTATTTTAAGCCAGGTTTTGTAGCTTAAGCTATGTATCCGGATCTGTTGATTTATTCAGCAACAAGAATTGAAACTCACAGGCCTCTTTTGAAGCCCCTTGACCCAAAATTTAAACCTTTTAAATATTTGCTAACTTTTCACAAGAACAAAATTTAATACATGCTATATGAAATATACATTTCGTATATTGGTTTAACAATAACCTTTTTGTTTTAGAGGTTTTATTCTTTAAAATTTCAAACATAGGCAAGCTTTTCCCGCATCACCGGATCGTTTAACGTCTCATGTATTTGCTTTAATGCAAAGGTCAAATGAACGAGCTGACTTTGATTTCCATCAATTATCCTTTCTATTAAATATCAAATACACGGAAAGCTTCTTTGAAGATAAGATTATGTCGTCGTCGTTAGCTACCTCAGATGTTGTCTAGTAGGCTAAGATGTTTAGCCTATTATGTAAGCTTACCTGCTACACTGCAAAGCAGAATATAACCCATGCTGACACTGATATTATGAAGTGTTAGGCGCGCCACATACGTTCAAAATTTTCCGTTCCAACAATATTCGAACGCAACAAATCCAAACAAACCATGGAGCTGCTACAAATGTCAGTAAATTTGCCGTACGATATTTAGATGGATTTGTGCAAACCAGAACACAACACTGGCTGACTCTGATATCATGCAATGTTAGGCTCACCACCAGTGGCGTAGCGTGGACTAATATATATTTGGACAAAGTCGTATCGGCGAGGCCCCTTTCTGTTTGTTCCCAAAAGCTACCCAAAACTTTATCTTTTACTTATACTATTACGCTATGGTCTTACCAAACACGATTTGATTTAATTGAATTTGATTTTATTTAATTTAAAAATAAACAGAGATTTTAAATCAGGCAGTGCAAGGCCCCTATAGGTGCGAGGCCTAGCTACGCCACAGCTCACCATATATTATGTTCGAAATTTCCCGTTCCGAAAAAATTTTGAACGCAACAAATCCAAATACACCATGGACCACCTGCTACAAATGTCAGTAGATTTGCCGTACGGTATTTAGATGGATTTGCGTGGGTGCCATTTTGTTTATAAATTTCAAAACGGAAGTCGATGAAGGAATTCTGTATTGGAATGTTGTTCCAAAGTCCTAAGGGGTGAATCGAGGTCAGTCCATAGTTGTCCATAGTTGTTTGTTCGGCGGCAGTAGTTTCAGGAGTTTGCAAAGGATCGATTGCCAACCGACGTTGGGCTCTTCAGTATGAAGTACATAATTTATGACCAGTAAGCTAACCACGTTCGTGTTCGGAAGTATTTATGTGTAGCGCTCGCTGACCGCTTTCTTGACAGTTATATCCGAGAAGGAGGGGACTGAAAGGAAGTTTTAGTGTAAAAATGAGAAAGGGTTTGGTTGTTGTTTAGTT
Organism: Calephelis virginiensis; assembly: GCA_002245475.1. NCBI lineage: Eukaryota > Metazoa > Arthropoda > Insecta > Lepidoptera > Riodinidae > Calephelis > Calephelis virginiensis. The sequence goes on along the minus strand of NJDC01000298.1, from coordinate 45,868 downwards.
TGGAAAAAATGACAGATGAAACATTGACAAAGTAGACATACGACGTGAATCCCCGTCGAGAATCGAACCCGAGGCTCGCGGTTAGACGCTGGAGCTAGGCATGTACGTTAGCCATTACACTAACAAGGCGGTCAATAGTATTGATTTATTTAAACTTTTTTGTATATTATTCTGTCATATTATGTTATACAAAAGGCGAGCTTAATGCATGCAAACAAAAGTAGTAATAATTTAGTATCTGGAGAGTTATTATGGAAACTCGATTTAATGCAAGTTGAAATTGAATATGTCATTTTAAGTGCTCTTGAACACAATACTGGCTAATTATTAACATTTAGTTAATAATGAAAAATATATCTAATATATAAAATTCTTGTGTCACTGTGTGTGTGATTGAACTCCTCCGAAACGGCTGGGCCAATTTTTGTGAAATTTGTGAGCATATCGAGTAGGTCTGAGAGTCTATTTTTCATACCCCTAAGTAACAAGGGTGACTCACCCCAAATTTTTTTTACTAATATGTATAACATTAAAAATATAGCAGAACAACGTCTTCCGGGACAGCTAGTTATTTTATAGAATTCATCAAATTGTATTAAAACTATTTTTTGATAATCTGCTAGTACTGTGTTCAAATACTTAAAATGGCATATCCATTTCCAATTTCTAATTTAAATGAAATCGAGATTCACGAGTAGCCCTACTGGATAACAGATCGTGAATTATCATTTCTACATTGTTATTATTAAAGTGGATCCATGGATAGCCAGTGCTCTCTAACCTAATCTGATTTAACAACAGCAAATAGAAAACTAGATTTATGTATAACCCTCTGATACGTAAGCTTTTGTAGACAGAGCTCGTAAAACTTGATTAAAAGGAACGTCGTATAAACCAGCGTATTTCTATTCACTCTACTTTTATTTTAAAAATTCAAAAGATTTAGATTCCTTTTGTCTTTATGTTTTCAACGTTTTTTTGTGCTATTTAAAATACTTTGTTTCTTTTATTATGATAAAATTACTTGTCCCATACCAACACACGTACATATCTTAACGCCAAGTCCCTTACTGGGTAGCAGAGAATATCAAGTATCAAAAATAATCTCAATTTAGGGCTTTATAAATTCTGCTCGTATATTGGCTGACCAGGCGAAAATTGTTCTGTCATTTACCTGTATTGCCAAACAATATAAAAGTACATTACGATCTTATATTTTCAATCAAGCAAAAGTAAGTTTACAAGCTAACTTATCCTTCAAACCGGCACACGTCAACGGCACGCACTAACGTTATGGCAGCAGGAATAGGTAAGGCGGTGGTATCGATCCAAAAGAGTAGCTGCGAAACTCTACCACCTCGTAAATACACATAAAACGTATCATAAAAATCGTTCGAGTCTTTTAGCGAGCTCAGACTGACTCAATAGTCAAAAAATATTTTTAATCAAAAATGTGCACTTTGTTTCGTTTATCTATATTGTATTTGTTATACACTGTTGATACACGAGTGTTTTAGGGATAAAAAATAGCTATTGTGGAATGTTGAGCACATTTTATATAAGTGTTCTTTCCCTAAAATAAAAAACAAACCAAAATTTCATGCGTCGTTCTATAGCCACATAAAACGTACAGATATTATCCATAACATGTTATTCGGCGTATAACGGGCAATATTTTAAGATCCTAAAAATAAATTGCTCCGGCAATAACGGGGCGTTTCTGTCCACATTGTGTAAAGACTGATTTACGCGAGATCAACGCTCCTGGGGTTATATATTAACGGGGCTTAACTTTTAAACCCCGACGGAAATAGTGGGGTTGTTATAAGTTTTGATGTATAACTGTTGTATGTGCGTGCATGTGTGTTGCGTGCGTGCATGTGTGTTGAATGGATGGACCGATTTTGATGCGGATTCTTTTTGCCCTTGCAACAATTCGTAAATAAGGTATAAAATTGGTAATAGTGCGTTGCCTACCTAAAGCTACAATGTTGAGTACATATTGTTAGTTTACGCACCCTCTCCCTCAAGTTTTATTGCGCTTAAATTATGGACTGAATTTTTTTATCAAATTTCATCAAGTCTTCATTCATCTTTCACTTCATCTTCGTTTTCACTTCCTCAAAAAAAATTAAAGTCGGTTCATAAATAACGGAAAAGTCGATTAGAATAATATATTAAAATTAAGGAGTGGAAAAATAAACTCTTTTTTTTCGAATCGGTCAAAAAGTCCCAGGTTGAGCATGCTACAGAAAAGACCTAATCTTCCTAAACGATTATCCTAAAGACAGCAATAATGGCTGCAGTGGCCTGAAACGTAATAATAGCGGAAGCTAATGGGTAATAATATTTTTTTTATTTTTGTTCAATTTAACCCTTTTCCAACTAGATTTTTTGTCAGGAATTGAAGATATTTTTTGTAATAACAAAAAACCACAGCCTTTTATAGAAATAGATAATTTAAATATTTTCAAGTCATTGGCAAATTACAGGCTTTCATTTCGTTAATTAAACTTGTATCGTAGTTACTACTAGTAGATAGATTTAACTATAATTTTAGGTCCTTGGCCAATAACCAATTTAAACGTATTAGTAGCAAAATCGTTCCGTTCTTAAAAACTTGTGCTTTAAGCAGGGAAGGAAGGCACACCGCGGGTGTGAAAAGGAGAGTGTGTGCAGGGAATAGCGTGAGTGGAGCGCCAGCGCTTACCCAGCATTTCAAAGTGAGGTTTTAAGTCACAGTGCTAGACTCGCATTGCATAATTCTGTGCGTATCCCAAGTTATTGTATGGAAGCGAGAGTTGGGTATGTCAGAAAAAGCATGAAAGTAGGATGGATAAATGCGGTCGAAATGAGAGAGCTACGGAAATACGGAGATCCAAGAAAAAGTGGGATTGAAAGAAAGTGTTGGTGTCATAATACCCGGGAGACCAAGGTTGAAATTCCATGATCGGATCACTCGGGTATTACCCGAGGGTGGTGTCAAGAGTCTCCAAACCGGCGTGCTTGCATAAAAAAGGTAATGAATGCAAAGGAAGCCAGACAGGCTTGTTAGGATCGTAAGGGACTTGGCGTGAAGATATATATGTATGTGTGTCTTAAAAACTGTAAAAAATATGAAAAAAAAAAATATATTCACCACCTTAATATTCTTTTTTAAAAAGCCTGGAAAATTTTGGTAGATGTACTCGGAAATTCAGGGTTTTAATTTTAAAGCTAGAGTAAGTTAATCGGCTACCTAGCTCTCATATCAGAACACGATAATGGCGTACTGATTACGTGAAACGAATAAGAACATATTTATTTTGAATAAAAACAAACAAACATGTCGAAGAAACCAACAAAGCACACAATCCAGGTGAGTTTGACATAAAACTCACTTAATCACTAATTCACGGTGTTAGTGGAAATCTTATGAACGATGTTTTCTTAAAAGATACTTAAAGGTTAATGATTAATTGGCCTGTACTTATACGAAACATTTTTCAGGTTTGTCTAGAACTTGTCAAGTTTTTAATGAAGCAAAACTATCTCGTTTGCTATCTACTTCATATTCTTCGTAGATAAAAACAATGGGGATAGAAAAAGCTTGACCTGAATGATAAGAGTGAAATGAAAGCTCAAATATAAATGACCTCAATACACTTGTTTTTAATCCCGTTTTAAAAGCTCCCTGTTTTTGCTTTCAATGTCATATTCTTACTTAATTGATTTTCTGGGGGTACATTATAGACACCAAAGATGTTTAAGATGAGTTGTAAACCTAAGGATGTAACGTAATGAGGATGGTTTAGTTACTACTTATCACTAAGTTCACAGAAAAACAAATTCGTTCAGGGGTGAAGGAATGGATTAAATCTTGTTTAAAACACAAAGTCTATAATGATCTGATAACAGTCCTAATAATTAAAGCGCATTAAAACTCCAAAAACCGACTTCATTTTCAACAAGTAATGTCTTCAGGCCCAAATACCCGAAGAGCTAGACAGAGGCACAACCAGGGCACCCACGACTAGCCGAAGATACTAAGTCCCATAATGTGATAGGTGGCAAGCCTATCGCCAAACGGGCACATTTTCAATGCCGAGCAACATTATTTTTATTAGCAAATTCAAAAATACACATTATCTATTTTTTTTGTTGTACGACCCGGAGATCTTAAGAAGTGAAGTTCGACGGCTAGACCACAGAGGCGATTATCATCTACATCATCTACGTACACAGAAAAAGTATTGTCATCTATTTCCTTAGGATGCTATCATAATATCCAAACTTACATTATAGTACCTCGTTTTAAATAAGTAAAAAAATCGGTTCCAAAATGACGGAGAAATTAATTAACATATATAAAAAACACATAGGAATCGAACATATAACATTCTCCTTTTGTCGAAAACGGAAATAAAGTTTTGTGTAAATAAATGCACTATAAAGTTCCTTCATTAAAACAAAAGTCAAAACCATAAAGAAGTAAGGGCAATAAAACTGCTAAAACCGACTCTAATCAGAGATTAGTAAATATATATTGTCTTTGCTCCAACTATTTCATTAGACTAGTGGTCGCCCATTGGTCGAAATTCGACCATAGTAAATGTTAATATCTTGTTAATAAGAACGCCATCTTCATTTCTCAAGACCATCTACTTTGTTTCCAAACTATATGGTGCGCCATCTGTGATATTTTATCGTTATTATCATTGTGTGTGTAAAATGCATGGTAGTGTAGGTAATGTTTTATTTATTGATTGAATAAGGATTATTATTGAAAAATATTAGCGTTCTGCACTTCTCCTACACATAAACTATAAATGTGCCAAATTTTATGCTACTGCGTCTGCGCCATTTTCGTAAAAAGGGGTCCAAAGTTTTGGCATCGCGTATTAATATAAAAATACCACGTCGCGATTTGATAATTCTTGTTTCAAAAATTAACAAATGTTTTTGAAGCGGTCCTACATAATTTCTTTGACATCCTATATTTGTTTTTGGGTTACACTTAATAATGCATACATTTTTCATGCCGCTATGAAACCTGCTACCTAGCTACGTACCTAGTTATTAAATTACTATTACCACCAACAGGAGATGGGATCGTTACATCCCAACGCCGCAAAACCCCGTTAAATTACCTTAATACACTTGTATCTTGTATAAATCCGAGAAAGATACAAATAACAAATGGTTTGATATCAACTATGTAGCAACGAACTATCTAATGTCAGATAAATCTCTCATTCTCAAAGGAACCAGTGACATGCTCGCTCGTAAAACACCACAGAAGTAATGACTATAAATAATATCCAAACTTTTTATTAGGGTTCCCGTAGTCAACGGCTGTAAAACGGGACTTTATAGATTCGTCATGCCTCTCTGTATGTCAGTTCGTTTGTCACCATATTTTTTTTGAAACTATAAGATCTATGCTGTTGAAACTTGGTAAGTAGTGAAAATGCGGTTTAACGAACCGCATTTTCACGCAAAAGTAGAAAAATATAAACTATTCTTAGAACTAAAGCTTACAACGTTTTTTTAATCAAATCCATAAATTTTGACACTTTTCAAGTGTCAAAACATAATTATGATTTGCTAACATTTTTTCATTTAAAACTTTTAGTTTTAAAAACAGACATATAATTCCTTTTACTAAATTTTATACAAAGTATTCTGTACAGAAATTCGACATAAAATATGTCTGAACCCTCTAAGGTCTTTTCATCGCTATAGTGGATTATCGACAGAATTCGGTAAGGGATGATGATATAATTTAAAATGAGCATCTATAGCGCGAGATCCGATGATTTCGTTTCATGACCAGACATTAGTTCTTGTATAAAAGTAATAAATTTTCGGAATATACATCCAAGTCAGATTTTTTCACTTGAAAAGACAGTAAACGAGCATCTCTTTATATGTTATCTATAGGTGCGTCGTTAGCATTTTCTTTTGACCGGGATTAAGTATTTGTTGATACAAGGAAAGTATAAGTAAAGTGTTAAGATCTTTGAGGTTATAGAATAGGATCATCGTGGCTATGGTAGGCGTCAATTATAAATTTAGTTTTTACTGTTAAGAACTGCCGATGCTGTATTATTTTTAACCGACTCCTAAAAAGAGGTGGTTCTAAACTCATCTGCATGAGTGTTTGTAACGCGTTTACTATGCTAATCATCACCTGAGTTTAATGCTCATTTTTGTAAAGGAATGTCATAATTTGGAAGCAGCAGTCTCGGTTAAATTTTATATTATATAGTACCGACTAATGACTTTTAAGTTATAGATGGTCATTGATGAGGTCAATGATATGTCAGTCAGTAATGATTTTTTTTAAAAAGTGTGAAAACAATATCAATTTAAAGATACATTAATAATTACCACAGCTGTCATTAGCAATAAAAAAATGTTAAGGAAAAGTCTCAAACTGACTAATTTTCATGTATACTATTCAGCTTTAAAATTGTAATGCTTGTATAACAAAAGTGCGATTACAATACAACAATGTTAGTATTTTTTTGTCAAATAGCAGGGAACAAGCACACGATTCTCCTGAAGGTACGAGATAACCGCAGCCTCTAGACGCTATAGATATTGTAGGTCCGTCGCTGTCCTGATGCAGGTGTTTATTACCAATAGTGCAAGTCTATAGGTATATGGAAGTCACTGTCATATGGCTTGCAAAATAAACACACACTGATGAGTTTATTATTGTGTATGCGTTCATCTTTGTTGCTACCATTAAAAATTGAAACAAGAGAGTGGTGATTACCAGCATTATAGCAGCAAAAAGGCGATAATACCAAACTTTGGAATTTATATCTCCTGTCTCCTGACTATGCAGATCGTGCCAAATTTGAATAATATGTATGTATAATAATAATGGAACATGATATTGTCATAACAGCGGTGGATCCCCACCCGGACAAGTTGCTGCACTCCACCTCCAGGGGTCTTGTTGGTAATGAACGTTTCGCCTAGCTCGCCTTTTATCAGCTGTTAGGCAGAACTGTAGAGACGTGTACGTGGTTTTACTAAAGATCAAACAAGCAGATTGAAAATCAAAGAAAACCTGTCTTATAATTATATAAAAACATGTAACTCGTTTAGATTATAAGGCTAAACTTTTGCCTATTTTGATTTTTTGTCAACCAAATACATAAGAGGTTTTTGAATCAAACACAAATTTTAGTTTACAATAGATAGCGTTTATGTAAAACAATAGAATAATTAAAAACAATTTTTAACTACACTTGTACTTTCCACAATATTTTTTTTAAATTGTTTCTAGAACAGATTTTCATCAAGCACCGACGATAAGAAGGATAGAAAATAATATAATAACTATTGTAATAATTTTCTGTTGTCGATTTGATCATTGTACGACCACTAGGTTGAAACATGAAAGTTCAAAGGTATATGGCAATATGGCAAGGGTCTTTTTACAATTATAAATGTAAAAAAAATATAACGGTATTATTATATTGTCCTGAAGAAATAACAAAAAAGTTGCTATATAATTTAAAGAAAGCCAATTGATAACATATACTAATAAAACTTCATATAGGGTTACCATTGCTCCTACATGTTTTAAAAATAAATACTGTCTGGGCTTTCGTAGATCCAGGTCAATATAGAAAGGTTTCCATATCCCATTTGTGTCGGTTATGTCTCCGTTTTGCCGTATTAGCGTTCCATGAGCATATCACCTCGTGTTAAACCATTTTACGGGCACAGAAATGAAACTATTCCGTATGATATTGTCGCTAGTAGTAAAATATCTATTTCCCCGGGGGTGTCTTTAATACTTCGTAAAATTTTCGAATTTGTAATGCAAAGACTAATAATATGTAATGTAGCTGCAAACGATCTCGATCATGTCAGCTTTCAAACACAACATCCGCATCATGATAGGGCATTCCGTCCAAAAGTTATAATGCCACAGACATACACACATAAAACATTTAACCCTCTTTTTCCATCGGGGGTGGACGGTTTAAAAGTCAAGTTGATTAAGTATTATAATTATTAAATAGACGCGTCACAAGAGCCTCTTGTTAGAGAGGTTAACGTACCTAAAATAAAAATGTTTTGATTTGATTTGTTTTAGCAAAGTATGACTAAATTTTACAATCAGTACTATAATTAAATCACTTTGTATATTGCATGTTCTATGAAAATCTTGTATGTATCTTTGTTCCATACACCTATGTATCCTAGCACATTATAACCACAATTTCCCTCTTGTATGTAATAAATAATCTAATCCACTGTATTTTTTCTTTTTTTGAAGATATCCAACAAGATATCCTTTTATAACAAGATATTATCTGGCAGAGATCGCTCTGAAGCGATGAGACCGCCTTTGTGCACCTAGTTAAATATTGTAAGTGAAAGAGTGTGTATTATTTTGTAAATTTTGGTGCGTAATAAAGTGTATTCAATTATTCATTCATAAATTCATTCATTCATTAAAGTGAAGATTAATTAAAAATTCATTTCATTTCTTTCAATATCATCTTAAGTTACTGTTAAATTTCTCTTTTAAGTGTCATTTTTCTCTGCCAGGGAGCCCCACTCTTCCATGTCTCTGACAGTTAATTATAAGATCATTGATATTTTTAACATCATATTATTTACACAAAAAATATTGTTAAACTTAATATTATTATTTATTTTAAAGATATTAACTGACCGCTCACCGATTTTTGTGAAATTGGATTTTTTGTTAGTTAATTATTTATCAATTTGATTTACTTTTTATACCCTCATCAAAATATATCCAGCAAATTTTCGGTAATTCACAACAGACAAACCGACATACTGATAATATATTTGATATATTTTTATTTTATTACAATTAAGGATAACATTATTTTGTACGAAAACTAGGTTCCATACTAATATTGCGAAAATTTATTTTGTTTGTTTGTCCTTCATTAACTTCGCAACAGTGTGGTTATGGTACAATTTTGTGTGTAGAGATAGCTAAGAGGTTGAAGGTTGTCATAGGCTATTTTTATCCCAATAACTAAACGGTTTTCCGACAGAGATCTAAATACCTTTGACGCGCGAGAAGCTGTGGTCAACACCACGTTTAGTCTTCGTCTTAACGTTTTTATGTATTCATAGATACTGACTTTAGTATGTTCTAAAAACAGAAAATAATCCCAAAAGTAAAAAAATCAATAACCAAGACATAACCTTTATGCAATGTAGCCGAGAACCGTCTCGATCACGACAAATCACTACATAGTATAAAACAAAGTCGCGTTCGCTGTTAGTCTGGTCAACAAGTGCCTTTATGGTCAACTTTTTTCAGCAGTCTCCCAAAATTATGATTGAGGTGTCATTCGATTCGGAATGGCATCTAGATAGTTTTCGAAAAACAATGAAGTTCCGCAAATAAAAATTACAAAAGTTAGAACAGTCAGTAAAGAACTTGTTGACTAGACTATGTGTCCCTTTGTATGCTGAAATCTTTCGAACTACCCAACGAATTTAAACGCGTTTTTTTCAAGAGATAATATGATTGAAAAGGAAGGTTTATATGTATATTTTATACCCGTACAAAGCCGGGGCGGGTCGCTAGTTTCTTATAAAAAAATTCGCATCGAAATGGATCCATCCGATTAAAACTAAAACCGCCAGAGACAGATGTACAAAGACACATCAAACTTTTAACACCCCTCTTTCTATATCTTAGGTCAAAAATAACAATTTTAAGTCTATACCTACAGTCTAGAGTCTGGAACACGCCATTCTCTCATTCCTCAAATAATTTAATTTAGAAAGGGTTTTATATTAACAAACAAGATGAGCTAATTAATTTTTGGGACTTTGAAAAGGGCTTTTACGTATTTTGATAAAAGAAGATACGTATTTACTGTAATTAATTTTAGCCAGCTCATGAGCATGCTCTTGAAGGTTCCTAAATCGTATCCGTTTGGAAATACCGCCGTCACTTATTGGTTCTATGAAGGTGTTTTAAGGCATATAGGTATATTCAAGCCCATATCCTAGAAGAGGTAGATAGAGGCATATATTTTCCCCGTGTTGGTCCAGGCTCCTTTGCTGAATAAACCATCTGCTTTTTTGCCAGGCAGGTTGTAAAAGGCGAGCGTAGGCTTACTGTCACTAGCACCGTGACATCTGACTAGGTGGTAGAGTTTCGCAGCGACTCGCCCGAACCTATTTCTGCCATAGCGTCAGTACTAGCCGTTGACTTGCTTTTGCTCGAGGCCTAACATTCCAGCCTCGGATTGGCATCGCACCATTCCTACCTTGGGCGTCTCTAGGCGGCATGAATTTCTCACCATCAGGAAATCCGTCTGCTTGTTTGCCTACCAATATCATAAAAATAAAATAAATAAATATTTGAACACCCAGGTATTTTAGAAGGACAATGATACAATTACTTCTTAAAGAATACAGATTGTATTAAATTTCTAGGACACGTTTATTTCTCTTTTGTCTACCTAGAATGTTTACTAAAATCACAGGTCTTCGTTCAAATAATACAAGCTCTAATTTCATAACAACGGAGACTACCTTTCGAAGAAACTGTATCCCAATATTTTTCTTTTATATCAGCAATGTACACACACATGTCACACACACGCCTTTACACACATAAGCTGTGGTCAGATTCTTTACAATATCGAAAGTATTATAATATATAAGTTCGGTATTTTGACATATTTTTAAAGGAAGAAAATGTTTACAACAGGTTTTGCACTCGTACCTTCATATTTCCTTGACGACACTCTTTCGCTATTAAGGATTTAAATAACAACATGTCGAAGTTCTTAATTCATTTCATGTCGATTGCGTTATCTCTTTAAATATTTGTTAAATTGTATCACAGCTATCCCAATCTGTGAGGTGCTAAAATTATAATCATAAAATTAAAAACACTCAATAACCCCGTTTTTTTTTGAATGGTCAATGTTCCTGCTACCCTCGGTTTTTATAACTTCACCGGACTTTGCATAGCCCCCTAACCTAACAAATCTAACACAAAACCTATCCCTATTGATTATGTCAGGTTTCAAATACAGAAATTCGCTTCAAAATCGGTCTATTTATTTAGGAGTTTTGATGCGACAGACATACAATCACACACAGAGGTGTACACACACACACACGCACGCATGCACACACGTCAAACTTATAATATATATTTTTCTATTGGGAGTAAAACAAATCGACATTTTCAGTTTCTCCAGTAATAAATATATTTTTTGTTAGTATATGCCAATAATTGATTACCTTGTTTGTCGAAGGGTCCATCCGATTCCCGACGGCACTGCCGTTTGTATGATGGACATTGATAGCTGTGTTTCCGGGTCTTTGTGTTTTTCATATTCATTCCGGTATTTTTTTATTTTTTTACATGTTACGAATATGTTCTATATTCTTCGACTAGAACCCTATATACAAACTTTGGGGTTAGGGTGGTATTCCACTCATCAAATATCTAAGTAGGTCCAATGTACATTTGAATCCAAGTTACCAGCTCCACGCCTTTGACAGCTGGAGTATTTTGTTCTTTGGAGTCACAGAATCGTAAGAGAATTACACGTTTTTGGAGATCACAAGTAGAAAAGTTCCCACTTGACAACTTCCCCGATGTCATTATTTTGACAAAAAGCATCAGAAATAACAGCTTTCATGTCATGCTACATAATATTTTGCAAAAAACCTTTTTAAGTGAAGGCCTCCGCTAGAGATCGCCAAGATTCTCTTATGTTTGCTACAGCTACCCCATCTTAACAGGCTATGTGGGTGATGGACGTCTGCCCATCGAGTTTTTGGTCTGCTCCTTCTGCAGCAGGCTGGACCCGTCGGTATGGACTGCTTATTTGCTTTTAATGGCCCATCTGTCTGTCATTCGGGCTAAATGGACTGCCCTTCACAATTTTTGTTTCTAAGCGTAAGTTAGGTATATTTTAAAATTCACAGGTGACCTATGACGGCGTACTCTGACCATACATACCTACTATAAGGGACAACAGAAAAAAGAAATTTCAGCATTATGTAATTAAACTATTAAAATTGAGTGAAGAGCACCGGCCACGAACATTTTATTTGTGTACATATATATATACTAGCAAAAAAAGATACTTTTTTTAATATACTAGCCGATCCGTCGAATGTTTTATCACTTTACACACAGTTGGTATGAACAAGACTAAAGTGTGGTTTTTCTTACTTTTCGTGCATTTTTTCCAGTTTTAATCTTTAAATGATCCTTTTTTTGACAATTACCAATACAATAAAAAAGGAATTACCAAAATTAGTCGATCCATTCAAGCGTGATGCGATGACCAAGTGAAATAGGAATTCATTTTTATGTGTATAGATGAAAGATTGACAAAGCAGATACACAATGCGAATATGGATGGATGTAGGCAGTCGGGGAGACCAAGGCTGACAGTCCACGGTCGGATCAATCAAATCAATCGGATATTATCCGAGGATGGTGTCAAGAGTCTCCGAAACCGGCGTATTTGTATGAAAAGGGTTACGAACGTGAAGGAAGGACTCTCGGCAGAGAGTCTGCCTACCCCGTAAGGTACTTGGCGTGAAGATATGTATGTATGTATAGATTATTATTGTTAGATTATTGTTATACACGGCTCCACTTTTGTTTATATTTTTTTGCTAACATGGTCATTGCTTGAGCTTTTGGATTAAAATATAGGTATATTTGAACAGTGGAATGCTAGCCTTAGATCAATTTGTGTCATTTTTCAACACATTCAGTACTACTATTTATAACTATACGCTTCGGCTTTACACTTTTTACTCTCTTTACACTTTATACTTTTATTTTAAATTAGCTGACCTAATCTGACCTAGCTGACAAAAAGGAAGCTTTTATGGCGATCTAGAATAACAAAGTGTAAAATTGATATAGAGAAATTTAAGGACTATTCTAAAAGGCTCAAATCAATTATAAAGCTTACAAAAAGATTCCAAAATAACTACACAATAAAAAATGCTTCAAACAAAGCAAAGGCCACATGGAATATTGTAAATGGTACCTTAAATGATATCTCTAGAGAGGACATAGATGTCATTAGGATTGGGTCAAGCGAATTGTCAGCGACCCTAAAGCTATTGCTCAAGCTTTTAATAATTTTTTTATAGACCGAATTAACAGACTGCAAAAATAGTAATTATGGCATTAACCCTAAATATACCGTTAGATATAGTCAGCCTA
>NJDC01000298.1:0-17030 GCA_002245475.1 Calephelis virginiensis | reverse complement strand
GATGTCCCTTAAGGTTCCTTATGAACCCCGTACATGTTTCTTAAGTATTTTGCAAACGCAAAATAACACGTATGTATAGGTAAATATAGGTGTAGTATAGACATTACTTTTCGTTAAGAAAAGACTAAAGGGACATTACTTTTCGTTGACACCATAACAAACCGTATATCCTACAAAGATATTTAATAATGATAATTTCTAATTTATAATTATTTATTCTAAATATTGTTTTTTTATACACGATACGAAAAGAAAGCTCCTTTTTTTACAACTTAATTTTTTTTGGATTGGCTGGAAAAAAATTCTGTAGTTAGAGCTAAGCTCGCTTTTTGTACATTTTTACTTCTCCTGTACTTTGTAAATTTTTGCTTTTTGTGTGCAATAACATATTGAATAAAAAACTAATTTGCCATATCGCATGAAACTAAGTAAAGAGTAACAAAACATTCACGTTACCTGTATCATTTATTTTTCCCCGTGTTGGTCCGGGCTCCTTTGCAGAATAGACTATCTCCCTTCCTGGCAAGCTGCTCGTCAAAGGCGAGCGTAGGCTTACCGTCACTAACACCGGGACATTCTACTAGCTGATAGAGTTTCGCAGCGACTCGCCCGGATTGTTACCAGCGCCTTACCTATTCCTGCTACCATAACGTCCAGTGCTTGTCATTAATGTGTTCCGGTTTGGAGGGTAAGGTAGCCGGCAAGCTTACTCCCGGCCTCAGGTTGGCAACGCACCATTACCACCTTTGGTGTCTGTAGGCGGCGGGATTTTCTTACCACCAGAAAATTCGTCTGCTTGTTTGCCTTCCAATATCATTAAAAAAAACAATTTTCTACATACGAGCCATAATGTCAAACATGTCCACAATTCAAATATATTCACTGTGAAAGCAATTTCGTTTTAACGGTGTGTAATCATGATTTATAGCTTTGTCATAATTTATCTTCATTTGTATTACAGTTTTAATACTAATGAATATAAGGTAGAAGGATTTTTTTTACATTTTTAAGTAACTGTCAATGGCACTTTGATAGCTTTTGGTTAAATTTGCAACTAGACCCTTAAGAAAACATATTTTGTGGGTTTAAAATAAAAAATAGGAGATGTATTTTCCACCTATAAAGGGAAAAGGTACTTTGCTAACCTGTGGTTGGGATCTAAAAGCAAGCGTGTGAGTAAGATTAGGTATATAAACCTTTTTTTTTATGATACGACGGATTTCCTAATGGTAAGAAATTCGCACCACCTAGAGACACCAAAGGTGGTAATGATACGTTGTCAACCTGAGACCATTGGACCTCGAGCAAAAGTAAGTTTACCGGCTACCATATCCTCCGAACTGGAGCACGTCAACGGCAACCACTGACGTTATGGTGGCAGGAATACCTACTACCCTATTATCTATATCATGGCCGCAGTACTAAGCAAGGCTGCAATTTAAGTCGCCAAATGTAAAATCAATACCACTTAATAAAAAGTAATAGAAAAGACGCTAAGCTTAATAGATTTTACAGGCAGACCCCTAAAATGCTTGAGAAGGTTCACCGAAACATGAAATAGTGCTCAAATAGTGTTGAAACTATAATAATTAAGAGCGAGTAAAAGAGTAACATTTTTGCTACCTATATTTGGGCGCGTTCTATAAACTGACTTTAATTAAAAAAAATATTTGTTTCCGAAAAGACTTAACTTCACGTTTAATTTATGTAGGTATCTTTCAGCACCCAAAATAAAGGCCCTTTTAAACGAATACCCGTAACTAGCCCCTAATAAATTACGGGGTCCCCGAAATTGTATAACGTACATATTTCATTGGTTAGCCGTGTTCATGTCTTTGAAAGGCTTAGGTCAAGTCATTAAAGCCCTTATCTGAGTCTAAGGTTAACTGAAATTCGCAATACCTACAATGTTTTTACTGCCTACTGTTTTTATCGCCTCTGTGGTCTGGCGGTTCAGTTGTTGGACTTGCTTCATGAGGTCCCGGGTTCGAATCCCGGGTCGGGCAACCAAAAGAAAGTTGGGTTTTTCCAATTTTCTCATAAAAAAAACGTTGCTTGGGATTGGATATGTGCCCGGTTGGCGATAGGCTTGCCACCTATCACATTGTGGGACTTAGTATCTTTGACTAGTCGTGGTTGCCCTGGTTGCGCCTCTGCCTACCTCTTCGAGGATATGGGCGTGAAGAAATTTTTTTTTTACTGATCTAAAAATATATTTTAAGTACAAGTTTTTGTTAAAGCTTTTGAGTAGAAATATTAATGCGTTATTTTATATCTAGCTTTTACCTAATGCAACGGCATTGTGGTAACCTTTTACTTGACTTATAAGAGGCTGTCACTTCCACTTGTATGTTCAATTTTGTGTATTATGATTAAGCTCAAATAATTTTGAATCAATTTTAATATTTCTTAAGTATCTCTAAAGTCATATCTAAAAGGCTTAAGGATAGTCTTATGTCTATACTGATATTGTAAAGCTGAAGAGTTTGTTTGTTTGTTTGCTTGAACGCGCTAATCTCAAGAAATACTGGTCCGATTTGAAAAAAATATTTCAGTGTTAAATAGCCTGGCTATATATAATTAATAGGAGCGGAGTATCAACAAAGGAGTTTTTCAAAATCGGGGGTGGTTTTTCCTATCGACAGCTTTCTCTGCGTGTGCTGCGTATACGAATAAAGATTCGCAAAAATCATGTATGACAGAATTGTTCTCCTTAACAAGTTTTAAAAAATCCGCGACAACATATTTATATCTTTTAAGGTTAGCTCGCTAGAAGCTTGTTAATGCTAACAAACTTTATTTTAAATTAATGCATTATTTTGAGGTGTTTTCATACAAGGATATGGGCGTGAAGATACGTTTTCTTCCTCTGTCGATTGGTTACGGACTATATTATTGGGCGTTTTCCATCGTTTTGCAAGGAATAGATTAGTCTGTAGAAATGTCATATACATACAAACTAATCTGATAGAACTAAGTGTTTGTTATCTCTTTCTATGACTATCGTTGGAATAAGATAGCGATAACTTGAAATTATTTTTGTGAGTGCGCAACAAATTACCACCATTGTCTATCAGGTCGGATAGGCAAACATAAAAAATGAGCAAGGAATCTATATATTAATATGTGATGTCAAAACTTAGGACCCCTTTTTACGAAAATATCGTATAGTATAGTATAGCAGGAGTATGAAATTTGGCATACTTATAGTTGTAGGAGAAGTGCAGAATGCTAATATTTTTCAATAATAATGCTTATAAAGTAAATTAAATCAATATACAAAACATTATCCACACTACCATGCATTTGACACACACAAACAAATACATTGTCGATAACTATAAAATATTACAGATGGCGCACAAAAAAGTTTGGAAACAAAGTAGTTGGTGTTGAGAAATGAAGATGGCGTTCTTATTAACAAGATATTAAAATTTAATATGGTCGAATTTCGACTAATGGGCGACCATTAGTGTATATTCATTCATAATGGACTCATGTTACCTAAATAATATTCAACAGTAATATTCAAGTTTCATTTCTGGTTAACCTAAAACTTGCGAGCTGAAAGGTGTGTATTCTCATATGAATTAATTAGTTTTGTACTCCATAACTACTGGTACATATGGTATATCTACGGCTCTGAATTATAAAGTGTTCCGTTAACCAAATTCAGGTCAATTACGTAACAAAATAGTTTTACAAATATTTTTTAAAATAAAGTATATTCACGCACGCTCACATCCCTAAAAAGGTAGACAGAGGCAATACACGTACTCTGTGAGTGCCCAGCACTTAACCAAGCAAAAAGTAGACTTCTGGGTGGGCATATAATTAATCCCCAGGATATTAAGCTGATAAGTCCCAAGCGCATTGTACAGTACAGACTGTCCGCCTTGCGGTACTTATGTAAGCTTAATGAATAAGAGGCGTGATCACAATAGATCTGTCAAGGTCGCAGTGATCCTCGTGACTGTTTGTCCCGTACTTCTTAATACTAATAATAATAAAAGGCAGAGGCACAACCAGGGCACCCACGATTAGCCAAAGACACTAAGTCCCACAATGTGATGGATGGCAAGCTCATCGCCAACAGAGTACATATCCAATATCGGGTATAATTATTTTATAAAAAAATTTAAAATAGTCGTTTACTATTTTTTTGTTGTCCAACAAGGGGTTAGAGCCCGGGACCTTAAGAAGTCTCGTACGGCGCTGGACCGCTAGACCACAGAGGCTATTTATAAAAAACTGCAAGAAACTGACTCCAATTTTATTACCAGGTCGCTATTAGATAATTCCTTTTTCGAAATGTTCTCATATAAATTTACATATGTTCCGACGATTGTTTTTTTATTTCTATTTACACGAAGACGTCAAGGTGAAAAATTAAAAAAAATATATATTTTAAATTAACATTTTTTGTCGCCTCTGTGGTCTAGCGGTCCGGGTGTTGGACTTGACTGCATGAGGTCCTGGGTTCGAATCCCGGGTAAACATAAAGAAAATTGGATTTTTCCAATTTTCTAATTAAAAAAAAAGTTGGTAGGGATTGGAAATGTGCCCGGTTGGCGATAGGCTTGCCACCTATCACATTGTGGGACTTAGTGTCTTCGGCTAGTCGTGGGTGCCTTGGTTGTACCTCTGCCTACCTCTTCGAGGATATAGGCGTGAAGATATGTATTGTTTTATTTTGTTTTATTTTTATTATAACATTTTTTGTTAAATATAATCTGTAGCAGTTCCACACGGATCTGAAAGGGAAGGACCATAGATAAAAAGTAACCGAATCCCCGAAGAGATAGACAGATCTGCAAACAGGGCACACACGATTAACCGTACCGTATAGGCCCACAATCCACGATAAATAAGGTGACAAACCCACCACCAACCTATTCGATCCCGAGCAACGACAATTCTAGTAACCCGAATCGGACATAAGACCTCATGTAGTCAACTCCCGCACTGGAACACAAAACCACAGAGGCAAATATAACTTACAGTGACTGGCTAGGTACAGTATTATTCCTAAAATTAAAAACATTCGATAGACCTCTGACAAAAAACATAAGTAATGTAGCTAAGATCTATCTTGCGTCAGCTCTTACAAAAAAAAAGCATCGAAATAGGTTAATCCGTTCACAAGTTATGATGCCACACATAGACACAAAGACACGTCAAACATATAACAACCCTGGATTTCACTTTGGGTTAAAAATAGCTACAAATATAAAGGAAACTAGGTTTATACGTGATTGGAGTATAACACGTCGTCAGTTATAGAACGTGAGGCTAGGACCAGTCGCAGAGCGACGAACGTGATCTCTTTTAA
This sequence comes from Calephelis virginiensis, assembly GCA_002245475.1. Classification (NCBI taxonomy): domain Eukaryota; kingdom Metazoa; phylum Arthropoda; class Insecta; order Lepidoptera; family Riodinidae; genus Calephelis; species Calephelis virginiensis. Next base: position 11,698 of record NJDC01000298.1, on the reverse strand, counting down.
ATGGATTCCATGAATGTTCACAAAAGGGAAACCTTTTGATGCATAACTTATAAAAAGAACACAAAAACAAGGGGCTTGGGATATATTACCACTGATGTGTTACGGTAGAAGTACATATCATACATACATATCTTCACAAGTGAAAGATAAGTAGAAAAAAAATGACTTTCACTATCTGCAAAGCTGCCTAGCTTCCTTTATATTCATTACTGTTTTTTTTTATATACACACATATTATTATACGAGTAATCGGGTAACAAACATGGAAAGAACATGCAGGGAAAATGATAACCTTAACGGAGTCTGTTAGAAAGGAGAACTCGCCTCTGTGGTCTAGCGGTCCAAGTGTTGGACTTGACTGCATGAGATCCCGGGTTCGAATCCTGGGTCGGGCAACAAAAAGAAAATTTGGTTTTTCCAATTTCCTAACAAAAAAAACGTTGTTCGGGATTGGAAATGTGTCGGGTTGGCGATAGGCTTGCCACCTATCACATTGTGGGACTTAGTGTCTTCGGCTAGTCGTGGGTGCCCTGGTTGTGTCTCTGCCTACGTCTTCCGGGATATGGGCGTAAATATACTATTAAAAATGATACACACATACATACATACATACATATCTTCACGCCAAGTCCCTTACGGGGTAGGCAGAGAGTATCGAGTGCCAGACCCCACGATCCTGACAAACCTGTCTTGCTTCCTTCACATTCATAACCCTTTTCATACAAACACGCCGGTTTCGGAGACTCTTGACACCACCCTCGGATAATATCCGATTGATCTGATCGTGAAATGTCAGCCTTGGTCTCCCCGGGTACCTACATCCATCCACATTCGCATTGTATATCTGCTTTGTCAATCTTTCATCTGTCATTATTTCCACATGACCGAACCAGCGGAGCATGCCCTTTCGCATTTTAATACCAACACTTTCTTTCAATCCCACTCTTTCTCGAATCTCACTGTTACGAATGCGGTCAGCGAGCGTTACACCACAGATTTTCCGTAGTGCTCTCATTTCGACCGCATTTATCCTACTTTCATGCTCTTTCTGACATAATTAAAAAATTAAAAATGATCAGAAAGAAAAGCCAATCTACCTATATATATAACGAGATTTCGAAAAAAATGTTTATCGTGCCGCTTTTAATCAAGTTGGAAACTTATTAAAACTGATCCAGTAGCAGGTAACAGAAAAATTTGTTTTAAAAGTATGTCTTCGTAATATATAAGAATCTCATTTAATTGTAATCCATTTACTCAGGCAAATAGCACAATGGAATCGCTTTAGTTCTTTTATCAGCAAAAAGGCATAAAAGTTTTAAAGACCATTATTAATGTAGCGCGTATCTACTAAGTGCTCCCAGAGTCCTCTGGGATTAAGAAAAGTTTTATTTTTATTGAAGTACGTTGGTGGTAATTCTGTTTGCACAAACAAGGCACAAACTCAACGAAAACCTGACTAAATTTAAAAATTTAAACTTTTAAATTATATTTTTTGATTTCTTTAACTGGAGACATACTATTGGCCGCGACTAACAGGGTATCTAGATGATGAAAATGCACTGAGCCGTGCAAACTATTGGACGCGGACGTTACATTGAGCGTTCGGACGTCCGAAACAAATCTGGCCCGCTTTATTAGACATGTGCTAAACCGTTACTTTTCGGTCACCATGACAGACGTTCCAGTGACAAGAAAGTAACCTTAAAAAATAATCGTGACTTTGTCACGTCGCGTCAGTCACTCTCAGCATAATACATGTTACCTAGGTTATACATTCGTTTCATTTAGGTAGTTATAAACACAGTTATCGCTACGAATAATTAATACAAAAGATTCAGGAGTCACGCTCGTTTTCCAAGTAACGCAATGCCATTTAGCCGTATTTTAAACAGACTTTTCAAAAAGAGGATATTCTCAATTCGTCTGTTTTTTTTTATGCATTTTCCAATTATACAAGAGAGAGAACGTTAATTAAAAATAACTTTCACATTTTTACAGGCATACAGCTCTCGTACTTAAAACAATAATTTAAAGTACATATCCAGATAGCAATTAATGCGAGCGACGTCAAACGTGACGTGTCGCCAGCGCTGCGATCGCAGGACGTTCCGGAAAGGCATAGCGTTACTTTGGAATGTACCTAGTTCCTTGTTGACAGATAACAGCGGTCACTTTAATCAGCGGATCACAGTGACTTATTCACTGTGAAATTATTTTTTGGCCACCTCTACGCTTTATGTGTGTATGTGTTTATGTCAGATGTAAGCGTCCGCGGATGACATGTGCATACTTATCAGTCGCGGCTGTAAGTCGCACCCGTAAGCCGCGGCTGATAATGTCTCGAGCTTTTGGCTGAATTTCACCGTCAAATTCAAACAAAGTAAAAAAGCGTTTATTCAATTATCAAGAGCTCCAATCATGTCAATTTCATTGTCAAAGCTATTCTTTCTATACTTTTTATCGTCGGTGCTTGGTGGAATTCCATTCTTGATACAATTTATTCACAACACTTGTACTTTCCACAATATATTTTTTATTTTTATAGTTTAGCCAACCGGTTTTGCTGTTCAAGCATCATCAGGGCTATATAACAACTCCCAATATAATATAGCTCTGATGATGCTTGAATAGCGAAACCGATTAACTTAACTATAAAAATAAAAAATATATTGTGCAAAGTACAAGTGTTGCGAATAAATTGCTTCAAAGCTATTCTCGTTATTGTAAATATTTTATTAATAAACTATTTTGTGTAGTAAGTAGATTAAGTTAATAAATTATTAAAGTAGAGACGTATTAAAGTGAGATCCGAGAAAGAGTGGGATTGAAAGAAAGTGTTGGTGTTAAAATGCGAAAGGGCATGCTCCGCTGGTTCGGTCATGTGGAAAGAATGACAGATGAAAGATTGACAAAGCAGATATACAATGCGAATGTGGATGGATGTAGGTACCCGGGGAGACCAATGCTGACATTTCACGATCAGATCAATCGGATATTATCCGAGGGTGGTGTCAAGAGTCTCCGAAACCGGCGTGTTTGTATGAAAAGGGTTATGAATGTGAAGGAAGCAAGACAGGTTTGTCAGGATCGTGAGGTCTGGCACTCGATACTCTCTGCCTACCCCGTAAGGGACTTGGCGTGAAGATATGTATGTTAAAGTAGAGACAGATAATTAGAATAACGGTAAGTAGATTCTCAAGAGATGGGGATAAGAATTTTGTAATTTTTAAAATAGTGCTTGCAAGAGCTTCTGCACGGGATCACAACTGATTATTGAACTCGTTTACACTGAACTTAGTTTTACTAAACTTGGTTTCCAATATGATACTTAGTCAGCCAGAAGAGCCAATCAGGGCACTACCTCGTTCCATGATTACTATGAAATCTTGTGCTCTAAAGTAAATGTCTTAAGCGCCAAATCACTATTTTTGACACTATAAAAGAAATTTAAAAAAAATATAAAAACTGAAACAGTTATCTTTTAGGTATAATACTTATCTATGTTTCTGTTAAATCTGGTGTCGATATTTTCATAATTGAAGTAGACAGTTGGGTTTAGCTTTCAAAAAAGGGTTAACTTTTTGATTTTTTTTCTATCGAGCAAAGTGAAATGAATCGTGTTTTTGAAACACTAGTCTTATAAAGCATATTAATGTTAATCTTGTGTATTTTTGTCGCCAAGATCCATAATTGCTTTGTATGAAAAAAACAGTATATTGCTGAAAATTGCATTGTATGAAGAAAACAGTATATTTTAGCATATATGGCCCCTTAATTATTAAAAACTAAACCAAGACACAATGCAAATATGAACAGTATGAAAACGATCTATAACATTTTCAAAATGGCACACTCACATAAACATGCAAACCGATGAAACCCCTCAACGGTTTTCGCTGTGCTGCAATAGCTAGTGTTGCATCTAGGAGAGTGGTCACGTTCTTATTTGATTCCGTGATGTTTTTAAAATTCCACGAGTGTATTCATGCTTTGCTGGGATTAACCGGTGCCATGCGATTACCTATTTTTTATTTGTAAACTATAAATTTATTAAAATTCGTTTAAAAAAATAACTTGACAACCCTATTGCTTCAATCGCGTGTCGATAAGTATTTTGACAACTTGGTTTCCATTCTATTGATATTTGTACTGTGGCTAATTTTAGAATTCCGGAATTAAATGTTGTTAACATAGCTAGCACAATATACTTCACACCCTGGCCGCAGGACAGCGACGCACCTGTAACATCAATAGTGTCTATAGGTTACAGTTGTCTCTTACCATAAGAAAACCCTTGTGCGTGTTCGCTAACAAATGAAATATAATAGACAAGAGAGCAAAAGGGTTAACCCTTGAATCTCGATATCATGCGAATTGGAAATTGGAATCGTATGTCAAATTAGGTACTTTTGAAAGCGGATAATTAACATTTAGTTACAAATAAATTCAACAAATATTTCATTTCATTAACAATTCAAAAAATAATGTATTGTTTACTGTACTGTACTATAATATATCGTTTTTTCGATAAAATTATGTATGTGTTATTAAAATTTTAATAATTCGTCAGTATTATGTTCAAGAATACCTAAAATAGCATAATCTATTTCAATATTGCATGAATCAAGCTTCAAAAGTAAACCTACTGCTCTTAAACATCTTCGAGGACTCGGGTGTGAAGATATTCAAATTCACGCATATCTCCGAAGAGGTAGACCGAGGCGCCACCCACAACTCGTCTAAGACCACAATAAGATAGGTGGCAAGCCTAGTGTTACGTTTCAATAATTATCATTTATTATTTTCATGATTTAAATATTTTTATATTTCATTCTGAAACTTGTTTTAAAACGACATATGAACGACTACGAATATATTCGACGTTATATTTTATTCGAAGACTACGAAAAAAAGAAGAAGGTTATAAGTTCGGCTCATATTTTTATCGATAAACACATTTATCTATTTCTATGTTATTTTAATTAATGTTTTATTTGTAAGAATGCACTTCAAAATTGGTCTCATTGCCACTAAGTCTGGACCTGTTGAAGGATACCTACCCATGTAAATGCCTGAGAACTCCCAATTTTTGTGTACTTACCAAATTAAATACCACAAACACCCAATCGGAAATCAAAGATACTAAATCCAACTTATCACTAACGAAAGATATAATAATGGTTAAAGATTAACCATGACATCAAAATGATAAATGGCTATAATAACAAGCTTTAAAACTAACAGGATAACTACGGAAACTAACTTAACTTTACTTAGTATAATAACATTATTACACTGAGAGCATCTGTTCCCAGATTTGATGTAGGCTGGTGGTCCGGTGTTGGAGTTGTTTACATGTGGTAAAGAGGTCAAATCCTGCTTCGAGTAACTCAATTATTTATTTATTAAATTTTTAATAAAACCAACATAATCACGATGTGGAATTCTAAATAGCTACTCATACCTTCGGTTAATCGAGAGTGCATTGGTTACCGCCTCTTCAGAGATACTGTCGTGAAGATACATAGGATTAATAATATGAATATATAATTTAATATATACATTAAATGTCTACAGGTGAAATAAATTTCTTACAACCAGGAAATCATTCTGGTTGTTGATCTTCCATAAAAGAGAAAAATTAAAAACGTTTCAGTCCCATATAAATGACAACCAATATGAAAATCGCTAGTAGATTCACTAGCGTTTGTTTTATTAAAAGGACTCAAAAAATAAGGAGGTTCTTAATTCGACTATTCTTTTTTATTTTATTTTTGATTATGTTTGTTACACGATTACAAAACAAAACGTTTTGATGTTTTTCTTTAAAACATAGGTCACGAGGATCATATAAATTTTCACACGATCTGACTTTTAATAAATTTAATAACTTTTAGCGATAGGCTAGCCACCTATCACATTGTGGGACTTAGTATCTTAGGCTAGTCGTGGGTGCCCTGGTTTTGCCTCTGGCTACCTCTTCAGGGATATGGGCGTGAAGATGCTTTTTTTTAATAACTTTTGATCAATTTTGTAACGCATTAGTTAGTCGTTTCAAATGGTAATGACGAAGGTCGAGGAGTGATTGCCAATAAAAAGGTTTGAACAACCAAACTTTATTGAACTGCATGTTTATATGAAAAAAGGTTGTGTCCTATCCTAGATTATGGTCTATCTTTTAAAGCAAAAAAAAACTTTGTTCTTGAAAGCTTCTGCTAAGAATTTGTTTGAAAAATTTTGAAATATAAGTTTTCTCACTTTCTTAGCAATTTTCCTGATTTTTTTCTTCATAAGTAACTAACATAACAAAAAGAATCGGCAAAAATGGCTCATCCGTTCGCACGTGATAGTATGACGACCACACGAAATAGGGATTCATTTTTATATATACAGATCAGTATGTCATCTACGTACACAAAAACTGAGTATTTTTCTCGATTTCCCCAGGCCCGTCGTGACCACGGCCTATGCAACTAGGCCGAAATATCGACAAATAAAATAAAAAGAGATCGTGAGTATCCCGTATAAATAATTAAAAATGTTATTAATTCGCGACGATTTAAGTTTAAAATCCTATTCCCCAGGATTCCATTATCATATAAAAACTTAGTGACAATCTGTATATCAGCAACGTACGATTTCAATTAATTAAAAAAAACCTTTTATAAGTGGTTCAGAAATGACGAAGATATCTATTAACATACATAAAAAAGGAGTCGATCGTATAACCTCCTCATTTTTTCGAAGTCTGTCAAAAAATAATTTGATTTTAATATTTCCCAAGCTCTTACCTTGCTCTTGAGGTGCTAATGGTCTTAATTTATTGTCTTCCGTACGCCTCTCCATTTCCTTAATGAGTCACAAAATATAACATTTCGTCTATATTTAATGTAACCAAATCATTCGACATTTACTAAATAATTAAATTAATAAAGGCCAGTATGTAACATACAATACGTATAAGGGTGTTGTTTTTTAAAAACTAAAATAGTAACAAGATCACCGACTTTGGAACTCTATTTTTTTATTTTTGTATTAATTATATTAACCTTTAAACAAAAGAAATGATGGTAATAAAGGATATCTCTGTACAAATAACACGAATTAAACTTAACCTCAAAGTAAGTAAATTATATGTTTCTGTTATGGATGTTAGTAAACAATACTAATAGATAGAAATACTTAAATACCAAATTAAATTAAATTAACACCCAGAATATAATTCATTTATTGTAAAAAAATGGAATTATAGCAAAAAAATATCTAAACTAAAATAAAAAGAATTGGGATAAAATTCTTAGTCTTCAAAACATCTTTACTCGATTGATATCTATCTAGTTCATTCCCGTTCATTAATTTTATATGTTTACCGGTACCGTTTATTTCAAATTGATACAAAACTTACAAAATTTAATAGTGAAACATCTATAATCTTAAAAATGTTTATTTAATTTATAATAAATAATCTTTTGTAAAACAAAATAATAAAACTGTCCAATAACATTCAAAAAAGTATCACTCTTTTGTTTTTGTAGACGACTACGAACGCGCTAAGCACGCTCAATTCGAAAGCGGCGTAGAACGCGACTGATCGTAGCGCGGCTACGTCTGCTCTACACGCTGTAGCAGTCCCAACCTCTTATGTAAGGCACATACTATCGACTTGCTACCTTTTCAACTTAAGCAGCACTACTTGGTTTTTATCTAAAAAGTTTGATCTCAGTATGTAATCAAGATCTGAATAATTGAGATTAAAAATACAATCATTACATAATATTAAACAAAGTTGCTTCCTCTTTCCCTATGTCCCTTTGTATGCTTAAATCTTTAAAACTACGCAACGGATTTGGATATTTGGATGCGGTTTTTTTTCAATAGATAAAGTGATTGAAGAGGAAGGTTTATATGTATATTTCATAATCGTGCAAAGCTGAGGCGGGCCGCTAGTATTATATAAAAAAAATCTTTGCAAGCATTACTGACTTCTAAAATACTTAACCGATTTTATTAAAATTTGTGCACCATGTGTAGTTTTATCCAACTTAAAAATTGCTCAGCAACAAAAAAAGTTAACAAGAATAATGTTAGTTAAAAAATGGAAGAGTGAGATTTTCTGATAAAAGTATATTATATCTGATAATAGTAACTTTTAAGTAAGTATACTTAAAAGAAGATCTCCACATCGTGCTAATTGTGTTATTGTTTTTAACAGAAATTAGCATGTTATTTGATTTTCCAATGTCATCTGCCTTCCAGGCAGCTCGTAAAAGGCGAGCATAGGCTTACTGTCGCTAAAACCGTGACATCCTACTAGGTGGTAAAGTTTTGCAGCGACTCGCCCGGATTGGTACCGCTGCCTTACCTATTCCTGCCACTTATAGTGGCAGGAATAGGTAAGGCAGCGGTCCAATGGTCGCCTTTTGTGTGATCATCATAGTCCCTTCAATATCCTCCTTTGTATCGGTCATCGAATCACGCGTGAACGGATAGATCTGTTTTGCTGATAATTTTTTATTTTGTTAACTTTTGCAAAAATGTTCATGTGAAAAAAAATTTTAGCTAGGTAAGGACAACGTTTGGCGAACCAGCTACTAATGTTATAAAAAATCAATTACATCCAATGAAAATTTAAAATAAAAGTGGAAGTTTTGTAGTGTTTATCCATTTCACTTTTTTTATATTTTTTGAATTAAAAAAACCTTACAAGCATCAAAGATATTAATGAAGCAAGACCAGGCCCGAAATTTATACAAAACTACACACTGACTATTATCACGTGAATACTTCATTGTTTGTCATACATACCAAGAGAGCGTGTGGGTATGTGGGTGGGTGAGTGCAGGTGATTGAATTTAAATGTGTTAACAAAAGCATATAACAATTGGTAAAACCTAGTTCTCTGCCTTGATGCAATTTATTTATAAACACTGGTACTTGCATCTAAATAAAATTATTTAAATTGCAATTTTCTACCAAAAAATATATACGTATTATTGCGTAACAAAACAGACAAAATAGTGCGCTAAGAATGAATTGGACTTACCGGAAGCTAAAACTCCCAAATACATCCAGCTCCACACAATACACACCACTAAACTGTTTTAGTAGTCACCAACAATACACATACTACTAAAAACTCAACGTACGTTTCGCTTCGTAACCGAAGCATCATCAGGAGAATTCGACTGCACTCCACAAAGGTCGGGCAGATACTGGCGCGCGCGCATGCAACTCGCTCTATTTATAAGGTTTCGCGAGTTCACGTGCGGGTGTGCTTTAGTGAGTACGCGTGGTGGGGGTAGCACCGTTGTTGTTCAACATGTGTAGCAGGGGTGAATTAGTCAAATTTGTTTGTTCGTTTAACAGTGTAATTGAGTCTTCGTTATTACAAGTTCAGATAAGTAAGTTCAGATATCACAGACATAACAACTAAATAACTTGAAATTCGGAATGTAGAGAACAGTTTGAACGTACAGGTCAACTCATATGCACGTACATGTTTTCACGCCAAGTCCCTCTGCAAAGTAGGCACAGAGTGTCTATTGCCAGGTGAATGAAGTTTACCGGTTCCGTTAGTGTTAAATATTACTTACTACGTTGGATATCTAAAATAGTACTTTAACTTAAGTATCGGTTTAGATGACAAAATTATACTTGCTACTTTTAAAAAAATGATACATCTTCAAAACTAACAGTTAATGTCATTATTGTTCTTCAAAATTTCTCCTTGAAACTACGAATATTTTTCCTTAAAAGTGTTTATGTAAAGCTACTGCATATGTTTTTTAAGATTTGTTACTCTCTTAGTCACAAGTTAAATTTACAAAGGGAAGATACATATTTAACCACTTAAGGAGTTTCTATCTATTTAACGATTGACGTAAAAAAATATTACACTTTCAAAAACCGAACCATAGAAACCGCGCATAATTAAGTTTAAAGAAAAAAAACATATCTATGTACAGGAGACGATCCGCTTAATATTTTTTTTTATTTTAGTATAAAAATATTAAAGGGGTTGAAAAAATACACCTACTATCAACTGTGTAGACTCAATAGCTTTGGAAACAGTTCTCTTACTAGTCTGTGTTTGGAAATAAAATGGCTATAACGTACGATAGGACAAATAGATATGTGAAATCTGTAAGGTTGCTAAGGAACCACACAACTAACAGATAATCCAAATGATTTCAAACTCATAGCTACAACTGAAACAGATAATATATAACTCGTATAAACGAAATATGCACGTTCGAAATTATTAATCCATACTCATCAATAATTTTTCGAAGTAATTACTATTCAACTTAAGAAATGGTTCATTCAACGGAGCATTTTATATGTGAAGTTCGATTAAAATCATGAAGAGTTCGGTGAAACTAACAATTACTAATAATACCGTTAGTTAACAGTTTATGAGTTACGACGCATGTATTTAAACAAATAAAAAACATTAATAATTTCGAAGCAAAATATGCAAAAATTCTCCACAAAAACTTTTTTACATGATATAGTTAAGAACCATCTCGAACATGTCAGCTTATAAACGTAAAAAAATGCATCGAAATCGGTACATCAGTTTAGAAGTTCTTATGCTACGTGTACACAAAGGGTGTCTGGCGTATATACCACTTTTTTTGGCGTCAGCGGTTAATAAAATTAAATCTGAATGTAATATTTTGTTAAAATAGTTGTTGCTACGTATTGTATACAGATAAATATTCAAAAGTGAGGGTTATTGAATTTTTTTGGTTGTTTGTCTGTTGACTTAACTACTAAACTGTTTTTTTAAAAAAATCATAATACTTGTTTATTATTATTGACTATTAGGTTTGTTGTTTAACCTTTTGCAGAATAGAATAGCGAACAAGAACACGAGTGTCCTGATGGTAAGATACAACTGTGGCCTATAGACACCATAGACGTTATAGGTGCGTCGCTGTCCTATAACCGGTGTGTTATGCCCAATGTGCAAATCTATCGGCTACCCTACCCTCTGGACCGGAATGTAACAGAGTCACCATGGCGGCAAGAATAGGGAAGGTGGTGGATTCCTACGAAAGCAGGAATTCGCTACACAGCACTCTACTGTATATGAGCGATCAGCGTACACGCACACCAGTGTTCTGAAGGTGAGATACAACGCTGGTCTATAAAAACCATACATGTTTCAGGTGCGTCAATGATAAGTAATGGGTAGATATGGTGCGTTGCCAACCTAAGGCTGGGATGTTAGACCTCGAGCAAAAGTAAGTTTACCGGCTACCTTACCCTCCAAACCAAAACACGTCATGACGTTACGGCGGCAGGAAAAGGTAACACGGAGGTACCAATCGGGCCGAGTCGCTGCGAAACTCTACCACCTAGTCAGATGTCACGGTGTTAATAACGGTAAGTCTATGCTCGCCTTTTACGAATTGCCTGGCAGGAAGGCAGATGGTCTATTCTGCAAAGGAGCCCGGACCAACACGGGAAACTGAACTTTATTCCCATTAATTTTCGGAATTCGGAAATTTTCGGAATTTCGAAACTTAGAAGACCCCATCACGACTTATTGGATCCCCCCGTCCCGATACCAACGACAAACGCGAACTTCCCTCTAAACTCGAATCGAAAACAAGTCGAGGTTCGGTCTCCCGGTAGCCAACCCTTGTTGCAGGTGTTTACATTACCAGAAGTAACTGCAAAGTCATCA
>NJDC01000296.1:48173-60974 GCA_002245475.1 Calephelis virginiensis | reverse complement strand
TAATTTTTGTGTGCAATAAAGTGTTAAATAAATAAATAAATAAATAAATACATAAATGCTTTCTATGAAAAAAACAGTATATTGCTGACGTATTTTAGCATACATGGCCCCTTTAAATGTTTATTCAATGAGACCTGAATTAGTAAATGATTCTAATCATACCGTAAGTAAAAAAGGCACACTTGGACGGACTGCATCGGAACGTATCGCACACTATGTCAGGTCATATCGCTTTGGATTTTTGCGAGGCACCTCGCGTGCAGGTCCGATGCACCTTATAATCATCAAAGAGAAGAGTTAAAATGATATTGATAACGTAGCTAATGACATTTTAAAATAGAGTTGCCTATTTGTTTTTTTAGATTTTTTTTTTTTTAATTTTTATTTTTTTTGTAAATAAAATATAAAATATTTATATTTTACCAAAACCAAAATAGTTCTTCTGCTTTTGGTACTAAGTAATAAAAATCCATCGATGCGATTCCACCGGAGTGTACTTTGCAATACAATTCGTCCCGACCCGACATAAGTGTGCATTATCCTTAAAACTTAGTTATTGTCTGTTTTGCCATTTTATCACATCTTAATTTACTAAATTTGTCGAGGTACTTGAGACTCTCGAGAAATCTAGGTCAAGAATTTTTGTGCGAGAAGTCGAAAAACTGAAATCCCTAGCTGCCACTAACCTTAAATCTCAGTTGAGGAAAAACAGTAATTAGTTTATGAAGTTCTGAATACACTCACAAAATATTCCCGCAAGGAAACGTTGAAATCACTTCCCATTTGTATTTATTTTCCTGATTAAATTCTTATCAAGGCTGTTTTGCTTAATCTCTTGAGTCTTTCTTATTTCCCTTTCCTCTATCTTTTGGACAAGTTTTTGATACCCCAAAAATAAGGCATAAATGCCGATAAAGTAAAGTCTAATTTAAACTAACAATGTTCTACTACTCTAAATTAGTTTTTTTTTTTAAGTGTCTTCACGCCCATATCCCCGAAGTGGCAAGCAGGGGCATCCACGATTAGCCGAAGACGCTAAGTCCCACAATGTGATAGATGGCGAGCCTATCGCGAACCGGGTACGTATCCAACTCCAAGCAACATTTTTTTAGAAAATTGGAAAAAACATATTTTCTTTTCGTTGCTCGAAAAGGTAATCGAACCCGGGACCTCATGAAGTCAAGTCCAAAACCTGGACAGCTAAACTACAGCACTTTTACATTATTTACAGATCTGACTTACCTGGATCGATAGGATCGCCTTACTTGTAGCGTAGCTGTAAGGTTACTCTTGTACCTCGATATCATGCAAATTGGAAAATGAAATCAGGTTTATCGTTTTGTACCACAATACTAAGGAATTCGCCTTTGTGGTCTAGCGGTCCGGGTGTAGGACTTGACTGAATGAGGTCCCGGGTTCGAATCCTGGGTCGGCCAACACAAAGAAAATTGGATTTTTCCAATTTTCTAATAAAAAAAAATGTTGGTCGGGATTGGAAATGTACCTGGTTGGCGATAAGCTTGCCACCTATCACATTGTGGGACTTAGTGTCTTCGGCTAGTCTTGCCTTGGTTGTACCTCTGCCTACCTCTTCGGGGATATGGGCGTGAAGATACTTTTTTTTACTAGGGAATTATTCACATTTAGTTAACAGAAAATGATAATATATCAGAGTCGTTGAAGTACTTTGGATCTCAATTTTAGTAATTCGCTAGTATTGCGTTTAAGAGTACAAAATGGCATGAATTCGACTCCGATTTCCAATTTTCATAAAATCGATCAAGATGAACCCTATTGCTCTTGCAGCCACTATATCAACCCTTGCTATAATCATGTTTTCATTACTAGGATAAATAAGATACTACAATCGCTTTCGCCAGAGCCATACTCCCGAGCCTGCGTTTGCAATGCGACATTATCATTTTATAATGGATTCCATTTCATATGATCAGGAAATATGCCTGCTTGTCTATTTTACAATGGTTTAAAAACAACTTATTGTAGTAAAATAGTAATAAATGTGTAGGAAGTATCATCATTATCACTTAGTATCAAGGAATATAAATAGTCTTTAGCAAGAGCTTAGCCCTCTTTCCTCTCTACCTGCCCTGTATAAGGACTTCGCGTGAAGTGTGTGTATGTTAGAAATAAATCAGATTAAAACTGCACTAACCGCGTTAAAAAAGTGGTAAATTATTCGTTTAGCAAATCATCTACCTCCTGACCTGACCTGACCGCCTCGTTGGTCGAGTAGCTAGCGCACAGCTTAACTCCATCGATCATCCGCGTGGCTCGGGTTCGATTCCCGACAGAGGCAGACATTTGTGTGACGAACATTTAGATGTGTGCATTTCCGGGACTGGGTGCTTATTAAATGTATTCAGGTATCTATTTAAGTATTTCTGTGTATTAGAATCGTTGACTAACACCCATAACACAAGCATATAATTTGCTCATTTTGGGGTTAGATTCAGTTTGTTTAACTTGTCCAGGGTTATTTATGTATTTATCTACACAAACAAAAATTAAGCATTTTCCTCGATTTCTCTGGGACTGTACTATCAGATCCAACCTTGATAGCACTGGGACCAGTAGGGTTACTCTTAAAGTTCGATTCGGGCAATATTGGAAATTGGAATCGAGTATGTCAGTTTCGGTACTATTGAATACCAAACTAGCTAATTATTGATATTTAAGTAAAACTAAACAATAGATTATTTTATTGGATTCATTGAAATTACTTGAAACTAAATGTTAATAGTCCACTAGTACAATGTTCAAAAGTACTTAAAATAACACACTCGATTCCAGTTTCCGATTTGAATAATATCGAGAATCAAGATCAAACCTAAGGAAGTGCTCTCTTTTGAAGAAAAGAATGATATTTGAAGTCGGTGCAGAAATGATAGTGAAGTCAATTAAAATACCTAAAATCACGTGAAAGAGTCAATAACCTCCTCTTTTTTCCAAGTCGGTAAGTAATCAAAAATAAAACAATACATTCTCAACACAAGACATTCTTAACTGTTAAAGTTTGGACACAGAGTGTGCAAGAAAGTTACAGTTTCTCACTTGTATCTACGAAAGCTACACCTCACTTTAACTTCTTGTGAGAATTGTTTGTGTTCATACGTATACATACATACGCTCACACATACACACCCACGCACACACACACGCACACATACACACACACAAATAAGTTTTATTTATGTTAAGCATGAACTAAAATTTTAAAGTTGTTGTGTACCTACTAAAATCATTGTACTCGGTCATACTATTTTACCTAATTAGTATATGGGGGCATTGGTGACCTGTAACACAGGTTTATACCTAAAACTGGCACCAATCTCTTATAAACAGGTTTAAACTACAGCTTTTCTTTCATTTTTAAGATATATTTACCTTTGTTTTTGTTTGCCTATTGTAAGAGAGAAATAAATTTGTTGTTATTGTTGTTATTGTTTTATTTTTATGTGATAATCGTATGTGAATATTGTGTGACAAACATTTAGGCGTCAGTATTTCTAAGTATAGGTGTTTATTAAATTTGTTCTGGTACTATCTGTTGTCCGCGGCGTTACCCGCGTGTGTGTCAAATTTAATGAAAATTGGTTAAGCAGTTTTTGCATGGAGGAGTAACAAACAAATATACATTTATAATATTAGTAGGATTCGTATGTGTATTGTGTGACGGACATTTAATTGTCAGCGTTTCTGGGTCTGGGTGTTAATTAAATTTATTTTGGAATTCGTGTTATTCTTCAATCGAAACCGCCTCGTTGGTCGAGTGGCTAGCGTACACGCCTTACTACACTGATCAACAGCGAGAATCGGTTTCAATCCCAACGGGGGCAGGCATTTGTGTGATGAACATTTAGATGTCTGAATTTCCGGGTGTGGGTGTTTATTAAATTTGTTCTGGTATCTATTTAAGTATTTCTATGTAGTAGTATCGTTGACTAACACCATTTAATTTGCTTACTTTGGGGGTAGCTTGTCCAGTGATATTTATTTATTTATTTTAAATCAATAAAATAATTTATTTCATTATCTTAAATAATTACAACTAGAATCAGTAGTTAGAATACTCCTTTTGAGCACAAATATGCTTATTATAGAAGGCTCCAATCTTCCATACTTAACATGTTATCATAAAGTATTGTTAAGTAACACCCATAATACAAACATATCATTTGTTTACTGTGGGGCAATGGCCTCTGTGGTCCAGCGGTCCGGTGTCGGACTTGACTTCTTAAGGTCAGGGGTTCGGTTCCCGGGTCATACAAAAAATCTAGCCAAAGTAATGTTGCCAGGCCTTAAGTGTGTGCCCGGTTGGCGATAGTCTTATAACTTATCACATTGTGGGACTTAGTGTCTTCGGCTAGTCCTTTTGGTTTAAATTAAAATTACTACAGCAGTGTCCCATATAGCGATAACAATGACAAACGGAAGGAAGTTTTAAAAAAAAAACGTTTAAGATGGCAACTTCAAGCCCTTTTGCCAATCCGTTATATGTCCTAGCCCGGTCTACGTTGTTTTTTTAAAAACATTGAAATTAAGTCGAATTCCGAACCGCTTCACTGCAGAGGTGTATTTTGAATATTTTTCTGATTTTGAAGAACATTGATAGAGATTGGTATAATACGAAATAGTTGAATACAATAAAATACAGACGCTTATTGCCTTGCAAGTAAAACCGGGAGCGCAGGCTACTTCGATAAAGTCTAGACCAGAAAACTTGTAAATTATCAGACTAAAATATTGTAATCTTCAACAAATTCCGTGAAACTAAACTAATTATCCCCAATATTGTTTGCAGATAAGGCGGCCCAGCGCCAACACGAAACGTTCTCAACTGTCAAAGTTTGGACACGAGGCACACAGGAAACTTGTACCGTTTATCACATGTGTCTGAAAAGCAACATACAGCTTTAACTTCTTGTGAGAGTTTTTCATACGGAAATACCTATGTTTTAATCTTATATTTATTTAGTATAACGTTTTATATTAAATATGTTAAAATAGTTTTCTTAGGGCCACATTTTACATTTAATATTGCCGGACTACATTTAATATTGAGTTAAACTGTCAAATATAAGGTGATTTAACCCTAGTTAGACGCTAACTCAGTGTTAAATACTTAACCCAGGAACGGGCAAGTGGCTCTTAGAGTTTTTGTATCATCATTACATGTAAATCAAAGTCTCTTGGCTACTTCTGTCTGTTCGTAATAAGTTAAAAAAAACTGTTTAACGCATTTGTATAAAACTTTCATCAGTAGACAGAATTATTTCTGCAAACAGTTTGAATGTAAAGTAAGTACACGTTTTGCATAAATTGGTCAAAATATGACGATATAATATATTCTTAAAACCAATAACGCGGTCTGGCGTTGGACTTTACTTTATAAGGTCCCGGGTTCGATCCCCGGGTAGAGCAACAAAAAGGAAAATGTAAATGATATTTGCAGATTTTGAAATAAAAACACTATTGTCTGGAACGGGTTGGATTTTTGGATTGGATGTGGTAGGGCTTGCTGCCTAGCACATTGAGGGACTTAGTGTCTATGGCTAGTCGTAGGTATCTTGATTGCACCTCTGTCTACTTCTTTGTGGATAATGGCGTGTGGATACTTTTATTACAAGTATAAAGCGACAGCTAGTTCACTTTAAGTGTAAAACGTAATGTTTACATCTTACTTTCAGGAAATAGGAATATTTATGTCTGCTTGTCTGCTTTAAAGTACCATGGAAACTAAATAAATATCTCTTGTAAAAGTAGTACGATTTGGAACACAGACCAGTAAGCAATTTTTTTGGAATGGGAAAAAACTTCTAAACTGGCGTCAGATTCGTAAGACGGATAGCTATAATGCAACATTCCATCACCAGCGCTTTAACGCTACGACGTTTTAAGAGTAAAACTTTGCATGTATTATTAGACGTTTTTATTTCATTCAGCATATTTCATATTTTCCATCGTCGGCGCTTGGTAAAAATTCCAAATATTCATATTTTTAAAAGTTTTAGCCCTGATGATGCTGTATAAGCGAAACCGGTAGGCTACTAATTACAAAGTAGTAAATTATAAGTGATAAGTAAAACAGTACAAGTGTTTCTTTCTTTAAAAATATGAATTTCAATCAGCGCTTAATTTTTATTACAATAAACTTGAATAGAATCAGAAAGCGCTTAAACCCTTAACTATTTAATGTTCTGTGTATTATTAGACAATTTATTTTATTCAGCGCTTGATCTGGAGTATTAAATAATTGTATTGTAAAGGGTAAACTGTTTCTTGCTTTGAATGCTTTGCAGTTTGTGGTAGATGAAATAGATATTAGTTCAGTAAAACATATTTTAATTTGTTTGCGACTTGTAGACGTATATCATAGTTTCTCAGTTAATAGAAATTACAGTACAACACTGTAAAGAAGTTTAGCTGTTTTCGAAAAAGTTGCAAGTTTAACAAAGGATAATAGTAGAAGGAAAATCGATATATTAGATATATTAGAATGAATTAAATTATATATAAGTTTGAAAAATTAAATAATTCATCATATTTTATCCCATAAGTAATACTGTTTTAACTGGCCGAGGTAAATTATGAAGTGGCCGTGCTAGTAGGTAGCGTACTGAAGTTTCATGGTTTAGCACAGAGTACTAATAGGTAGGTACTACTTAATAGTACTAATAAGGTGTACTAGTGCATTTGACGGATTATACGATTACAATGATAAAGCAATTCGTGTAAAATTATTTCCTAAACATTCCAAAATATCAAAAATGCACAACGTTTTTTGAGTTACAAAAAAAAATTGATATTTTACTTTTAATGCTGTGAAACTCTGGAATTCATTGCCTTATGAAATTTGGAGTATTCATTCATTAACAGTTTTTAAAAAGGCAGCTATGGAGCGTTTTGGTGTATAATTAATTAGGATGTTGGCACTTTAGTCATAACTAGTAATTAAGTTTTTGTGTTTTTTTTTGTAAAGTAAGTTTTTGTATTGTGCACTGTATGTTCTACATTTCTTTTATGCATTCTCACTATTTTGAGTTTGCTGGAAGAAATCTCTTTTAGAGATAAGCTCGCCTTTTGTTTAATTTTACATATTTACTTGTTTTCTGACTTTTTGTGTACAATAAAGAATTAAAGAAAGAAAGAAAGAAAGTTTCACTTATTCTGTTCTATTTTAGTTATTATTCTATTAGTGTCAACTTTGGTTATTCGATAAAATCACTAGTCGTTATGTATTACGTCTATTGGATCATTATGACTGTAACATGCACAACCCGTTTTAATTAGAGAAGTCCCAATTCTAATCCTTTTCAATTCATTTAATAAAGTAGGAAGCAAATCTCTTTGTTCCTGAATAGACGCCGTATAAATAAGGTACCGTTTCAAGTCATTGATTCGACTGTTCATTATTTGCTTTAATTGAGACTACGAGTCTATCTTATTGAGAGAATAAAAGAAAAGAGGCAATAAGAGCTATAAATTTGGCTCTTCCGTGATTTAGCAGTTACTTAAATTAGTTCTTCGTGGGACAGAACATTTTTGAATCACCTTTGATAATTTGGCCATTAGTCAAGGATAATTTATTTGCATCGAGTAATCACATAAATTAATGAAATTGGGCTCAAATAATTCAAGATAGTCATTGCAGTAAGTGATGTCAGGGTCTTTTTTTAAACGAGGACATTTCAAGTAACATTTCGCGTCATTGAGAAAATGCAGGATACAACATTTTTTAATAAAATGCACTTTATACTAAACACTATTAAATGGCTGTAGCCCTAGCAATGGCATATTATTGAGTGGCGTTTGGTTGTCACTCAGGCGAAGTGTCATGTTTGTGGTAGCGAAGCATCCATCTTGAACCTCACGTTGGAACGAGAAACTGTCAGCGCACCACGTCTGCGACAAATCGCCTTATATCTGGTGAATTTTAACTAAGTAACATTATTAAACAATCGATTCACAGTTAATTTAATGTGAGTCGAATACTTGTCTTAGAATTTATGGCATTAATAACACAATGTTATCATTTGTACAAATCAACTGTTTTCTTTTCAATTTTCCTACCCACGAGCACGCTTAAAGATTGAAGATATGGCAAGGAATACTGATGAAGGATCTCTTGCGTCTTTATATACATATATATCAATGCCACTTTTCGTTGTAATTTTATCCCCGTGTTGGTCCGGGCTCTTTGCACAATAGACCATCTGCCAGGCAGCTCGTAAAAGGCGAGTATAGGCTTACCGTCACTAACGCAGTGACTCACCCAGATTGGTACCACCTTACCTATTCCTGCCGCCATAACGTCATTTGTTCGGACTATTTAGTAGCTGGTTTATGTGAAGTTTGCATAAAAACGGTGGAGCGGTTCTTCATTTATCATAATTTTTGTAACAAATGAATTCAATGAATGGCAGATTGTTTTGTTAATGGGTATTTTTCTATCAAATTGAAACATTTTTCAGTTGTTTTTTTTTCTTTTTTTGTTTTGTTGTGTTATTCATGCGGTCATATGCGTAGCGAAGCACGTACCGGACCGCTAGTTTAATAACAAAATACTATGTCCATCATTTCTTTTGATATCACCAAAATTCTAATTAAGATTTTACGTAGGTACATTTTTTTCTTACCAAAACAAAAACATCTGAAGGATAGCGCGCATTTGGACAACCTGGAGCGTGTCGATTCGGGGCGCATCGGATTGCTCCAGAATTAAGTAAAAAAAAGACTGACAACTCTGCTTTAAAAACGTCAAGTATGGAAAGTGACTCCTCTGGTAATTATCGTACAACTAGTAACTTTATTTGATTCTCGTCTGTCATTTTGTTGATGGAAAGTCAAATTCAATTTTTCCAATTTTATTTAACTTATTTTATACATCAAATTATTTGAAAGCGTTTTCAAGGCTAACGTAACTTTCGCATTTTATAACCGTCTTTACGAGTTAAGCCTCTTTTCCCCGCTTTGACATGTTATGTGAAGTAATGTGACGGATTACGCTTTTATATTGGGATTTGGGGCTCTTTTACTTACATACATAGCGTTTTTTACTTACTAACTGTTCAGCCGAAATTCGTCCGGTTCAGTTTGTATGGGATTTTTTTTTCAAGCACCTTCTTCGTCGACCAGAATAAAAAGGATCCTATATCTGTCTCCTGGTTCTACCTCCCTATCAATTTTCAGCCCAATCGGTTCTGCCGAACTTTAGTTATGCACAGTGTAACTATAACACTCCTTTCTTTTATATAGATTACTAGTTGTTCCAGCGAATCTTGTTCCATCCGTCATTTTTAATGGGAAAAATTAAAATGTTGTTTTTCCTTGTTTCCTCGCTATTGAACTCAATCAATTTTAAACCTATTAAGTTTAGCCGTTCTTGAGTTACATATAGTGTAACTAATACGACTTTCTCTTATATGTATATAGACTAGCCGACCCGGCAGACGTTGTTCTTGTTTTTTTTATTGTGATTTTATATAAAAAATGGCTTGAGTCACCTTTATCAATAAGGGATATGAAAAATAGTAGCCGATTCTCAGACCTACTGAATATGATTATAAAGTTTGATGAAAATCGGTGACGCCATTTAGGAGTAGGTACGGTAATTAACATTGTGACATGATAATTTTATATTTATATAAGATTTATACTATAAACAGCATGTAGTTACACAAAAGTCTTCGTAGTAATGGATGGGTGAAAATAATACTTTAAACAAATTTACTTAATAAAAATATACCTTGACAAATAACACATAATTTGCTATTTTGTTACCTTTAATGTAAGTTAAATTTAAATTGTAATGTGTTTTTTATCTAGGTTATATACTATTACTTTAAAAAAAAAAAGACGAGCCTGCTGAGTTTCTTTCGCCGGATCTTCTCAGTGTATGGCTGCGATTCCATTACGGTGGTAGTATAGCATATGAAAATGTCGACACGCACAGGTATTATGATAAAAATGGCGGTGTCATCACACAAAACTTTCTCTGCCAGACACTATATTTTATTATCCGTGTGAACTAAGTCAAATAATTTCTGTATTCTTGCAAAGGCTTATCCGGATTAATAAATGTAACAAATGTAAGTATCAGCAGAATAAGAAGTAGTAACCACAACAGAGGTAGCGAAAATAGTAGCAGTACCTTGAATTTCAATAATAGTAGCATCAGTATCAGCAGCAATTAAGGTAACAATAATAAGAGCAGTAACTCTTGAACTCTTGAAGAGTGAACTCTTGATTGGCTATACCATCGGAGTTTGCAATAAGTTCTATTTGGCTTAGACCGTATTATAATTAGTCGTGATATTGCTACTGCAGTTGGAGAAAAAATGTTGATTGGTACCTCGAAATCCCATCAACCAAACTTTTGTAATTCTTAATTTTATAAAACTAAAAGTTTTATAGCATATGCTGCTAAAAATATTCATGCTGTTGTAAATTTCAGATCATAGTGACTGGTAACTATCGGGTATCGAACTATACCGTCAAATATTCGTCAAAGAATAAAGCGTGTTTTGTATTACTTTCAGGAAAATATCAGAACATCCCATAATAATCGAAGTAGAAACCCATTATTATTTACATATAAAACCTTTAGAAATTGTAACTGCGTTTGTTAAAATTACAAATGTTCTCATTGATGTAAATAATATACTTTCATTTTTAGTTATTATAGTCAAGGTATCGTCAGCGTAATGATACTAATTGCACCAACTCCTAGAACCTATTTCAGTAATAGCCTAATATCTACCAAATCAATTATTATGTGAATAATGTAATATTATATTACAATATTATATGATTACCCGAATAGCTCGCACCTGAATTGGATATGGAAATATTAGATGCTGATTAAGGTCTGGCCATGAAATGAAATCGTCGGATCTCGAGCATGTTTAAATCGTTTTTTTTTCTTCTTTGATATAGCAAGTTGTTTGCTTCATTCGGCATATAACTTTTATTTTTATAACTGTCTTTAAGATTCGTCTTAAATCATAAGCCTCTTTACTCTGCATGACATCTTATGTGAAGTACCTTGATGGATTATGGTCCTAAACTGGGACTAAATGTTTCCCGCGGGTTTGCCTGCATTTAAAGCTATTTAGCTCTCCTGTTGAAACCCCATTAGATAATGGAATAAAAGTATGCTATGTCACTCTCAAGCTTCCCACCACACAACACACAAATAATACCATAACCACGTTAAATCGATATGTAGCAAAAGAACAAACAAATAAACAAACACACTTTTACAAATGGAGTAGGGTTAGGTTAGGACTTATAGAATATTTGTTGTATTATATTTGTAGCCCTCACGAAAAAAAGGTGTTGTAAGCTTGATGTATCTGTTTGTGGCATTATAACTCTTGAACATACATACATACATATCTTTACGCTAATTCCTTTACTTGTTAGGCAGAGACTATCGAGTGCCAGACCTCACGATCCTAACAAACCTATCTAGCTTTCACATTCATTCCCCTTTTCATACAAACACGCTGGTTTCGGAGACTCTTCACACCACCCTCGGATAATATCCAAGTGATCTGATCGTGGAATGTCAACCATGGTCTACCCGGTCTAATGAAATTTTGACAGCATGTAGGGAATACCTTAAAAAGCAAAATCTACCCTATCTCGATGTGTGATTTTTCCCTGGGGGAGTTGTGAGTTCAACCTCAACTAGGGGGTGAATTTTTGTAGAAAATAACCATATTAATAGATAGAGGAACAAATTTGAGGCAGAAATTGTTATTTGAAAACTTAATAGTTTTCGAGTTATTCGCGATTGAAAATTGACATTTTTCATGAAAAAAAAACACGTTTTTAATCGATTCTTCATGAATAATACGAAAACTATTTTGTTTTCAATAAAAGTGTAAGAAGCAAAAATAAAGCTTATAAAAAAACAAAGAGATTGGTGCCTTTTAATTGATTTTAGGCTTAATACAAACTGAGTAATTATTTATTAAAGGTTGAATACATTATTTAAACAATTTTTTTTAAATCAACGTCAAATAACGGGAAAAGGTCAATTTTTCGAGAAACCTTTTTTAAAGTATTTTTAAAAAGATTTAAAATGAGGGTTATTAGAACTCTGTAGCATAAAAACTTAGAGAGTTATGGCCAAAATAAAATCGATTTATATTTTTTTTGTAGAAAAAAAACTTGAAGTTGAGTTTTTTTTTTGGCAATAATACCCAAATTGCAATAAAAAGATAATTTATGGTCAAATTATTTTATTTATGTAAATACAATGATTTGTGAGAGTAAACGACTTAGAACATATAATTTCGAGAAAAAAATATAACTAGCCTGCGGGGCTAGAATGAACACTTTCGTCTTGGCACGATCGCGTCGTTTCGCTTGGACTATGCATTTCCCTTCAAAATGTCAACGTTTCATAAAAAGCTAGAATAATCAAAACTTCAAGCGATGTCGTGTAGACGTTGAACAATGACCGAAATTGAATGGAAAAATAGAAATTTGTATCTATGGAAACGACGTGAAAAATGTCAAAGATTGCCGTCAATTTCTTTTTTTAAGTATCTGGCATTATCTTGCCAAGCCCGTTCAAGTAAAAAGTTTCTAAACTACTTAAATAAAAACAAATATTTAAAAGGCAAGATCAAACTTTATTGATAATTTTAGAATATTTTAAGATAACTTATTTTGCAATTTGAGAACTCAATAGTAAGGTACCAATATGTTAATGATTTACCTTAAATACGTTCCTATACATTTCTGCTCCGTAGTATCACTACACTAATA
>NJDC01000296.1:9529-47552 GCA_002245475.1 Calephelis virginiensis | reverse complement strand
CCTGATGAGAAGAAATTTACGCCGTCTAGAGACACCAAAGGTGGTAGGTAATGGTGCATTGCCAACCTGGGACCGGAACAATTAGTCCTCGAGCAAAAGTAAGCTTACCAGCTACCTTACCCTTCGAACCGGAACATGTCAACGGCAAGCAATGTTTGATAAATTTGGATTTTTTTAAGTAGGATACTTACAAACTCTTTGCTACAATAACTATAATCTAGGGCTAATGCTAGATGCTTAAAAAAAGAAATTGACGCCAAGCCTTTGACACTTTTTACGTCGTTTCCATAGAGACAAACTTCAATTTTTCCAATCAATTTCGGTCATTGTTCAACGTCTGCACGATATCGCTTGAAGTCTTGATTATTCTAGCTTTTTAAGAAACGTTGACGTTTTGAAAGGAGACGCATCGTGGAAGCGAAACGGCGCGATCGTGCCGAGACGAAAGTGTTCATTTTAGCCCCGCTGTGGGGCCAATATAACCTTCCAAAAGTAGGTGGCCAAAAAGGTCAATGTTTGAGAATTATAAAACAACTAGCCATTAAATGATATCCCTAAACATAACACATCAACAAACGAAATGAAAAACATAAAATAGAAATTGTCAAATGTTGTTTCTAGAAAATGATAGAAATAAAAGTAGTTTTTTTAAGTTAAATTTGAATTAAAACTCAACGTATATGTCAAGCAAAATCATCCATTAGTGAGCATCTAAGGGCCCACGGTTTGTATGCTGTAAAAGTTTGCTAGAATCATATTGATAAAGAGATAGAAGACTCAAGGAGTGAAATGAAAATGAATTTGTAGTACAGAAAATTTTATAAGAACAAAGAAGGCAAGAAAGGAAGTACTTAATTAATTAAAATTTCGTAAATAATAATTATGAAACACATAGAAAACGTGAATGACCATATGATTAGTTCTAAAAACGTGGCACACAAAAAAAATTCTTAAATAAAGAAATTGACGCCAAGCCTTTGACACTTTTTACGTCGTTTCCATAGAGACAAACATCAATTTATCCAATCAATTTCGGTCATTGTTCAACGTCTGCACGATATCGCTTGAAGTCTTGATTATTCTAGCTTTTTAAGAAACGTTGACGTTTCGAAAGGAGACGCATCGTCCAAGCGAAACGACGCGATCGCGCCAAGACGAAAGTGTACATTCTAGCCCCGAAGGCGATCGCAGACAAACGAACGTTCGTTTCGTTTCCAAAACGAATTCGTCTCTCAAATCTTAGCTTCGAGCACGTTATTCTACGAATTTCTAACAATGTCATTCATTCGCTAACGTTTCATGACGTACTATCGTCTATCGCCGACGTCACGTTTTGAAATAGCGTGAACATTCTACGTTTTTTGAGTTTGATATTTCAATGTGGCCCAAAACGAAACGTTCGTGTCAAGACGACGGTGTTCTAACCCCGCTGCTCTTTTTTTATATATATTTTTATATACATACCTAAATAAAGTTTAAGGAAAATCACCCGTTTAAAATAAATACTATTACATCTTGTCAAATTTCAATTATATTGTTGTTGTAATTATTAGTAATATTAATAGAAATTCACCTAAACAAGTAATTAACATTAAAAAACATTAATTTAATACTTAATTATCAATAGATATGAATCCCATTTACAATTAAAGTATAATCAAAGGCGTCATAAAAATCTTTGGATTTAGCATAAGTTTTCAAATTGATAATTCAAATTAAGAGAATACTTTCCTTGAAATAGTAAAACCAGGCTAATATTAATATCCCTGTTTTTATAATCAAACTAGCCGACCCGTCGAAATTCACATCGCTATATATAACAAACTTCTTTCTTTATGGGAAAACTTTAAAATATAACGAATTTATAGTTTATACGTTATAATTTATTATTCATATTCCTTGCAACTTTGCCCGTTTTTTCTCTTTATAAAAAGCTTCTCCTGACAGTAAGTAACACAAAAAAAACTCGCAAAGTTGGACTATTCGTTCACGCGTGTTGCGATTAGGTACTAAAGGAAATGGTATTTATTTTTTTATATAAACGATTTATAAACAAATCAAAATTCCTTTTGTTGCTGCAAAATGAAATGTTGAGGGGATTGTTGTAGACAATTTCTTACATGTTTACAACCTACAGCGACATAGGTGTAGAGCTATACAGGATGTATTTAACACCGTAACGAAAACTTCTGTGGTAGTTTAGATACATATCAGACTTCGAAATTCCGTTAACAGTTTTTGTCGGAAACAAGTGGTTAAATATTTAGCAGTTTTTTAGGCCGCAATGTATAGCGAACATAGTATATACATTAGGACGCCGACCTAATACCCTGTTTAATACATTGCTATTTTTAGTAAAAATGTGTTATTTATTAGATTTTAAATAAAAATTGAGTTGCGTTAGATAGTATTAATAATATAATAGTGAATTCAATATTTTTTTTAAAACAAATTCCAACTACATATGCATGATAGTCATGTACAGAATCCATGGTATAATTTTTCGGTACGCTGTCATTTATACGGTGTATATGCTTTATAAAATAGACTTTCATAAAAACACCCTGTTGCATGCAAAAATAAAATTTAATTTAATATTTATACAAATTTAGGAAAACAAATCCTAGACAAGATTTGTACCTACGGTCATTCGTCTTAAGCCGACGAATGTTCTAACCATTCGAGCTATTGAAGATTAAAATCCTGTGGCCATAGTTTTTATTCCTTTATTTACCGTATATGGTAGTTATGTCCTATAGATACAAAGACACATACTACCCACTAAATGAGTTCATCGTTACAGATGAGATTCACATATATAATGGCTATAACCTTCGTTTCTCTCAGTATGTATAGTAAGTATAATATATATGTATATAGTGACATATAGACACCAAAAGTGTTGTACATGCCTGTGCAAGTCGGCTATCTTAGGGCGAAGCGCTATCGCTTCGTCGCTTTCCATATATCTAATCCACAACTTTCGTTGCAACGAAACGACGCAACGCAGCAGAACGCACCAATGGGACTGCACCCTTACGGAATGTGATAGACCCAAACAGTCATTATAAAGACAGAAATAAACAAGGCGATAGCTGCACAGTACTCTACCAGCAGTGTCGTATTGGTTAGCCACCATGGAATAAGTCAGTTTCTTTTTTTTTAAAGGAGACCCAAACTGCATGAATATTAATAATACGAGCAAATAAAATGAAAGTCAAAATTGAAAGAAACTATAATATACACTATTTTAAAGTAAATACAGTTTAGTTTACAATTTTTCTCCGAATCAGCTACATTTCGTGACGAATTTTTTATAACTGAAAAAGAACAAAACGAGTATCTTATTTAATTTAAGAAGTAAAAAAAGTATCTTCACGCCCACATCCCCGAAGAGATAGGCAGAGGCACAACCAGGGCACCCAAGACTAACCGAAGACACTAAGTCCCACAATATGATATGTGGCAAGCCTATCGCCAACCGGGCACATATCTAATCCCTAGCAACGTTTTTTTTTTATTAGAAAATTGTAAAAACCCAATTTTCTTTTTGATGCCCGATCCGATTTCGAACTCGTGACCTCATGCCGTCAAGTCCAACAACAACTGTTGTTGTTGTTGGACTGAACAACAACTGAACCGCTGAGCCACAGAGGCGGACAGAGAATTTAAGAAGTAGATACAGAAAACATAGATTGTATTTTTCATATTACATATAAGCGGTACTTGGGATGGGTCTATATAATCCTAAAACTAAAAAAAGTTTATTAGAAAACTGAAAAATCTTTATCGCCTATATGATCTAGCGGTCCAGCATCGGACTATACTTTTTCAGCTCCTGGACCAACAAAAAACCCGATCCAGATCAACGAAAAATATAGAAAATATGTATTTTCATTTTTCTAATATATAATAACGTTGCTTAGGATTCGATTTGTGCCCGGTTGGCGAAAGGCTTGCAAACTATCACATTATGGGACAATACCTGTATTCATAAACAACACTATTAAGTCTCGTAGTGCCCACGAAAGCATAGGGACAGTCAAACCTATTCATAAACGATACTAAATATAAATAAATAATAAATATCCCTGGTCAAGTTACACGAATTTAATCTAACCCCAAAGTAAGCAAATTATACGCTTGTGTTATGGGTGTTAATCAACGATTCTAATACATAGAAATACTTAAATAGATACCAGAATATATATTTGAATAATATACTATTTGTTCAATCGTTAGTCGAAAATAGAAGGTAGGTAGCTCGCTCATTCAACCGGACATCGACCGGTCGACTTTGAACAATGGACGGACAAACAGTCGCGAAATAACATGCAATGCCCGCGAGCATTGCATAAATATCTAGATTTTTTTGCGTATGCACACCTCATATTATATAAACTAGAGTGATAGTGATAGTCTACGTAAGACGATAAACGAAGAACCTTCGTCTGAGTCCAGAAGTAAGCCGAGGAACTGTGCCAGCGACTCGCATAGGTGCCTGAGCGACCATGGATTAAAGGTTGGTGATGCTTGCTCTTGTAGACGACTGAAGTTTGACATTCTTCTACCTGATTCTCTTACTCTCACCTCATACAGTCCACTACCTCTTAACACATCTCCCTGTAGCCACCTCTTGACTTTTATCATTTTTGGTATAGCGTTAAATCCGGACTACGCTACACTATTAATACTATGCGTTTGTCAAAATCGATGCATAGCTAAATTAGCTACCGAGCTACTTTAAGGAAAGCATAGCATGAAGTTGTTTGTGTCAAGTCAAATTTATAAGATTTATTTCTATATTGTAAGTTAATAATTAATAGGTACCAAAAATAATGAGTAAGAATGAATTACACCAGTGATATCATGATCATTTATATTATTAATAGAGTAAATAAACGAAAACTAATATATGCAAAAAATTAAACGTGTTTTCCAAAATCCTAATCTACATAAATTTACAAATAACAGGCGAAATAAATATCAATAATTAAGGCCCTAAATAAAATAGGTTATTTCGATTTACATATTTTGCTATGATTTGACTATTGACATGATATGTCCAAAGCAGAGTGAAGTAAGCTTTAAAAAATGGACCAATCACAGAACACATTCCAACACTATGCGCTCTCCTAGCTAAGTAATTTCTAGGTATTGTTTATGAATTGGATCGCTTGACGTGAGCAACGTCGTACTTGGCACAGCGTTATTTCATTACTTAGCCAAGTGTGCTTCTTGAATACGGGTGTTAGTGTCTTCGGCAAGTCGTAAATGTCCTGGTTGCACCTCTGCATAATGTTCGGGGGGATATAGGTGCGAAGATACTATTTTTTTAAATTGAAAAATTTCAATTGTTTAGCTGTTCTACCGGGACTAGAAATTAATTAAACTTCATATTAATTAAATATTAATAACCTAATAACCTATCTTCAGCTTGCAGCATCCGACGCCAATCTCAGGAAGTGGAGGGACGCAGAACTCGAGTCTGAAACTCCAAAGTTCTTGGCTGTTAGGCATATCACGCTTATATGGCATCACCTTCAGCTTGCTGGCCATCAACCGACCAAACTTCAATAAAGCCTGTTTAAAATTGTAACAAAATGAATATTAAAAACTACCAATAGTATTTACCGGAAGATTTTGGAGTTTGTGGAGTCCTACAAGGGTAAAAACAGACTAAAATATAAAAGAATATATTTTTAGGCATTATTCTAAGGACTTTTTAGGCAATCATTTTTAGTATATTGTCTAATATACTAAACATGTTTAAAAATAAGTTTCATTCAGCTCGGTGCAGATAGACAGGTTCGGATCTTAAACCATTATAAAAAGGTAAAATTTCTAACTTTGCTAGTTAACAGGGGCTTATCTTCAGAAATACTGATGCGATATGAAGAAAATTCTTTAAAAAGTTGTGTTATTCAGGACGGATATAGGCTATATTTCATTATGGTTACACAAAAGAAACAGGTTACATAAGATAAAAGGTTATGCCGAATTCTGTATGGTTACTCTTAAATCACAATTTCATGCAAATTGGAAATTGAAGTCTAATGAATAAATCATTTTATGTATTCTCGAACATAATTCTAGTGAACTATTAACATTTAGTTAATAAGAAACAAAATCCGCAAGAACTGTGTTTAAGATTAAGTACCTCCCTAAAATGGCAAAATTGATTCCAATTATCATGAAATCGATATTCAAGAGCAACCCAATCAATGCTATTTGTAAACGAAGTGGACTGGTTAGACTTAAATAAAGAAACAATTTCACCTCAGACAGGTTTCGAATTTTGAAATGTGCCCTTCTTGTCTCACTGGCGATTAAACTGATATTATTAAACAGCATATCTTTAAAATATTGTGTGTTTCTTGCCACTGGAATACCTTTCTTCTTCTTGACTTTGCTTGAAATCGAGATTCAAGAGTAACCCAGAGGCGGGCTAGATTTAATATGAGCAATGGAACAAAGGTTTGAATTTTGACAAGTGCCCTTTTGTGTCACTGGCGATTAAACTAATGATAAACAGCTTTATCGTTAAAATATATATTTACCTTACTTAGCCTTTTTACCACTGGAAGACCTTTCTTGTAAGTCTTCCAATTCCATAAAACTAATTTGTTCTTTATTATACACCAAGAATGTAACTATAAAACGTGAATCATATACGTACCGACCTTGCAGGTAACGGTAAAGCTGGTCGGGCATACAAAGCCGGACAAGCCAGAAGCACATTCAATGGGTACAACATCTTCATCAAAATAAACGGCATTGCCGATGTTGTCATTTCTGTAAAATTTATAACATTTTAAAGTTATTAGTGTTTGCGATATTAAAACAGTAATGACAATATAGCCTAGCTACTAGGTCAATTAAATTCATCGCAGAAAATTAGAAAATCCCATTCCCAAAAACCCATTCTCACAATTCCATTCCCAAAATCCCAAAAACAATCCCATTGGTCAGTTGGATTGCTAAATTGATGACGCGCCTTCATTGTTGCAAGAATATGATAACAGCAGGAATTCTACCATTTAATTCAATGCATGCTTTGGTGGATTGTTGTAGTCACCTATATCCTCAAGGCAGACAATAGACACTATTTCCTTCAGTAAAATTTCAGCTGAGATATGTCCTTGTTGTTTTTGTAAGTGAACATATTATATTTTACAAGTAATTGAAACTAGACAGACGATAGCTCTAATGGAAAATGACGATCATGGTACGTGGCAACCCATGAAGCTCTATTACTACTGGATGTTACACTCCTAAAAGTCCAGGAGGCTGATTCTGTATCTTTTTAGTGATGATAATTGGCCAAAGTGTACATCAAATAGTTATCAAATAACATATTTCTTATTTGCTAACTTCTGTGACCAACAGAAACACAATGGAGATAGCAGATACAAAACACGTCGTTTGACAGCTATTTGATGTACAGTTTTACCCAGTTATCATAACTTAAAAGATACTGAGAAGACCTGCTCATGTCGTTTCCAGTATTGCTAGTCTCTCGTTTTGTTTACTGATATCATAAGACTCTCTGAAAGAGAGGCTGGTAAATAAGACAGAGCCAGTATATTTAGTTTTCATCGCGTCTGTGGTCTAGTGGTCCAGCGCCGGACTTGACTACTGGAGGTATGTCTGGGTAGCAAAAAAAATTAAATATGTGTTTTAAATTTTTTAACAAAAATAACCTTACCCAGGATATGTGAAGAAACACACAAGCTTGTAATTGTTATAATAAAGTCTAATAATCTGATTTTGAGCTATTATTTTAGACAGGTTTAATTCATCAGAAAACAGTCACAAATCTTTACTATTAATAGTGATTCTTGCAGTAAGGATAATGTAAAATTTTAGGAGTTCGGGGTCGAAAATTTATTTTTAACAATAGCCACAAAGCAGAGCCAACTAGATTAGTAGAAACTAGAATAAACTACTATTCTAGACACGTTTAAAGTTATTTCATTAAGTTTGTAACAACTTCAACCGCAAATGTCATTACACGTACTTACCAGGATAAAGTCTATTAAGATAAAAATCCGACGTAGAAAACAATGGCTTTATTGAAGGGTGATAGTCAGCAGTGCTCTCCCAAAGCTTTAGAATTGGCCCATCTTTTTGGCCTTCTACATATAATATCGCTGCATCACCAGTGTCCAATACAAAACCGGTTAACATATTGCTTTTCCCGCTTGCTATAAGTTCTTCGTGGTTAATATCTGTTATTATATGTATTATAGCCATAACAATATCAGAATTATAAACATGACAATATAGACGCGAGAAAGTAGTATTTACTGGGTTTGGTCTGCAACCCACAAAACCAACTGATACGTTTAACATCATATTAGATTGTAGAATAAGAGCTGGTTGTACATAGTTATCTGGCTTGATTTTAACTCTTTTCGCATTTACATCATTTGTACATCGAAATTCACGACCCAAAGAAACAATTGACACTTTTGGTGGATGTAAAAGAAATTCTCCTTTGATGAGCGTATTGAATCCTTTTGCCAATTCTGTTGCATCGATTTGTGTTTCAGCAATAACAACATCGTTGACTTCATTGATAATTGATGAGTGCAATTTATCTTTTTCTTTTGAATTCTCAAACAGCTTAAAATTTTTAGTTGGATTTGGAAGTTGAATACCAAGGAGCTGTAAGTAAATATCGAAAATTCAATTTAGTGTCGGTATATTAAAACTACAGACTTAAGCCATCTTAGCGTACGTTTATAACGCTACTGAACATCAAGGTAAATAAAACTAACTGTCAATTATGTGAAGATGAAAAATTAACTTCATGGCTTATTTTTGACGGGCAATTTTCTCATTAATATTTAAACTCAAAATGATCTATTTATGTTACTCGCACACTAGTGCATAGCTAAAAAAAGGTGTATAACTAAACAGGTAGTAATAATGTAGAAACAGAATGCTTCTTGAGAATTCAAGATTATAATTTGGAAGCAATAATAAAAAAAATATCCTAAAGAGATAACGAACCGGTGGTGGGGGGAGGGCTGAAAGAATGATAAAGATGAAACATAACGATAATAGTCCACAAAACGCGAATGGGAAAATGCTGTCATTCAGTGAAGTCAAAATACTATGTTTCCTTATATTACATATACATAAAAATAACAATATTTACAATATTAGAATCAATTAAAATATTTTTATTTAACTAAACAAAACTCATATAAAGGAAACAAATTCTAGACTTTCATTTAATATCGTTACATACCTGGATTTTAAAAGGATTATCCAAAAATGAGAGTAAAGTTTCTGCAGCGGATTCATAAGGTAAAATTATGCTATGGTGACTCTTAAAGTTTATTTCTTTTTTTGGATCTAAGTGTTGCTTTTGTGATGTACATTCTTGGTCTCGAATTAAATATTTCGTGTAAACTTCATTTATTCTAAAAAAAAATACTTCATTTTACGATAAAATTATGAGCATTACTTTATTAAAAAACACATTTTATCCATAGAAATGAAAAAAATCTAAAACAGAGATTTAACAAAGCGGAAAAAAAATTGTTTAAAATATTGACAGCTGAAATCTGGAGAAAGAGAAACTTTAAAGTATTATTAGTCTTTCAATATTCCCGGTTTATCTTTCCACAACAACCTTACTTTTTTACTTATCCTGGCCTGAAGCTGTTCCTGAGTTTTGTGGTAAGCATTTGGCTATGTAATTTTAACTACAATAGAGATCACTAACCTAAGTTTTTGAAGTTCTTCTATAGGCATATTAAATAAATGTTCAATGTTCACAACAATTACGGGAAAATCATCTTGTGCTGGTAAGTTACTGCTGCTAATCAACGCTATCACTTCTCCAAGGCCTTGAGGAGGATCTCCAACAGTTTCAAATTTCATAATTCTTCCTGTACCTATAACATTATTATCTAAGTTTCATCAGCAGCTTTGTCAAATAGCTTAGCTCTATATTTTCCTTCGGATAGTGATCAATATAGATATGCAGGGTTCTTCTAAAGAACCAGTCAAATTTTGCGAGACAATACAGGATCGGTAAGACTTAGGTCTGTGTAACAAAACAAACACGTTTATCCGACGCAAAATATGACGCATGGATATTACGTAATTAGAGCATTCTTCTGATTCCCGCCGACCACAATCACATGCGCAATCTGATGACATCATGACATACTAGGTACGATATAGCGTGGTAATAAGTGAAGTTCATCAAAAAATTTTAATTATTTTTAATACGCATGTTCATTTGAGACTTATCTTTCTCATATTAATACATGGTCGGTCCTTTGAACGTCACCCCGTATTTTATATTATATTCTGTCAAAAAAGTATCGAGAATGGGTATTATGGTACCAAATTCAAATTTTATTTTTTGCTGTCATTAGATTTGCACAGCTAATTTCTATTTTGGCAGGCGTTTAAGTAGCGTCTGTTGTTCACATAAAATACAGTGCTGTTTCTAGTTTTTTTAAATTGTGTGTGTATTCCGAATTTTATGATGACACATTGAACAAATAGTTTGTCTTGAATGCTACGCCATTATAATTTCGTGTTAAGACTGAATGAAAATGTTAAAAAATGCTTACAGTGTGAATCAGCTTCATCAAAAACTCATGCTTATAAAATCCTTAAAGCGTCCAAAAGCAGTTGAGATGTGATGAAAAATTTGTTTCTCTCTGATAGACCCTCAACCTCATTAAATTATGTATGTATTCCGAATTTTATAACGGACAAATAAAAAACATTTTCATTTTCAGGATATTTTGGGTTGGATTGACACAAGAGTGAAAATACTTATCTCTATATATTGTGTGTCAGTTTATCTATTTTAACAAGTAAGGTAAAAAATTAAATAAGGTAAAATAAAACTGTATATTTTTTTTTTTTTATCTTGTTAATAACGTTTATGTTTTTTTATGGGTGTAGTTTACTGAATGTATATTATGTGTTTCGCTTGCTAATTTTTCGTTTAAATTAAAATGCTTTTACTTTTATATTGAAATAGATACAATATTCAACATATCATAATTAATAACTTAACAATTAATCATTTAATTACTTGTTTTAAAGGTACTCCTACAACAGAGCTATGTACGACCTGGCATGCAGACTCCCTAGGTAAGTGACTTCGTCCACGATGATAAAGAGATTTTACTTTTTGTGTGTTTATCTCAACTTTTTCTTTTTTGATTCCGTTTGTGTTATTTTTATATGGTATTGTGTTTATTTTTATGTTCGTAGTTTTGTCTATTGTGTTCTTATTTAATTTATTTGCTTTGAGAAATTGAAGCTGACTCCAATTTGCTGTGCTAATGTTAAAGGTTTTTGCTATAACGTCTAATTTAAATCTTTTAATTTTTGATAACTTGTGTCAGTAATAATACCATCGTGGCTGAAACTTTCACTAACTAGGTGGAATGTTAGTGAGTTGTCGTCATCGAGCTTGCGTAATATCAAGACATTTGGACTTGTTTCGTCGGGCAACTTTAGCAGTAACCTATGGTTGTCCTTACTATTGTATCCCATTCTTTCTCTGTGGGGCATTTCAATTCTGAAATCGTTGTGGTCACTATCGAGCTTGTCTTTGGAACAGCTACATCATGTTGGTATGATGTCATGTTGGTGTAGTTAGGCGAGTACGCTAGCCACTCGACCAACATGGCGGTCAAAATGAAAACAATTTTTTATCCTTAACATTACCATCATAATAGGGATATATCCAAATTAATAACCCTTAAAACGTACACCCAAAGGTTTTGCAACGACGTAAATAGTAATATATTTTTATAAACTTAAGTAACTTTTATACAATTTGAAATAGGTACTTGACGAAACCCAAATTAATTCAACATTCACCAAAATCGCACTTACAAATATTTGACCCATTTAATATGCGTAAGTCCGTGAATATTCTAATAAAAATATCTGGTAAAGCGAATTTTAGATTCTCGATAAAGTTAGAAGTGGCCACTTGTAAAACTTATTACAAACTCAAGTGGAATATCGAGGGACTTATCGAGAACCCAACTTAACCTCATAATTATTATAATGCATCAGCAAGTAGACTTTGAATGAATTCCAATATTCATATTTTCATTAACATTCATACAAACTTCATT
This sequence comes from Calephelis virginiensis, assembly GCA_002245475.1. Classification (NCBI taxonomy): domain Eukaryota; kingdom Metazoa; phylum Arthropoda; class Insecta; order Lepidoptera; family Riodinidae; genus Calephelis; species Calephelis virginiensis. The sequence continues at coordinate 35,418 of NJDC01000296.1, read as the reverse complement.
TAATATTAACATCTCACTTGACTGACGTAATCGCTTCAGCGACATAAGTCCCCTAAAAAAAGATAGATTAAAAAAAACATCTGACCAACTCTTTCGAGGATGAAGTACCGACCTCAACTACTCGACCAACCATCCCCGAGATTCGAGTTGAATAAACATAATATTTCATTTAGTGAGGAGAGTACTCAAAACTACTGGATAACCTATTGTTTTATTACAACTGCCCTGCCAGATGTCACGGTGACATTTGTCCTATCTAACATTGGGAAACTAAAGCTGTACATAAAGCATTTTTCGACACAAAAGATACAGAACGCCAAACTAGGTCTATTACATTATTTTCTGTTTATCTGTTCACGTTTCATGCTACAATTATTAAACTGATTTTTTTAAAAAAATGTACTTTTATAAACTATCGTCCGGTTCAACATTTAAGATACTTTTACTAAATGAAAACCTTCCATTCCCATCACTAACCACGAGAAGTCACTTTCAGCGGGTGAACCAAGTCAACCAACAGCTTGAGATACATAGAACATTACAGAGTGGTCTTTAACTACCTTTAAATGTCCTTTAAAAAGGCTTAAATGTAGTATTTTAATATCGAATTGACTTATTTATAATAATTATTAAAATATATAAAAAAGTAGTAGTAATTAGTAAACTTTTTTAATCTTTCGTCGTTGTTTTATATGTACCTGTCAATTTGAATCTCAGATGTTTCTTACTGTAAGCAATCTATACAACATCACGTTCACTACATGGTATAAAACAAAGCCGCTTCCTCTGTCCCTATATTTTTTTAATGATATTAGAAGGCAAATAAGCAGCCGCATTTCCTGATGGTAAGAAATTCACGCCACCTCTCTAGGTGGCACCAAAGGTGGTAATGATGCGTTGCAAACCTGAAGCCGGGATTTAGGCCGCAGCGCTTTATTGTTCTTCCGTTGTTTCAGAGCCATTCGAATCTCGTGCAGGCTGACGTCCGGGATGTCTTCGGTGTAATGTCGGATGAGTTTGACTCTAGGGTCTTTAGCCAAACTAATAGCGGATCGTGTTGAATTGTACAGCTGTCCATAGAACTTCTCGAACTCTCTCAAAATCTCGGCCTTAGATGAAATTACGGTGCCATTTTCGGTCTTAAGTTCTATCAATTGGGTCTGGCCAACAGACAAATCCCTAGCGAACACCTTGCAGCCGTTATTACTCTTGATAACTTGTTTAATACGAGACGTATTAAAGGTGCGCAGGTCTGTCCGCAACGCCTTGGAGACTTTTCTATTTAGCTCCTTCCCTAAATCTGTACCTGTACCTGTACCTCCCTGTACCTGGTCTGAGAGCTTTTGCGTTCTTTTCTTGCTTCGGGTCTTATTATATTTTGTATGCTCCTTTAAACTAATACGTCAGTTTTCAGTCCCCACAAACGACCTCTAATTCAAATAAGGGGATTAATTATATAGCCACAATTTTACTATTAAAATTTAATGAGTGTTTAAAGACCTTATGGTGCCGCAGGCGAGATTAAAATTTGAAACTTTCTGAAGCTCCAACACCAACAAAGTATATTCTGAATAGGATTCGTAAATATTTCACGACCCTTCCATTTTCCATTTAAAAGGTTTGTGTAACGTGCATTCGTTCAATTGTTTAAAGTTTTTTACTTGAAACTTTGAATTTAAATATGAAAAGTGCGCCATCACAATTCTTAATTTTTTTTATTCTTCTATGTATGTAAAGGATATCACTATCTACGCTAGTGACATTCCGTTCCTATTATTTATGCAGTAACTATATAATCTATGGAACTATGAGATATGAGTGTGACACTAATTTAGAATTAGAATGATAGCGACTGTCTATTTTAGAAGATTATTTGATCTTTAGAAAAATGTGAACAAAGACTCTCCTATTTAATGTAAATAAGTATAACATTATTTAACTAGAAGTAAAGGCTTTAAATGTTGTTTTTTATAATTTCATGTAAGCTACCTACTCTGTTTTAACTATTTTAATTGCCTGTGTATAAGTTTGATGTGAAAAAAAAGAATTTGCTATTTCAGAAAACGCAATTTCGTCTTTATTTCGTCCTGAGCATATAGCGTGTAGGCTAACAACCCTTTTACCAACATGATGGTCAAATTAGATTTAATCTTCGTACTACAAAAAAATTAAACACTTGTTGAACACATGTTTTACTAAACACTGTCTAAAATTGAATTTCCAACCAATAATATTCTGCCATGTCATCCTAGTGTCGCACGTTATTGGTTGGATGTCAATTTTAGACGGTGTTTAGTTAAATAGGCATCTAAATTATTTTTGTAGGATGGAATATGGGTTTGACGTATTCAAATCACAAAACTTACCAGCCAAAATGGTATCACCATCAAGTTTCAAATGGAACGTTATCTTTTGTGCCGGCATTGAAACTATTTTCTTTTTATCTTTATCTTTTAGTTCTATAACTTTCGAATTTCGTTTCATCTTTGTCTTTGATTTATCATCAATTGTAACGCATTCCTCTTCAGATACTACCCTCATTTTATTTAATATAGTTTCCTTTACTTCATACAATAATGTGTCTTGGTGTCGAATATCAGTGAAATTAGGTACATTGTACAATAAGTAACAAGACTACTGATGAAAGAGTGCCATTCTGTAATTTCTTCGGGTCGCCGTCTTGCCTATTCCTGACCCCAAAATGCCATTGCTAGTAATTTCATCGCGCACCGACTAAACTAATATAATTATAAGTTATCGCTATCTTTTTTCAACGATAGTAATAGAAAAAGACGAAACGCGTTTAGTGCTGTCAAATTAGTTGTTATGAGACATTTGTATAGACTTTTAATCTAATCCTCTGGAAACGTTGATTGAAATCTTCACATGCTGACATGTTCCAACTATCTGACATTTCTAAAGTTATCCATCTCTTTCCTTTTTGTTTTATTAGAAAAAGATAGCAGACACCAAAAAAAATGTTAAGTTGATGATCAGCAGGATTGTCATCAGTATCATGTTGCACTAAAGGGTAGTGTAGACTTGCAAAATTAACCTATGACTTCGGCCACAGGAAACTAACGCACTTATACCATAAATCAAGCTACGGTGTATCCTTACGCTATCCTATGACAATGGGTAAAGTACCGAATGCGAACTATCCTTAATGTTTTCTTGAAAGGAGATGAAGTTTGTATCCGCTAACGGACAATGTTAATAATATATCTCTAAAGATAGATTTCAAGCAATCTAGATAGCAGCGTATCTGCCGGCCTATCCTTTACCTAATTGCCATATTTATCCTGTCCACAGATATGTTATTGGCAAGAGATAACATAAAAATGGATCAAATTATCAATCTTGGACAACAAGTTTTGGATTGGGATTGATTATTAATATTGACCGTAAGACTCCATGCAGAGCTATTTAATTTGACCATTTCGTTGGCCGAAGGGTTAGCGTACAAATCCAATGCCGCCAAGCATCTGCGAGAATTCACATATATGTCCTTTTGGGTATCGACGTTTATGTATATCTTCATTAAAATAAGTTTTGCAGTTTTACGGAAAAATACGACATGTATTCAAAAATAAACAAACATGCTATAATATAACATACTACCAGCCCTTCATACGGATGGACAAATTTCCATAATATTATACATAAAAACCTTTGTCATGAATCACTCTATTCATTACAAAAACCGGATAAAAATCCGTTGCATTTTAAATCTGAGCGTACACAGGGAAAGATAGCGGCAAATAACTTGGTTTTATACTATGTAGTGAAGTTAATGTTAATTAATAGAAAATCTTAACCTGTAACATTGTACGGGATATCAAATGATCCATCCAAATAAGAAGAAGGTATACGTTCTTTTATTAACTCCCATATTAAGCTTCGAATCCATGTCTCGTATGTCTCAACCCCTTCTAGTACCGGAGCGAAATAACGGCGCTCCATAAACCTTAAGGGTGGTAGATAAGCCTCCACGTTCTTGTCGTTTTTAGCGCTAAAATCATATTTACTTTTTTATGACACAATACAAAAGAAGGGTAGCGTTTTCTAACAATCCATATACCTATTTTTACGGTTTACTATCTGTTCCTCGTGAATTTGCGTTTTATCTTCAAGCCGAATCCCTTACGAGCGAGGCGGATATTATCTAATGCAAAGGGTTACAATTCCTGTAGATTGTTTAGCATCCTCCATATTCATTACTCATTTTATACAAACAAGCCGGTTTTGGAAGCTCTTGTCATCACCAGATAGGTATAACAATTTCGTATTAGCTATTTTTAACAGGGGAAGAAATGAAGCAAGTGGATTGGCTGACGATAAGTGATAACGATCGAAAACAATCATTAGTTCCATCAGGGGTATCACAACGCCAAGCTTTCAGAAATAAGAAAACTCAGTTCCTGAAGGGAACATTCATTGGTGACGTCATTGACATTGTCGAAAGTTTCAATTTGAGCAAACATAGCTTCAAATACATGTTAAAGTAAAGTTAAAGTAAAGTCGCCTCTGTGGTCTAGCGGTATAGTTGTTGGACTTGTCTGCATGAGGTCCGGGATCCTGGATCGGGCAGCAAAAAGAAAATTGGGTTTTTCCAATTTTCTAGTAAAAAAATGTTGCTCGGGATCGGAAATGTGCCCAGTTGGCGATAGGCTTGCCATCTATCACATTGTGGGATTTAGTGTCTTCGACTAGTCGTGGGTGCCTTGGTTGTACCTCTGCCTACCTCTTCGGGGAAATGTGCGTGAAGATACTTTTTTTTTGAAGATACAAATACATGTTTATATTTACGGTAGGTCTCATATGTCATGTCATTATCCGTACAGACTTGGGTAGCTGTTATATTTTCCAAACATTATCGACTAGATGTCGCCCGCTACACCTGCTTGTTAAAGCTATTTTATATTTTATTGCACTTAAAATTATCATTTAGCAACACATAAGAAGAAGTAAAAATACACAAAAGGTGAGCTTATGTCTAAATGCAGATTTTTTAAGCCAACCCAAAAGATGAAGATGTGAAAACAAAACGGATAATTATTTGATACTTTTGAGTAGTATTTGTCTTTGGTATTTAAAAACTACACTATATTTTCTGTCGTTGGTGCCAAAACTGTTTCTGATTGACTTATCGATAACATTTCTGATGCAAACTAATTCGGTCAGAGTTTTAATTCCTCCCAAGTTAGATATGTACAACATTGGCATTTAATATTATCTAATCTATTCATTTAAAATACCGAATACTACAAACTATGACGAATGTGAATGACAAAGTTTTATTAAACATGTTACCAAGTTTTCTAGTTCATGAGTAATTGGATTGTCGAGTACGATATAAATTCTAATATGCTGATTTTATTCAACTTTTGAAATAATATCGAGTTTATAATTAAAAGGAAGTTAAGAAAATAACGTTGGACGTAACTGGATATATGCTCGGTTGGCGATAGGCTTAGCATCTATCACATAGTGAAACTTATTGTTTTCGGTACTTCATGGGTGCGCTGGATATTCCTCTACCTACATCTTTGGGTATAGTATGAAAGGTACTTTTTTTTAAATCTACCTACGTGCTTAGGACGAATTTCTACAAATTATAAAGAAAGAAAAAATCATTGGACAGGCATGAATGGCGTATTATAATTTTGACATGTCTACTGTCTATTTGTTTTCATGTTTACGTGTGTACATCCACACTCACACATGACGTGTGCGTGTGTGTTTAGCTTTATAGCTCCTAAAGTAATAACCCGATTTCGAACCGGATTTTTATTACAAAGGTAAATTTTCTAGGTAGTTATTGAAAAAAAGTTAATTTTGATGAAAACGCTCTATAATATAAGCAGAGGATTTCTATACCCGACCTCATTTATGGATTATATGTATGTAACCTCGTTTAAGCGTTGTATATTTACTTGGCACTAAGAGCAGCTAATCCGACGGCTGGGGTGATTGTAGCGACATGATCAATCAAGGTAGCAACCCTGACAGGAAAAACGTGACGTATTGTGAAAACCAGCCAACGTCGGTCCAGAAACTGCCACGTCCTGACATATCCATATTGATTACCACACCAAACCTGCGCAATAAACAGTATATTTAATCTTGTCACGATAATTTCTTTTTTACTTTTTGTCTCTGTGATCGCCTCTGTGGTCTAGCGGTCCGGGTGTTAGACTTGACTGCATGAGGTCCCGGGTTCGAATCCCGGCCAAGAAAAACAAAATTGAATTTTTCCAATTTTCTAATTAAAAAAATGTTGGTCGGGATATGAAATGTGCCCGGTTGGCGATAGGCTTGCCACCTATCACATTGTGGGACTTAGTGTCTTCGGCTAGTCGTGGGTGCCTTGGTTGTACCTCTGCCTACCTCTTCGGGGATATGGGCGTGAAGATACTTTACTTTTTGTCACGATGAATGTTCCCCGTGTCGGTCCGGGCTCCCTTGCAGAATAGGTCATCTACATTCCTGCCAGGCAGCTCGTAAATAGTGAGCATAGGCTTACCGTCACTAGCACTGACATCTGACTAGGTGATAGAGTTTCGCAGCGACTCGCACAAATTGGTAGTACCAGCTCAGGTATTCCTGCCGCCGCAACGTCAGCGCTTGCCGTTGACGTGTTTGACTAACTTTTGCTAGAAACCTAACAACCCAACCTCAGGTTGATCATTATCACCGTTTTTGTCTCTATGCGGCGTGAATTTCTTACTATCATAAAATCCGTCTAATTGTTTGCCTTCCAATATCATAAAAAGTTAGCTTCAAAACACACACATATTTAATGTGTTTTTCTATTAAAGAAAACAACATTACTCGGGATTGGATATGTGCCCGGTTTGAGATACGCTTGTCACCTATCGCATTGTGAGACTTAGTGTCTTCGGCTAGTCGGGGACGCCTAGTTGGGACTCCCTAATACTTAGGGGATATGGGTTACGTAGTAACTATTAAGTAATCTGTGATATGGGCGTTAAGATACACGCAGATATTTATTCGTTTTAATTGGCAAAATAGGCGAAACTGAGCAATACTGAATTGTAACCCTGTTTTTTTGCAATACCAATAAATATGGAATATTCTGATCTGATAAGCAGCTCGAAGTAATTATGAGTGTCACTAACACAGCTACCGTAAATTTAATAAATAAGTTCAAAAACACCATCACCCAAAAAATATGTTGCTGTGGAATAAACCGCCTATATTTTTTCCATTAAGGGTATTGTCAGATGTTTGAAACGAAAATTTTTGAATGCCCCTTTCAGCATTATTCATATTCAAACTACATATTTTAATCCAAGCTTCTCCTTTCAATTCACGTTTGTATGAAAATTCAGATACATGTTGCTCCAAGCGTAAGTCTGAACATCATGCAGTATTGTGAAAAATACTGTTTTAATTTTGACACTTTTCGTTGTTAGGGATTTTCCACGGTTTTTTTTTAATGCGCTTATATGTAATCAATGCAGATGATGATCCAAAGCCTGGCTTCCGCGGTCCAATCCACACGCAAGCACACAATGTTTCCGTTTGCAGGTAAGTTCCGTTTTAAATGTTAAACCAAGGGAGTAGCTAAGTAGGAATACTGTAGAAAACGAAATGCAAAGTTCCATACCTTGAAGTGAATATTAGTGACAGCGCTAGCGGCTTCAAGAATCAGAATCAGAAAAAAAACTATACTCAGGTGGGACCATGTGGAAGTAAACGTGGGCAAGTGGTATGTACCATGTGGGCGTTGACGATTTTATAAATTACTAATCTATCGGGATTTAAGTCAATAGTAAAAAATTATATTTTTCAATAACACACAAACACTCACAATCGCACGCGCCAGCTATTGCGCTTAAACACACACACACGCGCGCGCATACTTACACACAGACACACACCCAAACACAAATACAGACACATACAAACACACACACCATATACACACACACAAACTTTTACCGATCTCCTTTTTTGTCAAGGGTTAAAAATACTTATATTAAATTCTAAACATTGGTCACCGTCATCCACTTGTAGCATGTTTCTAGATGTTGGCTACATTATCTATAAAGTTGGAGCAAAATGCACACGGTGGGTAAATTTCATTGTAATCGGTTAAGTACTTCAGGAGTCCGTCGTGGGCCAACACCATGGCACGTAATTTATACATATTAAGATTATTAACTAAATGATAGTTCGCAAGTACTGTGTTCAAGAGCACCAAGAATGACATATTCCAATTTCCAATTTGCATGAAATCGAGATTTAAGAGAACGCAAACCTGCAGATAACAAATGGAGTTCGAGCACTTGAAACAGTTCAACTTTTGACAGCCTTCATCAACCTTGCCAAAGAACACAACACAAAATTTACAACGTTCTCACTCGATGTATATTTCGCCTTGTTACCGAGATATTCTCATGAAATTGACCGTACCGCCTCGAAAATCATTAACAGTTTCCGAGACGGTACGGTCGATTTCCTGGAAGGTGACAAACCACTTATACTGAGTCGTTTGCCGACAAAACGCACGTACGAAAAACGGACGTTTTCTTAAAACTACAATGAAGAATTTTTACAACGTATCGATAACTTTCTTCGTGTTAGAGGTGTCCACGGCCAATTGTGGTCACTTTTGATATAATTAAGCGCAGTAAAACTGCGGAAACTGACTCTAAATACATCACGTCGCGAACCATCGAAATCGATCGGCTGTTGGCCGATTAATCGCGTAACAAACATACAAAAAAGTAATAAAATAACACAATCGAATTGAGAGAAACCTTTTTGGAGCCTGGAGGATTTGGACATGGGTGTAGTTATTTTAGTCTACAATGTTTACATGTAAAGGATAGCTCACACCTTTGACGGGGCGGAGCGTGTCGGATCGAGGCGCATCGCATGGCAAAGCGCACTCAGGCAAACTGGGTCGTACCGCATCCACGAATTTTGAATTTGATTCAAGAGTGACAATTCTGATTTAAAAATAAACACTTTCATAATTTTTGGTAGTCGTCGTACAAATCTTTAGAGTTAAAATTTACATTAGCTCTCTATTCGCATTATTAATGCTACTTTTACTCTTCTCTTTGATGTATGTTGGCGGCATCGAGAGCTGCGGGCGAAAGTTCACCGTTCGGCTTGTTACAGTGTGCGTTGCTCTATAAAAAAATGTATGAAAGCGTTCTAAGCGGATAATTGCGCTGCGATGCGGCACGTCCGAGTGTGCGCTATTCTTAGTAAGTACCTTAGCAATATGCGGCCAAATAAGGATATCGATATCAAAATTCTGTCCTGGATATAGCTGATACTGTAATTTCAAACCCTGTTGACAAGGCCCGAGGTCCAACCAACCCTCATTACAATCATGCCACACGTCGATCCCAAGAATTTCGATTGCGAAAGTTAGGGTGAAGGTACTTTTGCAAAACTGGGTCACATCCGGCAAATTTTTAATTTGTCCTCCTTTACTCATCGCTTTTTTGAAAAAATATCGTTTACTGAAATTATTAAAATTTTTGTGTCATTATGACATTTACATTTTTTTTTCATTTATCGTCAAGTAACAGGTTAATGCCATGGATGTTTGAATGGGACCATGAACATATTCATAGCTTTTTGGATATCTATATAGATAAAAATTAATTAGAGTTCGTTAGTCTCGTTAAAATTTGATGAGGGCTGAACCGTATTAACACTGTATTCGAATTAGTATTTCAAGTCCAGACAAGAAAAAGTGAAAAACTACAAGAAAACTAACTAAAAGCAACATTTTAATTTTTCCCACACATATTAAACGGGTTTAACAAACAGATAGTTTTTAATATATACACTCAAACATTTTTTTAAACACAAAAACCACTGGACCTATTATTTTACTATTAGGCTAATTAGACGCCCATATCCCCGAAGAGGTAGGCAGAGGCACAACCAGGGCACGACTAGCCGAAGACACTAAGTCCCACAATGTGATAGGTGGCAAGCCTATCGCCAACTGGGCACATTTCCAATCCCGAGCAACATTTTTTTACTAGAAAATTGAAAAAACCCAATTTTCTTTTTGCTGCCCGATCCAGGATCCCGGACCTCATGCAGACAAGTCCAACAACTATACCGCTAGACCACAAAGGAGAATTACCACTGAATTATTTTTATAGCTACATTTTTTAGGTGCGTTATGATAAAATGATGAGAGCAAAATTTTAAAAGGCGCGCGTATTTTTTTTGCTCCCTATTGCTTACGTCAAAGTGGAAAAACGTCAGTTAAAATTGAATGCACTGTACTATTTATAGTACGTAGCTATTTTTTTATTAATACACTTTTTCAGAAGAATATGTACTAGTCCACATTTAATTAAAATATAAATATCATTGGACAAGTTACACAAATTGAATCTAACCCCAAAGTTAGCAAATTATATGCTTGTGTTATGGGTGTTAGTCAACGATACTAATAAATATAAATACTTAAATACATATCAGAATAAATTTAATAAACACCCAGACCCGGAAATGCAGACATCTAAATGTTCATCACACAAATGCCTGCCCCCGTCGGGAATCGAACGCGGGCCTCGTGGTTGGTCAGTGTAGTTTTTTTTATTCGGTTGCCAATTTTTAACAACCATCTAATTCCATTGCCATGAATCACAATGACTTTGTATATCTATCTATACATTCATGCTAGTTTTCTCGTTTTCGCTGGTCTCGCTGTCATTCCTCATACTGGGTCTTTCTTTTTTCATCACTTGCATTTGGGTGCAATACCTACATATTTAAGTGTGTACCTATCTTTTTTTTATTTATTTCTTTATTATACTTTTCAAATTTTATAAAATACAATAGGGTTATGATAAATAATTTGTTCTGCTTTCTTTTCTTCTTTCTTCTCAGTTTATAATTTGTTATATTATTTAATTTTCTTTTTACACAATGTAATACCAATTATAATAACTACATTTTATGATAGACTACGAAATAAATTAAATTAGAATTATTTAATAAGATTTAAAGTTGAATTATAAATAGATTAATAATATAAATTTCAATTTATAACTATTTCCTAATAACTATTGTAGCCTTTAACATTCTACACGGCTGTATACAACTATAACATTTGAGTATATTGTTTAAAGTTTGTGCAGTTTTTCTGGGTTTTTTTTTAAATATTTTGTGGCAATAATTGGGCCAAATTCTAATGAATTTTGCACTAATTTATTTGCTGTCTATGTATGTGTAATGTGTATAAATATGATTATATGTATACTTGTGTGTATAATTTGTAACTATATGTATATATAATGTATAAATATATGTAAATATGTAATGTTGTGTTGGTAGCACCTAACCCTACATATATGTGTTGTGTCAGGGACGGCCTCAGCTGTAGGCAACCGTGGCTCGTGCAAGAGACTCCCATTTCTTTCTAATATGGCAGTCACCGAAAAATGCATTGTGGTCCATTTTATCGAGCTTGACGCTGGAGCAGTTGCAGCATATGGGTACCATGCTGCTTAACCACTCAGCGCACTTTGCTCTAAGATGGGCTCCTTCGCAATGCCTGCACTTTAGGGTAGTCTCTTTGCACAACTCCCGGCTGTGGCCATAGCCCAGGCACATGCTACACTGGATAAGCGGGGATTGGCCTTCGACCCTTATACGTTACAGGTCTATGTACAAGTAGACCTGCTCCGTCATCCGCTTCCAGAGACGAGAGGGGATACTCTTGCCACGATTATTATACCGATATTCTGGCCTTATTTTCAAAGTTGGTGAATAGGCCCTGGTTTTGGTTTATCAACGCCAACAACACATCCTCGTCCTTTTGTTCTCAAAGACATTCTTGATAACAACAAGTGGTTTTTTGTTGCTGACGTCTTCCACCTTGAGCTAGTTTTGTGCTCCCTTCAATCTTTCTTTGACCCTGTCTCTGTCCTCTTCCGTTCTGCACCCCAATATGATCTTCCTTTTATTAGCCTTTCTAATATATTCTATCCTAATCCCCTTTTCCTTTGCGTTTATTGTCTTCCTGACTTTTTCCAACACCTCCTCCCCCGTTTCAATATCGCTGCTAGAGGCTATCACAATCGACTATAGCGCAGCCCGTTCGGCGGGTTTCCTCGCTAGCGGGGCCGCGACCACACTCGCGTACGACAACCTCTCCTACTCTACCTGACTTTTTTCTATGGCCGCCTTCAGACTATCCATTTTCTCATTGTTTTGCCTGACACCTCTGTGTGTTTGTCTAGGACATTTCTGAAGGCCTCGAGCTGCTATTTCGTCCCATCATCTGGAAGACATTGGCTGTGCAGAGCTTGGGGAACCTCTGTTTGCTCAGTGGCGGGGTTTGAGCGCTTCGGTCTGGCCGGCTCGGCTTCCACGACCATTAGGTATAACCAATTGACCGCTTCCTTAACCTCTGTCTTTATCTCCGTTTTTGTGTTCCTCGAACTTGCCAAGTTCTGCAAGGCCTTCGTCTTCAGAACAAGGGCTTCAGTGAGCTTAGACTTGTATTTGGACACGGGTGGACTTTTAGTCGTATGTGTGTTTAAATGTGCCTGTCTGTTATCTTGTGTGAATGTGAGATTTAATTGTGTTTTAGGTTTGAGTGTTGACGGTATACCTTTTTTGGTGATCTCGTTATGTGTAGTTGTTTGTGTGTGTTTTTATCTTGTGTGATTGTGTGTGTAGAGCTCACCTGTGTTCCAGAAACTACGACGGCCTCGAAATCTTCAGTGAGCCTCCGGACATTTGATCCGGTCTGCTCCTGGCTCTTCCTACAGGGAAGAGTTCTAAGACCTTGTATTTTTTTTGGCAGTGGATCACGTCAATATGATAAAACAAAATGTATTTAAAATAAAAAAAAATGTAAAAGTTGTAAATTTTGAAAATTTGAATTGTGTATGTATATATTGTATAAGAGAATTGTAAAGTAAATAGTGACATTTATAAGCTAAGTGTGGGTCAGTGTAGTTAGGCGTGTACGCTAGCCACTCGACCAACGAGGCGGTTAGCCTACTGCTTTTCATTAATACGGGCCACAACATCATCCAGCGGCTGATTCCGTATCTTTGTAGTGATGTTCACTGGGTAAAGTGTATATGGAATAGCTGTCAAATTACCTAATTGCTATCTCCTGTGACCAACAGAAATACAATAGAGATAGCAAATACAAACATTGATTAGGAAATTCATTTACTCAATCAAATTTGACAAAAACATTTGACACTCTAAGAGCCGTTTTAAGATAATATCTACTTTATACTACTTTAAATTGAGGTCGTCGCTAAATAAACATCAGGGAAAGTAAGTATAAGACAGTAGACTCCGGAAAATGAAAGAACGAATTACTTCCATATCAATAGAATTTACGCCTAAAGTATAGAAACGTTTTACGAGGCAGTATATTCCAGACAATCAATCACTAAATTAGAACTTCAACTTATGAGTTTTGAGCTTGACTCCTAACATTTTAAAGCCTTGTTACATCATACGATATTAAAACTACATACTACGATAAGCTATCTTGCTTACTTTTGCTAAACTATGCGATATTCAGTCGAGTTCAGTCAGACTGTGCATAATATAAAATGTCGCACAATGTAACAGGCTCTGAAGACTGTATTTGATTGCTATTATTTTCTTTCTTTTTTTTAGGTTTGGGCATTCCATAGATTTAGAAATCCTAAGTCTATTGGGATTTCACGTTAGTATTTTGCCATTAGTCAAGTAGAAATTTGCATCAAATTCTTCAAAATCGGGATTCAATTACAATTAGTCATAAGTCGTCAATAAGTCCCGTCAAGGTTTTGGGTAAAGTGTTGGCATCATTACTTGAGCTTATATAGTGAGATTTAGCGGTAACGAGGAAATACACGATACGCTAATTTGTTCATGATTATTTCATTTGTGCACTTCACTGAACAAAATTGTACAAAATGCCACCAAAATTGAATAATTTCACTCAAAATAAACACGAAATTCAATATTTATCTCGATGGCACCAGAACCCTTGTTTGCTATTTAAGACACCTTAATTTCGCATACTAATTTATTTGCAAGGCGAAAGCAGCGTGTGACGGTCGTCGCAATAATAAGTTCCCGTCGGTTTTACTGCGTCTATTAATATCGATAATAAAAAAAACTATGGGCAAAAGAGCATTTATTTCTAGGGAAAAATGATATGAAATTACTGATAGTTTTAGAACCTACCAAATAAAGGAATCACATCATAGTTGGAGTTGCTGATTTGAAAATAATATTTTGAAATTAGTCGCTTTATAACATATAAAATCAATTTTGAGCATGCCATTTCCGTAGTACATAATACTTTATAATTTGTTATGCCATTGTCCACGCCGCAGTCATGACGTCTTCACCAAAGAGTATATAAATACTACGTAATAAGAGGCGGGACTTCTATAGATACATAGCAACCCGAATTTGTATAAAGTTTACTTGAAAAAGTATAACCCGTATAATTTGAAAGTAAGTCTAAAGGCATTCAGATATAAGGCAACTAGTGTCATATGATTTGGGCGAATAAAAAACAACAAACTTGTTTTATATATATATGAAAGTTGCACCAAACTGGTGCGGGAGTCGAACTCACGGCATTGACAGCTGAAACAAATTTGACTTTTTAGCAAGTTTCGTGATCGATAAAATTTCCGCTTGGTGGTAGTGTTTTCCTCATTTTTTCTTTAATTTTTGGCACTTTTGCCATTGGTCAACCAGAAATTAGCATCAAGTTACCTGATTTAACAAAATCGGGTTTCAATTATTCAAAATTAGTCATAATTCATAAGTTGTCAAAAAAAGTCAGTCAAGTGATGTCCTCATTACTCAAGCTTACTGAATGAAATTTGGCGGCAACGAGGAAATTTACGATACACTATTTTATAATTGATTATTTCGTTTATGCACGTTCACTGAGCAGAATTGTACAAAATTGTCCAATATGAACACGAAAATCAATAATTAGGAATAATTCTCATGATAGCGCCAAAACTTTCTATTTTCCATTTTCTTTCAATAAAGGTTTTAACTACAACGGTTGTACAAACTAATAAAATATTCGTACCTTTTCGGCATTATAGATACGCATTTAGTGACAACTTTAAAAAAAATTAAATTAGTTGTGTGCAATTTGCAGTCTACAAATTCAAGCGTCGAATGCTAAGACAGAACTTTTTTGTTGATAGTATTATTTCACTTACTTTATTTGTGAAATATGTAGTTCTAATTTAAGTATACCAGTTAAGTTAGTGACTTAAAATAATTACTAATTGACATAAAAGCCTGATTTCTAAACTCCTTATGATGACAATTTGTCATGTTATTAATATAATATTAATCTTATTTTACATCTACTACACAATACTTTATAATTTGTGGTCGAACTCACAGATTACTTCTTGCTAAAGAGTATTTATAGTAATGCTACAAATCAGATGACAATCTCCCTGTACATTATTTTGTTGTTCTGCTTGGCTATTCAGTATATTTTTAGTGATGATCACTGGGAAAAGTGTACATCAAATAACTGTCAAATAACGTATTTTGTATTTGTTATCTTCACTGTATTTCTGTCGGTCACAGGACATAGCAAATATTAAACACGTCATTTATCAACTATTTCATCTACACTTCACTCAGTGAGCATCACTAAAAATATACTGAATAGCCATGCTGAAACTCAGTAGTAGAGTTTGACAGCTAGGTAGGACAGATAATAACATTATGATTGACACTACAATGTAGTGGGTGCTGGGATTTTGGCTTTTACGTTAAAAAAGTATATACTTAGTAGGCTATATTTTTTTCCTTCACTTTTTTTTATTTATGCATGAAAGAAAACAAAACAGTCTGAACATTATTTCTTTTATTATTTTTAATCCTATATATGCTTGTATAGCGAAACCGGTTGGCTAAACCAAAAAATAAAAAATAAAAATGTATTGTGGGAAG
This sequence comes from Calephelis virginiensis, assembly GCA_002245475.1. Classification (NCBI taxonomy): domain Eukaryota; kingdom Metazoa; phylum Arthropoda; class Insecta; order Lepidoptera; family Riodinidae; genus Calephelis; species Calephelis virginiensis. Next base: position 19,443 of record NJDC01000296.1, on the reverse strand, counting down.
TACAAGTGTTTGTAAATAAATTGTATCAAGAATTGAATTCCACCAAGCACCGACGATAAGTAGTATAGAGATTGCAATAGTGGGCTTATCTAACCACATTAGCTCAAGTTACTCATCCCACTAGGTGATTGGGTCATCACGTTCCGACGTAATCACAAAAGTCACATCGTTTTAGTAAAATAAATCTCTGTCATAACAAAATCTACGAAGATAATAAAGACCCCTGCAGAATAAAAACTAATTACTTCCACATCAATAAAGTTTATGTCCAAACTATACAAAAGGTTTTACGGGCAGTATTTACCAGGTCATTAATCACTATATGTAGCTAGAGTAAGCCTGCAGCTTTGCTCCCGAAAACCATTTAAGTCTGTCTTTTAGATTCTTTCGAATAGTGGAACAGAGATCTGAGGAGCAACTTGCCTGGGTATAGATCCAACAGCTATTTCTACCGCCATATTGATAGAATTAAGTTCTGGTTCGCAAGGTAGGGGTGTCGACTGCCGGTAGACCTTACAATTTTCAACAACATGACAAAAAAACCAATAACCTCCGCAAAAACCTTTGAGTAATACAGCTGAAAACCATATTTATCAAATTAGCTTTATCGTATCGTATCTAAATCGGTCCATCAGTTCAAAAGTTAAAAGTATTTTCACGCCCATATCCCCGAAGCGGTGGGCAGAGGTACAACCAAGGCACCCACGACTAGCCGAAGACACTAAGTCCCACAATGTGATAGGTGGCAAGCCTATCGCCAACCGGGCACATTTCCAATCCCGACCAACACTTTTGTTTATTAGAAAATTGGAAAAATTCAATTTTCTTTTTGTTGGCCGACCCGGGATTCGAACCCGGGACCTCATGCAGTCAAGTCCAATACCCGGCCCGCTAGACCACAGAGGCGATCAAAAATTATGAAGGATTATTGACAATATTGAAAAACACATAGACGCGTCAAAATTACAACACCTCTTTTTCTGTCAGGGTTAAAAGGAAAATCAAATCGTGCAAAGATTCCACATTTACAAATGAGAAACACACGTCAGCACATTAACATAAGTTATGCACAAATGATCACAACAACCCTTCTTCTTAAAGCTCCTTATCTTTCACCTGTTCGAAGCTTTTATTTGAATACATTTTCACCTAACGCTTCACTTTAACAATCTTCTACCCCACATGCGCAATTTTTGTAAACACTTAATCAATGAAAGAAGAAAGAAAGAAAGAAAAGAAAAAATATTTATTTGCGGAATATGAGTGTTACAAAGATGTTACAAAATTATTTAAGCGTTCCTACATATTCTAACTTGTGGTGTGCAAATATTTTAATAATATGTTTTTAATTATTTATTCACGATTTACTATTTACACACTGTTTTTTGTTTGCTTTGAGATTACATGATTATTTATTAATACACACAATTTTTAGAATGTAAATTAATTTACTTTTTAAATATTAAAAAAAAAAAATTTTTTTACTTTTTAAATTTATTTATCCCTATCTACCGTAAACTACCAATGATTACACTCTTACCCTCTTACTAATAAAACTTACACGCCCGTTGATCTGGTGTGTAATTTCACTTTCGCTACCAAAAAATGAAGGTACACACCAGATCAACGAGCATGTACGTTTACTAGCAAGATGGTTATTTTTTTTAAATAAATAAAATAAATGTTTTACTCTTAATTGCCTCTGTGGTCCAGTGATCTGGTTGTTGAACTTAACTTCATGAGGTCCAGGGTTTGGTTCTTGATGCCTGAATCAAAAACAACTTGAGTTTTAACAATTTTCTAGTAAAAACAATGTTTCTCAGTATTGGATATGTGACCGGTTGGCGGTAGGTTTCCCACCTATCACATTGTGGGACTTAGTGTCTTCGGCTTGTTGTCGCCCGTCGGTGCCCTGGTTTATTTTTGTCTACCTTTTCAGGGATACGGGCGTATATCAGATGTTTTTTTGTTTTGCTTAGTAAAATAATTGAAGTCGGTTTTTCGCAATTTGACTGCACTTAATTATGTATTGTGTAGAAGCATGAAAGTTAAAGTGACTGGTAAACATCTTCTGGTTAGTGGAAAACTAAAAATAGCAACTCATCATGACCACCTTTAGTGTCCGAAGGTGACGAGTATTTACAGTCATCAGGAAATCTGTCTTTCAATGTTATAAAAAATCTGTTTTATTTACCACAAAAAAAAACTAATAAAGCGATATCATGATTGTATTTTGACTTGATATTTTGATAATTGTTTGCGGCATGTTTTTTGAAATTTGATATGCGATTACATCGGCAATTATGAACGGGTTAATGATTATTTTCATGTGGTAGACACTTCACAAGTCCAATTTACTGTTACATGTTTAGGTAGGTGATTTTATATAAATTTAAACATGATATGAAAACAGCCCTTTGAGTTATACCTATTAATGTTTTTTTTTTATGACGAATTAACAAAATGGGAGTCGTTCTTTTAAAATCTTACCACGTAGCGATTTGACAATTATTTTATTTTGAAAATAACTAGATCCCAAGATTAACCACATAAGTTTAATTAACATCTTACTAGTGGTTTTGAGCCCCATTCAAAAGTCACCAATCACTTTCAGTATTATGATGAAATAGAAAACAATGATAGTGGTTCCATTCTATTCTCAGATTTATGATCTACTTTTCAAAAAAATAAGTGTTAAAATCGGTTAATTTTTTTTCATGATATTTCATACAATAAGCATACAGTCGAATTGACAGCCTCCTCATTTTGGATTCGAGTAAAAATTTATTCACAAAACACTTTTGGGGTGGAGTCTTTGTAGGCGTTTATCAAGATGTTTGTTGAATGGGTCTGAATGTTCGCTTTGTATTATTTATGTCTTATTGCTTTATGCCTCTGTAATCTGCGGATTTGTCTGAATGATTGGAAACATAAAACTTTCTTATCAAAACACGTAAAGAGAAAAAGGGGTAGCTGTTATCGAAAATTATGAGTGAAGAATGGATCAGCTAAAGAATGTATAGCGAAGAGAATTAATGCTGTTATATACGAATTAATCATTTGTAAGTTGATTGTAGAAAATATAATGCTGTAATTAAAAATATCATCAATGTGTAAGTTAATAGAAACATTGTCAACTGATGCATATAAACATCGGACATAAATTCTAGACTACGTTTTGCGTTAACTTTTAGGGCCAAAACACAAAACCGCTGCACACCGCACGCTAAAATCGGCAGTAACGTCACTGCATATTGTAGCGGAGCGGCACTATTTACTTAATTTAAACAGAGTAATACCTTTTTAATAAAAAATAAGCAATAAGTTTCTCAACGTGGTCCATGATAGAGATACATCTATGACGTCGCAACGCCGCAACGCAAACGACCGAATCTTTATCCAATAAATATGTAATTCATCAGAAATACTAATAGGTATTTCAATTTGAAATAAAATTTCCCTCAATATTACATTTCATTCAATTCAATTAATATATCAAGAGATATCATAGTTTTAAAAGAACGGCGCAACAGAATTTGACGCATTATCGTGTATTTCTTAAAAGAAATAATTTGTGTGTCAGCTTCATTGTCACAAAACACGCTTTATTTAAAATTAATTTCAAACTCAAGTCCGTTGAAATATGAAATAAGTTTCAAAAAAAATTAAAGAAAGAAACTAAAGGACATAACAACCTGCGTCAACTTAAAGAAATGACTACAATCCTCAGTAACTCTAATGGTTAGAGTATTTGTCGGCTTCAGATCCTGTTCGGCCGACATTTTTACTTTCTTCAAAATTTATAGAAATTTAACCCAAGCACTGGGCAACTGTCAATAAATAAAAATACAATTAAATAATGTGTTTTATGGAAACTATCAGTGTTATTTGATACTGTGGTATTCAACACAGTGCCGATATAGTGCAAATTCCAACAAAGGCAAAACTGAAAATTTACTTAGGGTATTGAACTGACTTAAATTGGGTCTTCAGGTTACGTTCCCAAAGCCACGTCTTAAATACCACTCGCAAGTAGTTTAAGGATTGAACTTCTCCGCTTCGAAGATAAAAGTTAGCGTAAAATATATTGTAACTTTGTAAATTTATTAAATGTTACTCTTCATTGGTAAATTATTAAGCGTAAAGAAATTTTAAGCGATTTGAAAGCCCAGAAACCCGATTTCAATTTCATGATCCCTTCTCGATTTGATAATACATTTTTCGAACGACTTAATGAGGTACACGTAAATGTATGCAATTCTTAAATATAACTAAAAAAATTGTACTCCAATCTTCATCAAATGTATATGACCCATAAGGAATTACGATCTACTTCCCAAAAATAACCATCAAAATATTTTTCATTTTTGGCCGAGTACTCGCGAAACTAATATACAAAAAATCAAAAACATACAGTCGCGTCGAATTGATAATCTACTTTAGATTAGTGTAACCTCCAGTAGTTTCATGGAACACACCTACATTTTTATAAAAAACTATCAAAATCCATTCTTTGTTGGTCAAGTAATGGTGTAGTTTGATAAAAAAAAGGATTGTGTGGCTTTATGAAACCACGTTAAAAGTTAAACTTGATCTATAACTATAAACTATAGACGCCGCCATATTCGCTGCTCTGATTTCAACGTCACGCGACATGCGACACACAGACAAAAAAAATGAGACTTTGTAATATAAGTTTCACTTTAAAAAACTGGTGGTTGAATGCTGTCGGCCAACTGTATTAAAGTCTGGTGAAGTTGTAAGGACTGCTAGTTTAGCAACACATTAACCATTCAAAAAAATTTGGTAGGGACCCATCGTCTTACCTAATCCTGCTGCCACGACAGAGGCATTCCGATTCGCAGAGTAGCGTAGCAGGCAAACTTGCAAAGTAAAAAGGCCTAACATCTCGTAGGATACTGATACACTTAACATCTATAGTGTCTTTGGTCACGCTTATCAATTACTATTAAGAGACTTGCTGACCACTCATAAGAAAACACAAATTAATAAACTTTTACTTTTAAATCAAAAAATCGATAATGAGAGTTTTCTGTGAAAATTCTACTTTGTAGCGAAAAGGTGAACTTGGTACAATTTCCACTTTGCAATTTTGATAAGCAACTTCTACTAGTAGTTAACTTTGCTCTCAAACTTTTAGAAACACTGAAAGTTTTAAATCATTATGGCGCTGAGTAGCATCAAATGTTTAAAGACATATTCTTGAACCAGAGTTGTTTATTGAATCTACCCGGGGAACTCGAGTGAAAACTTTTCCACAATACAAAATTGCATGGCACAATTTGTCGGATTCCTTTCAAGATATCTTCTGAGACTCTAATTTAAGGGAATTCTTTTATTTGAACAGTAAAGTGAAAAGAGTGTAGGTATAGTAATGTAACATAACGTTGCTATTCTAATTCTGTAGTAATTAACATATTTTACATATTATATTAAAATATTATTTTTAAATTAGTGTACGAAATTGAGACTGATTCTGCATAATTAACTCAAATAGCAAAAAAATTGAAAAATCAGACTCTAATAAATAAAATTATAGGCCTTTTAATATTCCGCTAAAGGTCATTAACCCAGCGCGATATAAGTTAAACAGTTGGGAGCGCTAACAGTTTAGCGAAAATAACTATTTTTTTAATTTACTTATTTTTATTTATATTTTTTTTATTATTTTTTATGTTTTAGGGATCTATTCCAAGTCCCTAGCTGAAGTATCAAAAACTAATTCGAGAAAACCTTATATTAATATAAAATACCAAATAGTGTTAGATATTCTGCCTCAAAGTTCTGAATATTCAACTGAAATAACAGACGTAAAATAATTAATTATAGTACATATACCTAATATTCCATATAATATTTTATTTACTGAAGTTCAATGACCGTTGCCGGTTGCGCGCGATTTGTTAACATCAGCTGTGATCTTTCATCGACGCCATGCTTTTTAGCGGCAAAATATTAACCCCGGACGGAAAAAGTGGGGTATTATAAGTTTGACTTTGTGTGTCTGTGGCATCATAAAGTTTGAACGAATGAACCGATTTCAATTTGGATATTTTTGGTGGGAAGCTGACATGGTCAAGTTGGTTCTTAACTTAACATTATAGGTTATGTCGAAAATTTTTAAATTTTTTTATTTACACTTCGTTATGTTTTTTTCTTTTTGCTTTTTTTTGTTTTCAGGTTCATTGTCTGTTCCCCTAATTAAATTTCGTTAGCTAATTTGAAAAAACACAGTGTCTCATATTACAGTGACAAAGTTTCTTTAGCATTCTACACGATAGAGAAACGAAAAGCCATGTCCAGAGCAACTTGTGGTTTAAAAATGGACATTTTGATTTGTCTCTGCATCATATAGGTGTCTGAAGCAAGGCTTCCCAAACTTTTAGTCTTGGTATACAAACCAAATACTTTCATTTTCTTGTACGAGTAAGAAGAGATACTGTAATGTATACCGAAACATATGTTAAGATTCGGTATATTATAATTAAATTGAATGATATTTAGATTTCCAATATTGAAATTTTGAAGTGAAATAAAATTGTTGCTTGTTTTAAAATACATACTTTAGGGTTTCCCACATATCTCACAAACTTCCAACCTACCTGCCAATATTGATGAGTTATAAAAATTAATTTTATCGTAAATCGATGATAATTTTTACAATCGCGTTAGCCGAAAGGTTAACACACTTATCTAGGCTACCATCTATGAGGTTCAGGTTCGATTCCAAAGCAGAAACAGACGTTTGCTTTTTGAAGTAAAACTTCTTTAGAATCGTTGTGATTTCAAAACGGGTGCAACGGAAAAGCGACAGGTAAGAGACACAAATATATATTCATCGCATTCTTTTGTCGATTTACTGAAGTTTCACATCTATCGTGTGTGAATCGTACACACACCTTTTTTAAGTGTCCATTTAAGTATTTTCAAGTGTTACAATCACAGTTAACACATTCACGTTATTTGGTTACCTTGGGATTATCCATAAATGTTAAAGTCTGTCTGTCTGTTACTCTTTCACGGCTCTTTAACCGATTTGGATAAAATTGGTGTATAACTAAAGATCCGGGTTAAAACATAACCTATTTTTTTTAAATTGACCACCAAGGGTTTATAATAGGGAATGAAAGTTTGTATGGAAATCTTCAATATTCGAAGTGAAGTCACGAGCAAAGACCTACTAGATGAAATATAACATCAAGGTAACCACTCAAAGTATCTTCACGCCCATATCCCCGAAGGGGTAGGCAGAGGCACAACCATGGGACCCACGACTAGCCGAAGTCACTAAGTCCTACAATGCGATAGGTGGCAAGCCTAATGGCAATCGGGCACATATCCAATCCCGGGCAACGTTATTTTTATTAGAACATTGAAGATTCTCATTTTCTAGTTTCTTAGTTGCTCGACCTGGGGATCAAACCCGGGGGACCTCAAGAAGTCAAGTGCGACAGCGGACTAGCAGACCACAGAGGCGATTAATTTCGTTAACTTATAAATTATTTAATTTAATTTGTTACCGTAATAAAATTATTTTATTAACGTGATAATACTTTTCCACGGAACTCACTTTGGGAACCACTGGTCTAGGGGTATGATGGTTCTGGTCGAATGTTGAAAACTGAGCGCAAGGCAAACATTTATGTACGCAGTGCAAGCATTAAATTGACTTCAAAGTTTTAGTTTTCGAAGTATGGTTTCAAACGTAGATTATAACTTCGAGTTAAAATATACTAAAGAGACGACTGCTCCCGATTATTATTGTGTTGACTGCTTACTGCTTATTTCAAATTGACATACCTTTTACCGTTTATTTTAATTTATTTTAGTGTGGGATATTTTTCTTATAGAATAATTTAATTTTTAATATAATAATTTAACTTTAAATAATTAATTTGCTTATTTTTATTGCGACATGAATGTTTTATTGTATATTATTTTTTAGTTTTCTAATTTTGACATGGGCATTTATATTATTATTATTATTATTTCTTTTAATTAATTGATTTTAGCATAAATAATTAAGTTTTACATATGTAAATTTAATTTAATAGTTAATTAATTAGTGGAGGCAGTTGACATGTTTCTTAATATTTTCTAAAATGGTTCTTTTTTCACCATTTAGTAATGAAATAATCTATAGCGGGCAACTCCGTTGTATAACGTAACAAAGTTCTTTGTTTATAGTTACACATCAAAAATAATATTGTTGAGTAGTTTAAGTTTTAGCCCTGATGATGCTGTATAAGCGAAACCGGTAGGCTACTAATTACAAAGTAATAAATTATAAGTGATAAGTAAAACAGTACAAGTGTTTCTTTCTTTGAAAATATGAATACTGGTGTAAAATGCGAAAGGGCATGCTCCGCTGGGTCGGTCATGTGGAAAGAATGAGGAAAGATTGACAAAGCAGATATACAACGCGAATATGGATGGATGTAGGTACCCGGGAGACCAAGGTTGACATTCCACGATCAGATCATTCGGATATTTTCAAAAGCCTCCGGAACCGGCGTGTTAGTATGAAAAGGATAATGAATATGAAGAAAGCTAGGCAGATTTGTCAGAATCATGAGGTCTGGCAATCGATACTCTCTGCCTACCCCATGAAGGACTTGGTGTGTAGATATGTATGTATGTATGTCTGTATTTTAGTACTGGACCATGCGCAGCTAAGAGGCCAGCTCAGATTAATATGTACTATGTAGGTTTTAAAAAACAGGATAACTTGGGATAGAAAGCTACTTGCCCGTCCATCCTTTTACCTATTCTTGCCGCCATAATGAATCAGTCACACAATAGCCTCAGAATAACCACGCACCTTTAACATCTATGGTGTCTATAGGCCGCGGTTGTTCCTTGCCATCAGGGGGGCCGTATGCTTGGTCGCTGACCTCTGACATAAAACAAACTATTTACAGTAATCTGTTTCAGTGTTCTTTTTCATGATATTTTGAAAAGCAAACAAGCAAACGGATTTCCTTATGGTAAGAAATTCATGCCGTCTAGAGACACCAAAAATGGTAAGGGTGTATTGCCAACCTGAGGCCTGGATGTTAGACCTTGAGCCAAAATTTACCGGCTACCTAATCCTCTGAACCGGAACACGTCAGCGTCAAGTACTGACGTTGTGGCGATAGGAATAGGTAAGGCGGTGTTGCCAATCCGGACGTGTCGCTGCGAAACTTTACCAGCTATTCAGATGTCACGGTGCTAGTGACTGTAAACCTATGCTCGCCTTTTGCGAGCTGCCTGGCAGGAAGACAGACGGAAGGCAATACAGGGTAAACATGTAACACGTATAACATGTTTAGGAATAGACACTTCTACATTTTCTCTGCAATTTATAATGTAATTTGATATCCTTTTTTAAGTTGTATATATGTTAAATAATATTGCAATTTGTACTTTTCCCCGTGATGGTCGGACCAAAAATCAACAAACACCAAATATCAAATATTTTAAAATGGTACAAAAAGATACGCACATATAATAAATATCTATGTTTGGTTATATTTCGGTTCAAATTGTACAAAGGAAATATCAAAGTTAATCCAAGGGTCGAGTGTGTTCACTTCAGAATCCTTCCTTGACATCCGACTTCTAAGATTTTCTTGTCTTCCAAGTAGGTGGACACCTTTGTGATTTCACTACAACATATCACAGTACTTTGGAAATCTGATCACGAAGGTAATATCTAGAAAATAGGGTCTTATGACACCTATATTAAGGGGCCATGTATGCTAAAATACGTCAGCAATATATTGTTTTTTTCATACAAAGAAATTATGGATCTTGGTGACAAAAATACACAAGATTAACATTAATATGCTTTATAAGACTAGTGTTTCCAAAACACGATTCATTTCACTTTGCTCGATAGAAAAAAATCA
>NJDC01000294.1:203193-216157 GCA_002245475.1 Calephelis virginiensis | reverse complement strand
AGTATAAATTCTAGTTATTATTGTAACCTTTTACGAAGACTCCGGGAAGAAATAAAAGAAAAAAGGTTGGGAATGTTGCGTAAGAAAGTTTTGTTTCATCAAGGCAATGCAAGTGTTCACACCGGATGAAACAATGTCTGTAATCCATGATTGTGGCTACGAATTGCTGCCCCACTCACCTTATTCGCCGGATTTAGCCCCCTCGGATTATCATTTATTTCCAAATTTAAAAAAAAACACTTGGGTGGCTCGAAATTTTCGACCAAAGATGAGGTGATAGTCGCAGTAAACGACTACTTCGCCAACCTTCCGGAATCTTTTTTTTTCGAGGGGATAAACAAGTTGCAGGTCAGGTGGAAGAAGTATGTTGAGCTAGAGACTATGTCGTAAAATAAAAATAAATTTAGACCCACTTTTCTTTCATTTTCTTGGTCGGGCTTAGAACTTTTGGATCCACCCTCGTATCTTAAACGCAGTGAAGCTGCCAGTTATAATCTTAAATTTCAATAATATTTCAAGTTATTTTAGTTTTGGTTCATAGGCTTACCGTCACTAACACCGTGACATCTGACTAGGTGGTAGAGTGGTACCAATCCGGATCATCCGGATTGGTACCACCGCCTTACCTATTCCTGCTGCCATGACGTCATGACGTGTTCCGGTTTGGAGGGTAAGGTAGCCGGTAAAGTTACTTTTGCTCAAGGCCTAACATCCCGGCCTCAGGTTGGCAGCGCACCATTACCACCTTTGATGTCTCTAGGCGGCGTGAATTTCTTACCATAAGGAAATCCGTCTGCTTGTTTGCCTTCCAATATCACGAAAAAAAAAAACAATATATTTTAGAACTAATAAATATAATAACACGTAAGTATATACCTTAAACGCAGTGAAGGTGCCAATTAAAATCTTAAATTTCAATACTATTTTAAGTTATTTTAGTTTTGGTTCACCCAATAAAATTCTCCAAGGTAACACAAGAAAAATATGACTAAGTTGGTTTGAGAACCTCCTTATTTTAAAATCGATTGAAAACCTAAAAGAATCGGAATCGCTAGAGGTAGAGTGCTCTGCAACAGCCTGAACTAAAATCTCTATGCACACAAGTACCACTTGTAAGGTCCACGCGAATAAACTTTTTTCTCCTTCTGATTCTGGTCAATAAGTATACATACATACATACATATCTACACGCCAAGTCCCTTACGGGGTAGGCAGAGAGTATCGAGTGCCAGACCTCACGATCCTGACAAACCTGTCTTGCTTCCTTCACATTCATAACCCTTTTCATACAAACACGCCGGTTTCGGAGACTCTTGACGCCACCCTCGGATAATCTATATTTAACGCAGTCTTAAATGTTGGCCTGTCACTTTTACACTAGGTTTAAGAAATATAACATTTGAAGGCGGTTGTTTTCTCTCACAATCCAAAGAGCCACCTGTTTGTGATTTTTTTGTTAATTTTTTAGATGAAGAAACCATGAAGCTATAGACTACTACTGGAGGTTCTCTCTACAAAGAACTGACGTCATTTCCAAATATTTGCTGGCTCTCTCTCTAATGTACCGGCTTCTCTCTCATTTTGATTTTGTCAATTGTTAAACAAGATTCTCTCTCTGAAAGAGAGGTCGGTAGACCAGTGTTGTGTTCAAGAGTACAAAAAAATGACAAATCCGATACCAATTTCCAGTACTTCAAAGCGAAGCGAGTTTCAAGAGTAACCCTACTGAACAACACATTTTATACCTATTGATGATGTGGCGGCAAGAATAAACATCGCTCACCTCGGGATATTTGGTGGAGAAACAATTGGCATACATTCAACGAAGCTCAGGACCAACAGAGAAAGAAACATCAAAACACTAAGAATGCGAGACGACAAAGTAATTAAGGATTACTTCGTCATATTAAACAGCATTATTAGTAATATCAGCAACATTCAGAAAACGCAATATTGACGTCATAGCAATAACAATATTCTATAAAAACTTCGCAAGATTGGAAAACCCTGAACTAAACAGAACGACATCAAAGTGCAATTGAAAACGGCTCATGGCAAAACACTTCAAACCAGACGCACCATTCAATAACTCGGAAAGAACACTCGAAACATATAGATGTTCCATATAAGTAGGTATCTGCCGATATACTGTCGCAGATTGAAATACCCTGAACAAAATATAACACTATGACATCAAAGTACAAGGGCAAACCTCTTTAATGCAGCACCACTGAAAGCACACTCTAAACATATGGATGTTCCATCATCACTACATAGTATAAAACTAAGTCGCTTCCTCTGTCCCTATGTCCTTTTGTATGCTGAAATCTTTAAACTTGCGCAACGTATTTTGATGCGTTTTGTTTTTAATAGATAAAGTGATTAAAGAGGAAGGTTTTATGTATATTTCATAACCTTGCGAAGCCGGGGCAGGCCGCTAGTTCCAATATAAAATGTTTTTTTAAAAGGGACTTATACCGCTAAAGCGATTATGTCAGTTCCATCGAACCTATCTTACTATATCTAACGAGAGTGAGAGGCATCGCTGAATATAAAATGATAAAGTATCGCAAAACACTACTCGAGTCTATTATAATCCCCTCATACGTATATCTATGTATATAGATTACCATGTAAGACAGGAGAAGGTTGTGTTTATGTGCTTAAACATTTAACATGTTAGAAAAAGAACTTTATTGGATAAGCTATTAAACTCTGAAAAAACTAAAACAAAGCATAATAGAAAGACGAAATGGTGAACAGAAAGATAGAGAGGTAGAGGGAAGAGGTCTAAGAAAAACTATAATATAAGTCACATAAACGAAAAAATGGCAAGTCGTATTGTACTAGGTAATTAAACAAGATAACAAAGTGGAGATTAGGATAGAGATTAAATCACAGGCACGAGTAACATCCATTATCTTTCAGTAAAAGTCTCATTAAAAAAAATTAACCGTTATTTCGTCGTCCACACAACTAGAAAGATAGACAGACGAGGTTTTTAAAAACAGTGTGTGGGTATATTTTGCAAAAAATTAGAAGAACTTAAAATGAAGTTTTGATAATAAATAACTACAGACACTTCAATTTTTCATACGTACATATATATGGATACATAGAAGACTCTTCGCTTTGCCTGTTAAATTGTTACCCAGTTCTTCCGCAAGAATCCGTTAAGATATCGGGATAATAGTAGCCTATGTTTTATATAAAGTTCTTATTTTTTTATGGAAAACTACATTAAAATCGGTTTTAAATATATTACTTGCCGTGAAAACAGCAAATTTTTCACATCTTTACACATAAACCTGCTGACTGACCAAGTTCACCCCGTTTTGTCCAGTGTATGTGCATCTCTCTCTGCCAGACACGTCCCTTGACTACCACATCGAAGATATGCAAACGAACTTCCATCGTCACAGGCTTGCATACGAAATGACGAAGAAAATTTACATACATTACAATGACAAGACCGTTGATACCGACTTACGAGTAAGCCGATTCCGGAGCCTCGTATACATCTTTATCTGGCATCATAATTTGTAAGCTGTAGCTTGAGTAAGAGTCCTTTCAAGGATTTACTTTAATCCCGCGTTAGCAGAATATCCAAATGTATGTGACTGTTAGCGTTGTAAGCGGATAGTTAATAATATAATAATAGTTAAGCAAATAATATCATACATTTGAACCGCATGAAGGAAAATGAGGAAATGCAGTAAATCCTTGCGGACATTCAAATTTACCAACTTCATTTAAAAAAAAAAAACATTTTTACAATTTTTTAGCAGTTTTTTTTATGTGAGAGGTCAGCGAACAAGCGCGCTGCTCTCCTGATGTTAAGAGGCAACCGTAATATATTGATACCATAAATGTTACAGGTGCGTGCAGGCTCTACCCGGGCATGTTGCTGCACAGCAAAACTGCTAGTGGTTTTGTTGGTTAACATTTATATTTTAATCTGTGCTCCCCTCTTACGACCTGCCTAGCAGAGGGACAGATGGTCTATTCATATATCATCTGCGTAGGGTTATGTGATTTCAACTCAGATAGGAATTTAATCCGTTGTTTTTTTAGATCTTGCTGACTGTTATTTATAGGCCAATTTGAGTCATTTTCAATTAGAGATGGGACTACTAAGGTTATCGCCTCTGTGGTCTAGCGGTCCGGGTGTTGGACTTGACTGCATGAGGTCCCGGGTTCGAATCCCGGGTCGGCCAACAAAAAGAAAATTGGATTTTTCCAATTTTCTAATTAAAAAAAATGTTGGTCGGGATTGGAAATGTGCCTAGTTGTCGATAGGCTTGCCACCTATCACATTATGGGACTTAGTGTCTTCGGCTATTCGTGGGTACCTTGGTTGTACCTCTGCCCACTTCTTTGGGGATATGAAGATACTTTAAAATACAGCGACTGTCTGGTTACCGATGTTTAGATATATCCAATTAAAATGAACCGTAATTAGACAGTTATATCCCATAATTAAACGAAGGTAGCGGGTTCAATTACTAAAGCGTTTTTTTCTTTATTACATAAATTTGTAAAAATTCGCTTGGAACATGGAAAATATTCTTGAATTTCGACGGAAATGCAGTTAAAAAAACGTTTAAAAAAAGTTACTTCTCATCGGATTCATGTGTTGCGACTCGTCCAGATAAGTATCTAACCCATTCTTCCTACTTTTTTTTTTTTTTGTAGTATAAATATAGTGTCATCTGAGTTGAATCGACCATCTGCCTCCTTGCCAGGCAGCTCATTACCAACAAGACCACTGGTACAATGGTATGCTGTTGTTTGGACTGACTTGCCGATTGACCACGTTACCTATTCCGACCGTCATAACGATAATGTCAGTTTGTAGTCTGAAGGGTATGGTAACCGCACTTGCACATACAAGACCTGACATAGGACAGCGACGCACCTATAACATCTATGATGTTGATGTCTATAGACCACAGTAGTATTTTACCATCAGAAGAGTCGTGTGCTTGTTTGCTGTCTTATCACAAAAAGAACTACAATAGCGTTAGTGCGCAACATTATCCCGGCCCATGCTACAAATTGTAGTAGGCGGTAGAATTATCCACGTAGACAAAGACAGCTGTAAGTTAGCGAAACAAAAGACAAAGACATCTATAGTGTCTGAAGGCCACGGTCGTCTTTTTGTATTTTGAATTGGCAATTAGTCACCTCTGTGTTCTAGCGGTTCAGATGTTGGATTTGAGTGCCAGAGGTCCCGGGTTCGAATCCCGAGTCAGGCAACAAAAAGAAAATTGGGTCTTTCCAATTTTCTAATAAAAAAAACGTTGTTCCGGACTGGATATGTGCCCGGTTGGCGATAGGCTTGCCACCTATCACATTGTGGGACTTATGTCTTCGGCTTGTGGTGAGTGCCTTTGTTCTGCCTCTGCCTACCTCTTTGGGGATACGGGTGTGAAGATACTTGGATTGGCAATAGGTATGCCAACTGTTACATTTTGGGACCAAGTACCTATGGCAAATATTGGCAGCCCAGGCTGTACCTCTACCTGTATCTTTGGAGATACGGGCGTGAAGATACTTACTTACTTATTTTTCTCTAGCCATCAGGCGATCTTCCTACTTGTTCGCTATCTTATAACATAAAAATTCGCATTGAACGTCGAATTGTAAGCTTTCGTATGTTTATAGACGGGGAGTAATTTCAGCAGCTTCTGGCGCTTTGATACTCTTTGATATTAAGTTAAATAACAATTTAAATTTACATACATATTAGTTCTATGAAAACCTCGTTATTTGCACGTCCATTGTTCCTGCATCGCTCTACACAATACACTGTAGCCCGGTCAAATTCTGCCATTTATAGGAAACAAAAGCGCATATTTGTTTAATATACACGCCCAAGAGACGTTAACAATTTTATCACTAGTAATATTTCATATGGCATAGAATAGGAAACAAACAGAACATTATCCATTTTCATACGACTTTATAAGGTTAAGGGCAAAATAAATTAATATTTTATGCTTGCTGTACCGAAGTTTCAATTTCAATAACTTTTCACATGTTTATACATTTTTCTCAACAACACCTTGTAAAAACTTACTCTGGTGTAACCACTATCAGCCAATGTTAATAGTGTATCTCTAAAGATGGATTTCAAGCTATCTAGATAGCTGCGTATCCGCCAGTGTGTCCTATACCTAATTGCCATATTTATACTGCCCACAGATATGTTATTGGCAAAGCGATAACAATATAAAAATGGATCAAAATATCAATCTTGGACAGCAAGTTTTGGATTAGGATTGATTATTAATATTGGCCGTATAACGATATATAAATTTAAATACCTAACAATACATTTAAGAATCTAAATATTTAAATATAATTATAAATGATAATTATATCTGAATATTGAGCGACAACGTTTTTCAACGTAAAAGTTTAACAGAACGATTCAAAAACTTCTACTTTTCGTAATAAATTTATTAATGCTGTCCTGGCGAACTTGGTACCTACCGTTCTGTTGATATGGGTAAGCTTAACATGTTGTTTTTCCTAGTTTCCTCGTAGTTTTTCCTTTTTTCCTATCTTTTAAACCTTCCCTGGACTTTCACAAATAATTAAAAACCAAAATTAGCCAAATCGGTTCAGCTGTTCTCGAGTTTTAGTGCGACTAATAGCAATTGATTTATGCCTTCCTGCCAGGCAGCTCGTATTGGTACCACCGCCTTACCTATTCCTGCCGCCATAACGTCATGACATGTTCCGGTTTGCAGGGTAAGGTAGCCGGTAAACTTACTTTTGCTCGAGGCCTAACATCCTAGCCTCAGGTTGGCAACGCACCATTACTACCTTTGGTGTTTCTAGGCGGCGAGAATTTCTTACCATCAGGAAATCCGTCTGCTTGTTTGCCTTCCAATATCATAAAAAAAAATACAAATGTGAAGAAGACATTTTTTTGTAACGATGATGCTATTAACTACGTCACGTTTAGAGCACGATCGTTACAAAAAATCTGTAACTTGAATACAATTTGCGTGCGTAGGTACATTAACAGTTTTTCAATGGCAGTTCTCTGGCTCGTTCTCTTATTTCTAGAGTTATAAATTTTGTAAATAGCCTGTCTTTGCTGTATCCTATCTAATATATATATATATATATATATATATATCACAATGTTTGTCCTCAATGGACTCCTAAACCACTTAACCGATTATAATAAAATTCGCACACCATGTGCAGTTTGATCCAACTTGAGAGACAGGATAGCTTACATCTCAATTTATCGCGGGCGAAGCCGTGGGTAACAGCTAGTGTTCTATATAAAGTTCTTATTTTTTATGGAAAACTACATTAAAACCGGTTTGAGCTAGTAACAGCTAGTATGTGTATAAAATACTCGTTTCACAATGTGGGTTACCGTACTCCGAAACGGCTTCACCGTTTTTTACCAAATTTTATATGCATATTAAGTAGATCTGAGAATCGGCTTCTATCTATTTTTCATACCCCTAAATGATAAGGGTGACACACCCCAATTTTTTTTACTAATATCACATTTAAAATAGCAGAACAACGTCTACCGTGTCAGGTAGTAGATATATAAAAATCTCTTTAAATGTTGTTTGTTCGGAGTAAGCTCCAAAACAGCACCGCATTTAGTTAAATTTCCAAAAAAATTCATCCATTATCTATCATCCTACCTATCATATATATCAATGGTAAGAGAAATAAATAACATAAATACGCGAACTTAATTAGTACTAATTTAATTAGATCGCCACAGCGGTCTAGCGGGTCAAGTGCTGGCTTGATGAGGTCCCGGGTTAGATATCCGGGTCGGGCAACAAAAATAAAATGCGTTTATCCAATTTTCCAATAAGAAAAAAGATGTCGCTCGAGATTTGATGTGTGCCTTGCGGTAGGCTTGCCACCTATCACATTGTGGGACTTAGTGTCTTGGGCTAGTCCTGTATGTGCCTCTGCCTACCTGTTCAGGGATGTGGGCATGAAGCTACTTTAATTAGTACTAACTTTAACTCACTCGAACAAAACATTATTCATTAATTCATTCATCATAAAATTAATAGGTTAACAAGGCTACCGCGACTGGAATTAAATATGGTATCACATCAAACGTGGTATTGCCGTACACGAGGCAGTTTGATCCGAGTTATTATTAGTAAGCTTAGATCAATAATTCAGTATGCAATATGCACCAAGCACGAACTAATGGCTTATATTGTACGCTTCTCATCGTCAGCGCTAGCAAACATCTGTAATTTTTAAATATAGAATACAAGCGCTTTTTTTTTATCAAAAGTCCGTACTTTCATATATACATACATATCTTCACGCCAAGTCCCTTACGGGGT
This sequence comes from Calephelis virginiensis, assembly GCA_002245475.1. Classification (NCBI taxonomy): domain Eukaryota; kingdom Metazoa; phylum Arthropoda; class Insecta; order Lepidoptera; family Riodinidae; genus Calephelis; species Calephelis virginiensis. Next base: position 207,800 of record NJDC01000294.1, on the reverse strand, counting down.
AGGCAGAGAGTATCAAGTGCCATACCTCACGATCCTGACAAACCTGTCTAGCTTCCTTCACATTTATTACCCTTTTCATACAAACACGCCGGTTTCGGAGACTCTTGACACCACCCTCGGATAATATCCGATTGATCTGAACGTGGAGTGTTAAGCTTGGTCTTGCGGGATACATCCATCCACATTCGCATTGTATGTCTGATTTGTCATCCTTGCATCTGTCATTCTTTCCACATAACCGAACCAGCAGAGCATGCCCTTTCGCATTTTAACACCAACACTTTCTTCTTCAAAATCCCATATTTAAATTTCTTTCATTAAAAATACTTTCATACTAAAATTATAAACGCGATAGTTTGTTATGCTTCAACGGCTAAACTCCAGGAACGATATTGATCATTGTTGATATCCATTTAATAAAAGACTGGAGTTTAAACATAGGCCTACTTTTTTTTAATCGAGAATGAAATTTTGAATGAAAAATATGTGCAAGTTTACCAAGCTAACCCTCATAACTTCTATTTGGTTTATACCAGATTTTTTAAAGGTCTACGAAAAAGCAGACGGCTCTTAACATTAGCGTATAGTGCATATCATTAAACAAACAATCCATACAACATTGTATCTAGACATGTATTTGAAAGCTTAATCACAAGCGAGTACATCAATATGATACGGTATCAGAACCGACATTACAAAATATAAATGGACTTAGCATCTGATTGTATTATACAGATTATATATTTTCATTACTCGAAAAAGATAAATTACCTAACAAAATCATGTTTGCACCTTTTCATTGTGAATGTGCATGTTTTGTTTTCATAACGAAAGCGGTAAACCGGTTTTAATTGGTTTTACAACGACCACTTACACATACACGTATACATACGTTAGCACGATGTCCCTCGTGGTAGGCAGTATAGTGCTAAGTGTAAACCTAAGTGTAACCTAGCTTACTTCACATTCATTACTCTTTGCACACAGACACACATTTCGGCGAGTCTTAACACCAACCTTCGAGAACTCCGGATCGAATTGATCGTGAAATGTCCAACTGGTTCCCTATAACTGGTCGATGGTTCTCCCCAGTTACCTACATTACCTACATCCACATTCGCATTGTGAATCTGTTTTGACAATCATTTACCTACCACTGCTTCCACGTGACGGACAAAATGGCAATCATTTTTTATTTTTTTTGGTATAAAATAAATTACACTTTACAAGACATAAACATCCTGGGTAATTATTAATATTGATGGATTCCAAAAGGCGGACCAAATAACTTGAATCGAAATAAAATGGAATTTCCCAAATTAATTGTGTGTATTGTTGGTGCTAATAAAACAGTTTAATGGTGTGTGTTGTGTGGAGCTGGACATATTGGAACGAAGTTCCTTATTGCGCGTTGTGAAAGGAGGCTAGACGAAAAAAATTCTTACGAAAAAGTTGTCACGACAATTTTTGCTATAGTAAGCTATTGTAATTCCCCCTGGGATTCTGACTAGTGCAGACGTGTTTTTGATAAATAACAGTCAAATAAATGTTGTAAACAATATTAAATAGCTGTAATTAAATAATGTTAAAAAATAGGACATCATAAGAGTTGGTGAAGTCATATAATAACTAATAACAGTGAACCTCGAAACGTGAATCGCGAGAGATCTGTCATAACTGGACGGAAAGTAATTTTGTACCAAGTCCTCCATAGCAGCTAAATTAAATTGACCTCCGTCACTTTGACCGGCGTAAAACTCTTTTATTTAGGAGCTGCCTGGTACTTATTTCTGTGGACTGATTTAAAATGCCGCTTAAGCGTACGCCACCGTCCACGCCAGCATGCCTAGTTGAAATTACCGATTTTTTTTTCATGTTTCTCTGTCTGTCTCTCTATAAGAGAGAAAGAGATAGAGATTACTAGAGATCGATAGAGATTGAGAGAGACAGGGGGGGAGAGAGAACTTCATTCCATCCCGTCGTCCCTTGACACCTCTCAACTTTTTTTTTAGGAGTTTTAGGTTCCGGAAAGTCCAACTCATTCATAGCGCACTATTTTGCTTGTTTTGTCACGCCATAATACGTATACATTTTTTTGGTGGGAAATTGCAAATTAAACAATTTTATTTGGGTTTAAGTAAGGATTTCCGCAAAGTAACGCCTTATTCTATCAATTTTCAAATAACTCGACTCTACATAAATACGAGCAGCAGCTAGTAATAAATATTGCTTTATAATAAACCGGATGATTGGCAATGTTAAGAAATCCAGACATAAAATATTTAAAATAATCATGTTTTGGATTTTTATTTTCGCCACGGAAATTTATTATAATCCGTTAAGTGGTTTAGGAGTCCATTGAGGACAAACATTGAGACACGAGATTTATATATATTAGATTAAAAAAACTCAAGCAGGAAGAAAACAAATGCAGGATGGACAAGATACGCAAAAAAATTGATTTATACCTGAACATCTGCGAAGTCCCAGGATCATTACGTTTTACCTGTTGAAGAAAATATAATAAGTAACTTGTCCATAGAAAATATATCCCTCGAAAAAATAAATTCAAGTCTTCTTATATCACTTAAAGACTAGCGTGTGGAATTGCCAATGAATGGGCAATTACCAATTTTTTTTTTAATTTATTTATCGACTCTTTTAAACAAAATTACATGTCAATAATGAAATTGTCTAGAATTTTTTTAGAGTTCGTCTAATCACTCTATTTGGCGTTGCGTAGAGATGTTGGGCCTCCCGGTGTTTTCTACCACTTGTATCATGGGGGATGCTCTGATTAGTTGATTGGTTAGATTCCAGCTGATGAGTTTCACCTTCGGTTCGGGCATCAATTCAGAGCTTAAGGTGTCATGCCCATCATCTTGATGCGTGGCTGTCTACTACCGTGCGTTTCTGAAGACGGACGAGAAGAACGATTTTTCCAAACGAATACTCCTTAAACCCTTCATTAAAATAGAGTACACATTCCTCAACAGGTCGGCAACGCATCTGTGATACTCCTGGTGTTGCGCAAATCCGTGGGCGGCGATAATAGCTTACCATCAGGTGACCCACTTGCCACTTCGCCTCTTCTTGTATAAAAACATAAAAAAATAACAGCTACTTCCACTGAGTAGAATCAATTTTTATACAAACTTTTATCACCCATCATAGTACTTTGGGTGTTGATTTTTTAGCCTGAGCCTATATTTGAACTCGGATCTTTAACTATATACATAACAAATTATATCGAAATCAGTTCAGCTGTTTAACCTTGAAAGCTTAAAAGATAGATCTTCGCATTTGAAGTATAAGGATGGATATGTATTCTTATATATAATACTGGATGGGATAAGACAGCTCGCCGAGATAAGTATTGCAGCCTTACACATTTATGATACCACAACTTCAGTGCTCGCTATGGTAGTATTTCAGTTTGGAAGGAAGGTAATCTTGTTAATACAAGAAGCTCAACATATCAGCTTCAAATTAGCAACGCACCTATAGCTTATTAACGGTGTATACTTGTATACGGCCTATGTAATACTTACGTTAGTACTTGACTATCAGAAAATCCGTCTGTTTTTAGTCCCTCTAAGGTATAAAAACATTTTGTCTAAGAGAAATCTACAAAAATCGATTTAGTTCAGTGTTATATAAATATTACTATTAAGTATACAAATATCTCCTTTTTGGGACCGTCGCCGATTCGTTGCGATGTGACATTTTATGAAATTGCTAATGTTTAAAGTTTGAAACTTTATATAGGTACCGTACAATTAATTTTTTTCTTCATATTTATCGCCTCTGTGTTCTAGCGGTTCAGGTGTTGGACTTGACTGCATGAGGTCCCTGGTTCGAATCCCGGGTCGGGCAACAAAAGAAAATTTGGGTTTTCCAATTTTCTAATAAAAAAATGTTGCTCGGGATTGGATATGTGCCCGGCTGGCGATAGGCTTGCCACCTATAACATTGTGGGACTTGGTGTCTTCGGCTAGTCGTGGGTGCTCTGGTTGTGCCTCTGCCTACCACTTCGGCGATATGGGCGTGAAGATATTTTTTTCTTTCATATTTAGCAATTTTGATTTCAGATTTCCGGCTCAAATATTGATTTTAAACTAAAAATGATATTTGTAAAATTGTCGACTGTGTTTTAGATACTTCTCTAAATATGGCATAGCCGTGACATAAGAATAATTATCAAAAGTAGTGGTCGCCCATTGGTCGAAATTCGACCATATTAAATTTTAATATCTTATTATTACGGCATCTTCAATTTTCAAGACCAACTACTTTGTTTCCAATTTTTTAGTGAGCCATAAGTGTGCCAAATTTCATACTCTTCCGTTCGCGCAATTTTCGTAAAAAGAGTCCAAAGTTTTGGCATCACGTATTAATATACAAATTTTGAAACATGTTCATAAATAGTGCTCATACCACACGTACGTCTATTTTTCTGTAATTTTCGAAAACACCAATAAAGTTAAGGTTATAGACGGACATGTGCAAACATGGCATGCAGGTGTTTGTTGAATAATGGACAAGGCGTGGCCAACGTTGAGGTCAACACGTACAAATACTGGGGGTAACGTAGATACCATTTTTGA